>VZTE01003320.1:1493740-1531588 GCA_013397775.1 Eulacestoma nigropectus | reverse complement strand
CCCCCCCCCCCCCCCCCCCATAAACCTCTGTACCTGGAATTACAGAGTCAAACCCACCATAAGGCAGTTCTTCCTTGGTATTTTGCTTGCTTTTGTCTTTGTTTCTAATCTGTCAGTATCTGTATGCTCAGGGAATACAAGCCTGTAAGTAATGCAACTTTTCTACCTCAATCCCTCATGTATGTCTATTTCTTAAATTAATTCCCTATCAGTAATGTTAAATTACAGCCCTTTTGATAGGCTCCAGGTTATACTGAACTCAGTACCTCCCTTCCACACTGAGCTATTCTATGACTGTTCCAGCATCTCCTCTTCACGAGTGTGCTGGCTCTGATCTAAAAGGCAAGAACCCAATGCTCCAGAACTGACCTAGGCCTCAGTGCTCCTGTGTGGGAAGGATGTTGAAGCTACTGGGTTTTATGTCCTCAACCAGGAGATTTTTCTCTCCCCTGGGATAAGTAAGCCTAGCACTTGCTGCAAATGATCTTCTGAAAAATGTGCTTCATTCTGTGTGTGGATATAATTCCTCCCTTGGAGTGAGGTCCTCATTCCTGGCTCCCAGAAACAGCTTCTACAGATGATGGAGTTTGTACCTAAGTTAGACTCGGGCAACAGTTTAGGAGGGAGGGATTCAAGATTTTTAGCTGTATCTTAAAGCTTAGGCAACTTTTTAATACCAACATATGCAGGGCTTTTTAACTGTTCTTAACATAAGAGAATGAAATGCACAGCACTTCAAATGGGCACAGGGAAAATAAGTTGGTTTGGAGTGAAGAAACCAGTTTTTTCTTTAGCAAGTGCAGTAAAATCCTGAAGCCATTGTTGTGAAGGGATCTGTTTGTATATGTGAGAACAAACTGCACAGAGAACAAACCTGTTGATCTCCTGTGTTTTATTTTATGGCGGTTCAAAAGGCAAAGCAGGAATTCTCAGAACTGCAGGGCAAGCAACAGCCACTCTGCTGGGGGAGGCAATCAGACTTGGGCAGTTAACATCTGTGCTTTTGCTATTTAAAAGGAGGAGGAGTAGTGCATATCTGTAAGTACCTGGCATAAAAATTCTAGCAGTACTACTTCATAAGAACAGTGGACTACTACATTATACATTTATACATGTTTCTATCATAACCAGTTTTTATATACAGTATATAACTATTTCTATAAATGTACAGCTCTGCATAAAGACACTTCCTATAACAGGTAGAATATTAAACATAAGTCCAACATGGGCCAGCCATATTATAATATAAATCTTGAAGAAGGCAACATTGTTTAGCATACAGTACGATGTGGTTTTCTGTTTTAAATTCTTACAGTGCCTGTTGGAGTCCCTAAACACACCTGCAAACACAAACCAGTTCCATTACATCTCTGTACAGAATTACTTAAATAGACCATCACAGTAGTTTTTTAGATGGTAATATCCCAAATGAGCCTAAATCTTTTTGACATGTAGCAGCATACTTATTAACATGTTCCCCAGAATGATCTGCATTAGAGGAAATGTGCATTTAACATTATCTTCAGTAGATAATGAAAAAGGTTACTGATAATCAGCTGAAGGCACTTATTAAAATACACCCCTTTCGAAGTCCCTGGTCCCAGACTGTAAATCACCTGTTTGAGGAAGATGGTAGATTTGAGCATTCTTCACTTACCTGGTATTTAAACCAGGTTTTAAATATAATAAATAATTGGTCAGTTCATTGCTGTATGGTGCTGAGACAAAGATCAAAGTCTGTACTGTGGGTAACTCTTCCTGCTCATACACAATGTACTGGTGAAAATACTGCTGAGAAGGGCAGATCTTGGAAGAACAATGTCCTGAAGGCAAGGGAAAACATCTTCAACCACTGGTACCTTCACGCCAATTATTCGCTGACAGTCTTTTAAATCTTGGTGACATAATTGTTGGGAAACAGACCTTGTTTCCCTCGTAGTCTTCCCGTCCACCAGCCAGAAGGATCTGTAACAAGGACAGCAAGGTAAGGAGTGAGCTCTGAAAGCCTTTCTGTGTACTTGGTGCAACCTTGCAAAGCTGTGCCACTCAGTGAGAGCCTTCTTGGGAAGGAATGAAGGGATAGGATGTGGAATGTTCATCTTTTGGCCACATCATTTTGCCTTGAGGAGGGTGCTTTGGAGACCCAGAGTTGGAATTGGTTAACTACTTTTTGCTTCTTGTGCTACTGCTGTGGTTTAGGCTAATTGTCCTCTAGAGCCAGTGACCGAATTACTGTCTCACTAAATGTACAGCTCTGCAGTACCCAGTGACACAGGTCCTCGGTCTGTCTCTGACACGCTCTTGAGTGAAGAGCTTGGACTGGGGCGGAGGCTTCTCGGCCCCCTGAGCCATCACGGAAATTTGCAAGCCTAACAAGAGGAGATGAACTGGGGTGGCTTGGAAAGTCCTGTCCCAACTCCTTGTGGCAATGTACCTTCAAGACCAGCGCTGCAGTCCCAGCCCCTGGGTGTCCGTACCTTCCTTGATGATGTCGATGACGTCGTTGGCGTTGAAGCTGAGCTCGTCCGTGTCCTGCGCGTCGTAGGCGTAGAGCGCCCGGCACTGCGGCACCTGCGGCTTGGGCTTGGGCTGCGGCTTGGGCCTTCCTCCGGCCGGCGGCGGGCGGCTCGAGGTCTGCCTGCGGACACTGACCGACAGCAAGGGCTCGTGGGCTTTGGGGCTTGTGACTCAAACCTGAGCTTTAGCAAACCCCTCTGTCTTCATGAATTCAGTTTGAAGAACATCACAGAACAAGGGAAAAAGGATTTTCTTGAATGTCACAACAATTAAAAATAGCAGTGTGAGACTTCCCTGTGAAAGGGACAGAGTTGCCATTTCTTTCCTATGGAAATAAATGAGTAAGGACTTCCCAGCAGTTCAAATGAAGACATTTAGTGCCCAGGCTGAAATGGAAGCAAATGTGCACATGCAGTTCATGCATATCTTGGTATCTACACAGCTTAGGCTGTGTCTCTCCCTTTGCCCCGATGTCACCAGGGATTTAATTTTCAGTATCAAAAACAAAGTTCTAGCTCACAGGCTTGCTACTTTACCATTCTTGTGACTAAGCTGTAACAGAGACTTGCATCTCTTTTAAGTTGCCTCAGATTCCAGGGCCATCTATGGACTTGTTCTGTTATAGCCAACTCTGAAGCAGCAGGGGAGATGCTGCACAAACTGTCACAGCTGTGACCACTCCAAAGATTAGGAAGGGGAAAGAGGGAAGAAATGCATTTTGCCAGCTCATCAGCTAATAAAGGCTGGAAGAGAGAACAGGTATTAGACTCAGTATGTCACTTTAAAATTAATACTATATGTGCCAAATGACTAAAAATGTAATGATGTGGAGGAGAATGAACTGTGATCATGTCACTTAATGTGATGGTAACATTACACAGCTTTTGCAGAACAGCGTTACAGTTACTTACACGAAGTCCGAGGCTTAATTTTGTCAATAAACCTCTGTCTGATTCTAACTTTGTAGTGAACTGCACCAGAAAATAAGATTTAAAGTATGGGTTATAACAACACTTCAGTTCTCAATTTATCTATGAGGGGAGAGATTTTCTCCTGTTCTTCAGCATCTACTGCCTTTGCTCAGGATAGATGTTGTGAAACCTAGACCTACATATGGAAACTAAGGAATTCGGCACAGCTCAGCTTGGAAAACAGCTCAGCTTTTGTGCAGCCATGGTAGAACTAGAATATCTTAAATGAGATGTTTTGCTGCTGCGAGGGAGCCTGGTGATTTTAGTCTTGGTCTTGTTCTGGATTGTTAGTACCACTGTATCCTTCTTGGCAGCTTTGCTAAAAATAAACCTAATTCTAATCCTTAAAAATTATATCTTACTTATATATGGCTGTGGTTTGGAAATAGTAAATCCACACCTCTTCTAGCTCGCAGCTTCCTTTCGAAAAGGAACAGGCAGAGAACTGCTGAAAACAGTTATGTTCTCTTCAGTGCATTAATAAAGGAGCGCATAATGTGCAGGAAGACAGCCATGGGAATGTCACTTTTGTAAGAGTACTTCCTTTGGTTTGTTACTGCTGCAGAACACCTGGGATGTCTGGTTTTGGCTTTAGCCTATGGCTTATGTGTTTTTGTTGTTATATGAACTGCAGTCTCAAGACAAAGTCTAATACTAGTAAAAGAGTTTAACAGAAGAATCTGACATGACAAGAACATTTCACCCCCTAAGACATGGAGGTTATTGTTATTACAAGGTGGAAATGTACCTGAAAGTGTTAGCATGTGCTGATAGATTTGAAAGTGATAAAGTAAGTCGCAGTGGCCACTTCTTTCTGATTTCTTTCTTATTTGAAGATTAATCTTAAACAGAAAAATGCTCTAATTATGCCTGAAATATCTTATGGCTGACACTGGGCACAGTGGGGTAAAATGACTGCCATTAGTACAACTGAAAAGACCTCTGTGCATGCCTAACCTTGCTCAAGGGCTCCGTGTTTACGAACTAGAAAGCCCCTCCTTAGGAACCCTGTGCACTTTCGATTCTCAGAATCTATCAATTGTGCACATTTATGGTAGTATTTAATTTCTGTGAGGTGTCTAATGCTCATTAACATTGTAACTAATACATCAAATCAGCCTGTTGGATCACACAGCAAAAGAATGCTTAGGCCAACAGAGTAATTTAGTGCAGAACAACTGCTAAGGAGCTTGTCTGCTGACTTAACAGCTGAGACAGGGCTGTTTGTACAAAAAGGTGCTCTTGATATGGTTAAAAAGAAATATACTTTTGCTGCCTCCAAGAACCCCCATTCATGCAGATCATGGAAGTCATCAGCAAACTGCTTCTTCTAAGCCAAATTCTTTTTTTTCCTAGCACTGCTGAATGGGCAGCAGTCTTTGACAATTAAGTGACACTCAAGATTCCCACTACAGTGAAGCTCCACTAATGTTCTACAGGAGAGTGAAGTAAGGGCTGAGTTAAAGTAGAAACTGCTGGGTCACTGAAAAACCTTAAAATTTTTTAAGGCCTTCAACATTCAAATTTAAGATATTAAACTTGTACTGCTTCACCTTTATTCCTACGGGTCTAGAATGGAGTATGTGTTCTGGAATCTGATGGAATGGATGATACCTTAGAGTACAGCTCAATAGCACAACCTGGTGATTGATGTACAGAGTATATCAGTCATGAACAGTTTGAGTGTGTGAAACTATTTGCAAAAATGGACATCTTTTTATCAGATTCTATGTAAAATCTTACCCAGCTGCTCCTTGGTCAGGTACTTTCAAGAAATCCAAGCTTTCTGGTTGCTGTGAAATCTTGCCCGATCCTCCTGACATTTGCCGTGGTAAAACTGGTCGTGTCATACTTGTGTACAGGTTCTTCTGGTTGGCCCATTGATTTCCTAGGATCTGGGGATGGGCTGCAGACTGGGGGGGATTTATTACTCCATTTTGCTGCTGACCTAGAAGTAAATAAAGTGTGAGTGAATGGAGTCCAAACTCTAGGTCAGTAAAGGTAACCTTTTCTTGTGTCAACTGATGGCTTAGCTGTCAGACATAGCTGTCAGAGAGCCCCACCTATCAAGGAACACAAAAACAAAATCATGTTGAAATGTTGATTTATACTCAGTTTCTGGTCTGCTGACAATCTCTTTTGGGGTTCACAACTGCATGGACTCGTGCTCAGGTTTAAGATCTGTGCCCTGACTTTCCAAGCGAGCACAAGGATTAGGTCTCTGCTGAGTTCCAGTTTAGCTATACCACCACACCTCTCTAAAACACTGCACAACATTTTATCCAGATAAGGGTTAATCCAAAGCTAGCCAGAATCGCTTCTTTTTCTTTTGAAGTTCAAACTCAGCCTTATCACATATTCAAGGAATTTGACTGTTTTTATTAAGTCGCTATAAATTCTTGTCTATTTTAACAACCATGGGGGGGGTTGTTTCGGCTTTTTTATTGTTTTGTTTAAAAGATATGCCTTGATGCTATTTTGATAGTTGAAAAGGAGTCTGAAATTTTCTAGAAGTGACATGGGTATATGCCTTTAAATAAATAATTATGCCTCTAACTTGAGTTTAAAGCAAACCCACTCATGTCTGAGCTACTTGAGGTATCAGGGCCTAAAGAGCTCAAGTCCGAATGCTTTACATTCCTAAAACCCCTATGGAGCAAAACAGGAGCTATGTTTCTATTAAAAAGCTGTTTCCTTAATGACAGGGGTGACCCTCTCCTTTGCCATAGTGATTATTCCTGCTAAACATTAGCAGAAAGAACAGCCTATGCAGAGAGGAGAATTCATGATCACAGCACCTGGGAAAACCCTACCGCATTCAACAACTGGTCTTTGCTTCTAATATTCTCTAGATCCTGTGGCAGAACTTAAGGGTCATAAACTCCTCCATAAACCCCACTCTGCAATCCAAGCCATCATGGCACATACATTAAGGTGATATAAATATAGGTTTGGGTTATTCTGAACATGTACAGAACACTCTATTCAGCTACTGCACCACTGATTTCAAAACAAGATGTGAAAATAGCAGAACCTAGATAATTGTTTGGGACTTTCACGGAGGAATGTGCCCAAATCATGACAAGGCTTCAAACTCCTTCAAAGTCTGGACAGTTTAACTGGAACTCTTTTGTAACACCTGTCTGCAATTTTTTTTTCCAGCTATGTGTGGCTACTTTACTTAACATTCAAAAAACAGCCACATAAACCAAAAGCCATGTTACCATAACCTACAGAGAGGTCTGTAGAAAAGCCTTCTATTCACCTTTTACATGTACCCCAATGCCTGAGGGTCAACACAAAACTCAACCTCAGCACTAACACTTCTAGCTATAAAAACTGCTGAAACAGTTCTTCAAAATACAAACTAGACTGTCCTTGCTTTAACTGATGCTGTACAAATACTCACTATGTCTGTCTACTGACAGGTCAGTTCCTCACAGTAATTTCCCACTTCACCACCAGTTCTGGCACATCACACAGTCCTTAGTTTGACTCATACAGCTGTGAGGATTTGGAAATGTCTATTCAATTTGGTGACCGAGACTGGTCACACTTCCAACTTCCACCATTAGCATTGTGCTTCTCAATAAACAGCAGCTGACTGAAAGAGGACTCTTTGTTAAAAAGAAAGTACTCTGGGAGTGTAAGCAAAAAAAAACCTCTTGGGAAATGCTGGGTCAATGGAATATTGTTCTCCCCTCTGAGTTCACAAGCAAAATTAATCATATCTGCCCAGGGCAGAAGTGGAACACCCTAATGACATCAGTCCCCTGCAGAAAGCTGCTCACTGGCACAGCTGCTGTGTCTCAGCACTCGGGCACACAGGAGTTGTAACATGTCTGATAGGGCAGGACAATGAGACACAAATTGCATTCTGTGCTGTGCTGGCACTGAAAGCAGTTTCACTGCGAAGCATTGTCTATGGCTTGATAAGCACAGAGCTTGTACCCTTCACAGTGGAGAAGGCCACAGGGTCAGGTTTACATTCGGTGGCTTTTACCAAGTGTCTGAACAAGTCACCATCCACTACAAGCTGGACAGCTCTGGGGCAATATCCAGCAAGACACTTCACAAAAAGCCTACGAACAGATGCTTTCCAGGCAGGATCTTATAAGAGAAATTTAAACTGTTACCATGATTTTTTTAATGGGTAAAAATTACCAGATGACAAGAGAAAAGCAAAAACCTCCATGTGGAACTGTTTTCCCAAGCTAAGAGGACTTACCCGGAGGAGGTGGTGCAGCTCTCATAGGATAAGTCTGATTTTGAGACCTGCTGGAATACCCTCTGCCTTGGGTAAGGTTCCGTCTGGTAGGACCTAGAAGAAACCAGCAACACTCTGTTACCCCTTCAAAATTACATTAATTAGGCAAGTCCTGCTGGCTGCCAGACCCCCTGTTCTGTGATCAGAAAGAGCTGCTCTTCAGGAATAAGGAATCTGACTCCTGCAGGGTTGGCCAGGCTGTTATAAAGCATTAGGTGCAAAAAGGATGACTTTGGGATATTCTCCCTTTTGTGAACCAGTTCAACCTCAGGATATAAAGCAAAACCTTCTTGCAACTACAGTAAACAAGGCCCAGAACACTGACAGCTGTAGAGCAGCAAGGAATTCTGTGGAATAGGATCTTTGTGTAAGTGTTACAGAGAAATTATTAAAGAACACAGTGAGGCTACAGCCAAGCACGGATAAAAGTCCACCGTTCTCTGAATTTATAAACCATTCCCTAATTTCTAGAGGAAATTCATACTTACGTGAATTCTTTGGTAGCCCTGGTCCAATGCTGATCTGCAGCACTTTATTACTTGGTTTGAGAATGGCTACATCTCCTTGGCCTTGCATAAACTGCACTTGTCGAGAACCAGCACTGCTCCAGGGCCCCCAGCTCTCCTTCTTCAGCTTCACTTCAAGTCTGATAGAAGCGTGTGAACACACGAATGAAAAAAACCCAGAATTCCTACATCAAATCAAGGCAGTATTGCTTGGCAGCAGATAACTTAGAAATATAAAATTAAAAGCTTACACTGAGAATCTGCATTCCATGAGTGACTCAGCTGACATAACCACCTAATTAAATCTTTTTTCCATGCTTTTTTTTAAAAATGTGCTTCTTAACTGACATTTTAACTCTCCTGGTACAGCTTCTCAAAGGAAGTTTAAGATGCCCTGGAGAGGACAGTGAGCTTTGAAGAAAAATGTGCAAAGGTCCAAGTAAGAGGTGTGTGAGCCCTCAGCCACCAGTGCCTCTGCTGGCGCTGCTTGAGGCTCTGTTTGTGGATGTTGCCCTGCACACTGTCAGGTGCACAGGCACTGGAGGTGCACTTGGCTCTACACTGCCCTGTGTGTGCTTTAGGGCAGGCCCTGTGCTGTGCTGCAGGTGAACAGTTGTGCATACACACACCTCACCCCTTTCATTTTACAGTCCTTCCCATGCAGGCACACACACACATCCACTCTTTCCCAGCATTTCCACACTATCCATCTGCTCTGAACTGTACTCAGATATGGTTTTGGGCAAGACCCCAGAAGTGTAATACATGACATTTACTCCTGGTACTGGCTTCGCATTCCACACTCAATACTCCTTCTACACCCTTTCCAAACAAAAAAAAGTGATCTCCTGTTGCTTTTCATAATTCCTCCACCTTTCTGAAGGCAATAAAATAAACATACAAATCCAAGGCCTGCTGTTGCTGATCTCCTTAATGGGTGGAAGTATTAACAAAAGCACATGTTTGCTGGGATTGTTTCCAGGATGTCCTCACAGCCAAAATGCACATTAGACACACTCTAGGTTTTCAGGCTTGTTTCTAAAAAATGTTCCCAATATCACTTACTTAGGTGAGGCCTCTGTAGAATTATTCTTTCACCCTGCAGTCCCTTGCACCCACAACAAATTTCAGCATTTCAGACTGTTACATTATGTGCCCAGAATTCTTTCAAACTCTTCATTAGATGTCTGCACTCCTAGGTGAAGGAGCAGGAAGGGGATGCTCCCTGCTCCTGCCAGAAGCCAGCAGCAGGTGTGCAGTGGCTGTGCAGGGCCCTGCCCTGGGCTCTGCTGCCACAGCTGCTCCATGGCAGAGCTGCAGAGCCCTGGGCCCAGTGCCACGGGCAGGAGAATGAAGGCAGCTCTCCATGCACACCCAGGGGGAAGGGACAAGTGGCCCTGGTAAATCCTAACCTGTTACTCTGACAAGGCAAGCACAAAGTCTGGTCTCCTTGCATGTACAGGGTTTTACACTGTGCTACCTCCTATTACTATAAGGAAAGTACAACTTGCACTCACTCATTTGCCTTGGCAACAAGAACAAAACATTTATCCCTAAAAGCCCATTGAAAAAAACCGTAACTCACGTATTGCTAAATTTCAGAGGTAGTTTTCTTTGTGTTTTCTCTTCGTATCGTTTAGATAAGAGGCTTAAAAACTCCGTTTTGAAGACTGATTCGAGCAAACTATCGTATTCCTGTTCATGTAGAATGAAAATGTCATCCTGCATGGTGCTGCAAGGAAATCAGAGCGTATACCATCCAGTTTAAAATGTCATCAGCAAATACAGCAAGCATTATAATGACATTTGCAGAGTAGTCATGGTTAATTTTTAAAAACATAAAGTCCAAGCAGCATTAGTTACAGAGCCTTGCTTTCTGAGAACAGGTTTGGTTGTTTTCAGGAGTTGATAATGGAACAATCCCTTTTGAGAGACAAGAATACTACTTAGTCATTTTACAGTAATGACTTTTAGCAAGAAACCATGTGCTATTAAAGTTACAATTATAATCCTTCTCTTCAATAATGGCAGATTTTTTGATTAGAGATAAATTGGAAATCTGAAGGTTACTGAAGCAAGTCGGAAACCCAAAGCAAGCAAATTCAGAAAGAAAGCTTTCAATTCCCACTTCATCAACTTATTTTCCCCATCCTACACAAATTGCTCTGTCAATAGAAAAATATATTCCAGGTACTGACCTTAAAGAAACAGAAAGAATTCTCTCCACTTCCATCCTTCGCTTCAAGACTTCCTTCACCTGGCCTTTCTCTGGGCCCTGCTTTATCTTTTCACGCCCGATCAGGTAAATGCACTTGGGAGTGAGGACGAGATCTCGCTTCACGCTCTGAAACACAACATTGAAAATACACAGCCATGTCCTGCGTGGTGTGACCCTGACCTGGGCAGTTTCTGTGACAAGATGGTGAAGACAACTCTGACTCCCAGCAAAACTCATCTTTAGGGGATGTTGCTGTTCCACCCACCTTAAACCGTCTGTCGTATTTAGTTACAGTGTCTGCAAAATCGATCTTCTCCCGTTTGCCCACAAACTGCCGTAGCTCGGGATGGTCCTCCATGCCTATGTAATCTCCCACAAAATTCCTGTTAATGCTGTTCCGTCTTCTCTCTTTCTTGTTCAGCAACAGATCTGATGCTTAAATATCAAAGATAAACATTGATTAATAGCATCTACTACATTTCCTAAACTCATGCTCTCAAAGAGCTGACTGTTTCACACAGAATTTCTTGGGAAGTGATAACCAAATTGTTTCTAATATGGAAAAAAGAGTGAAGCACTGCTACTAATCCTTTAGATAAGGATATATGTGATCATTAAATCCATTCCTAATGAAATACACTGATGGCAAGCTCAGTAGTTCTGGTTAATTGGGAGCACTTCTGGAACCCAGAAATTTCTCACTCACTGCTGGAAATTAAAGATTAACCCTTCCAAACCCAGTGTGCTCATCCACACAGCTCAGGTCACACACAGCTAAGTCCCAGTAGAGTCCCTGGACTGATTTTATCACCTTAGAGATTATTCAGATTCTGCATAACTGTGGGAAGTTTTCTTTTTTGCCTCCCCTGCAGCATCTTTGCTGCCTGTCCCACTCAGTCTGGCTTTGATTTGAGAGCAAAGCACTGGGCAGTCCAAGAGATCTGTGCATGCAGAGCAGTCAACGTCATCAGTGGTACCTTAGGGGTCCAACAAGGTGCAATCATTCCAAGACAGTAACCTGCAATGCAACTTTTGCCTACAGAGAGGGAGAGATTTCCTTCCTCTTTGTGTCCCTCCTGCTGTTCATGGAACCATGTGTGTGTGAAGTCCCTGCCAGCAGAAGTTATGACCTACCTTCTTCTCTCATCTGCACGTATTTTTTCCTGGCCGCGTACTTCCTCCAGGCCTTCTGGATGGCCCTGGCATACCCATCATACTTCCTCTCTCTCATCTCCTCTAACAGGAACAGCTGTACAAAGAGACAGTGGGGTGGGTCAAACATTTTACATGCAAAATTCAAGAAAAAGCTGTATTTTACTTTCAACAACTCTCCAGTGCATTTCACTCTAGATCCAAGCTGGTGCCTCTTCCACAACTGTGGGATGTGAGATTGGAATGTTAAGGTAACCTTTTCTGGAAGAAATCTCTGATGCTTGAGTGGCTGTGGCTCTTACCAGTCTACCCATTAAGTACCATACCCCATGATGAAGGAAGAGGAATATGGATTCTCCCTGAAATATTCTACTGGTGCAACTCAAGGTTCTCCACTGACCATTTCTTCAGCCTCCATCCACACATTCTCCAAAATTCCTACTTCTCTAGTCAGAATGTTACCATGTCTGTGGGGATCTGTGCAATGTGTAACATAACTCACTGTTCACAAGCAACTTTCTTCCCTGGCTGAATTTCATACTCTTGTGTCCCCTGGCTCCATTCTCTCTCACCACTGAAGGTTGTCAGCTGGCTGCAGGATTTGCAGCTACGACCTTATAATTCAGAAGTATGTCATAGTAAGATTTTTGGGTCTAAAATATCAGAAATCAAGAGAAAATACTGTTTTATGGAAACAGGAATGGAAGGTCCATCCCCTTTTTTGAGAATTTCTCAGGTCCTACTAGATATAGGTAAATTTAATGCATTAGAACAACTTCATCATTTTTGCAGGATGCAGCATATTCACTATAGCCTTTTACATACTTCAGTTAAATGGGGTTTTTGTCTTATCAGGAGCACAAGCATTTGGCTAAATTACAGCACTCAATCAGTTCACTGACATGACTTGTTTATTATTTCCCTCTATTGTGTGTTAAATATTCACAGGAGTTTTCTTCTAGCTTTCAAGAGATAAAATTAGTAAAAATAGATATATGGAAAAGCAAACCTGGGCTTCAGGATTTTTTTTTTTACTTTGCTGCTCTAAACCATGCAAATCTAGAAAAATATTGTTTTTCATATTGATCTTAAAAAGGAAACTTGATCTGGTGCAAACCATTTCCATGGAACCTCACTTGCTCCTGTACAGTTATTTATTCAGGTGTGTGATGGAAATGTAAAAATGAAGCCTCCTTTCTGCCACCCATAAAACCTTATTTCACAGTTGGCAATTCTCCATTTACAGCAAACGTTTTTAAAAAAACTTTAAAATCTCTTCCCGAGCACAAGCACTGGCTGGGGTTTCAGCACAGGCATGAGAGCTCCTGGTGCAAAAACATCCTCAGCTGCAGCAGGGGCACAACCAACCCCTCATGCAATTCAGGTTACAGTGACAATATTGGTGCTGTCTCTCCTAAACACTCAACATTTATTTCTCTAACAAGAATGCTAATTGCAAAATCATCTGTCATCTGCAGCTGAAGGTCACTGTTAAGGAAGTTGAACTAAGGAAGTTCAACTAAATCACTGAGCTAAAATACAGTTCTTAGCCTACAGAAATGAAGAAACTGCACAAACCCTTTCCTAAAATAGGTATTATAAAGCCTCCCCTTACACTCGCAAGCAAATCAAGTATTTTTATCTGATTAACCACAACAGGTGCTCTTTTTGGTGGAAGAAAAAAATTTCATTTACCATCCAGAAGATTATTTTTCTCAAAAGCAATACAACCCTAGCCAATACTTTAGTAATATAAGATGAAAGATGATTGTCTTTCTTAATAAAAGATATAAATCAAGCTTTAAAATATTCAGTTCACAAAAACCTTTTCAACTTAAAATAAAAAAAGCCCAGACTCTTTCTGGTACTTATTTAAAAACAGATTTCATGGCATTAAAAAAAATTTAAGGAAAACATATACAGTAATTGAAAGCATTATTTTAAATTAAAATCAAAACACAACCCCAAAAAAATTTCCAGTCAACTTCACGTTGTCCTAAGCTGCAGAATTGCCCTTCAGTAAAACTCACAGATACACCATTAAATGGCATATCCATGCAAGCAGGACTTAGCATCACAAAAATGCATCAGGATGGGAAGATGCTTCCACTGGACAACGTCTTCCTCTGCAAAGAACCTGTAGCACATGATGTTGGGGTACAAATTACTAACTGACTGAAGGGGAACTGGATCCATCAATCCCATGGCAGCACTTGCCACTGGGCTACTAATCAGAAGACAGACACCAGGAAATTGCACAACTCCCAATAATCTCCAGAAAGAAATCACGGCTGTGCTCCAGAGGAAGCAGGTAAAGCTCACACTCCCTCAGAACTGGCTGGCTGTTGTTGCAATGACCAAGTAGGATCAATCCCATATTAGTTTCCTGCTCTGCCAATATGCACCTGCAGTACTGTAATAATCAACATCTCGAGCAATCTATGCTGTAGTATATAAACATGTCTCTCACACGTAGGCAGGAATGTAAATCCCATTATTCCTGAACAGTATCTTACCCTATTTATGGTAGAAACAACAAAATTTCTATTATGACTTGGAGAAGCATTCTCTTTTTTCCTTTAACAAATACCTACCCATGTGATTGGACATAGCAGTGTCACTGCCTGAATTACTATTGTTCTACAGAGAAAAACGTATGTTCTTGGAACAGCAAATGATAGCAATAGAAGTGTTCAGCTTTTATTTTAGCATGTAACTTCAGATAAAGCACCAAGAAATCAACGCTCAGCTGCATGACGTGCTACACAAACTAAGCCCCATTGCTTCTGATGCATCAGGAATACATAAGGGTGAGGAGAGCACAGATTTTCCTTAACAACTTTCCTGAATAGCAAAGTAAGAAAATTTCTTTCCAACAGGTTTTGCTCTTGGTTTAGTAGCTACAGGATAAAACCAGCCTTGTGATGCCTCCTTAATATTCTCTTTGTGATTTCAAGTTGCAGTTTTTCTGGAACACTGACCTCCGTGCTGTGTAACATATCCTTACCATCCCTGGGGACTATTCTACCTTCATCAGTAGTATTTGTTATGAGAAGAGGACCAATGTTCTTGATACCAAAGCATCTTCATAACCCATTTTTCCTCTTCTTGATGCATTTAATTCTCTTTGTATTACGTGCCAAAACCCTCCAGTGGCCTTATGCAGTGTGCCCTTTACACAGCCTCTGAGACAGACGTGCCCAGCTGGTCTTGGATTTTTACACTTCCCCCACCTTAGCAGGTGTCATGCTCAACTTCTGAGTGGGCAGGACATTAATTTCAGCAAACAGTTGCATATTTAAAGAATTGTGTTCTGGCACACTTACAGACTCTGGAGCTTTGATGAAGACTTTGGACTTCCCGAGCTGGTACTGGTCAGGATCCATGTTGACTGACTGAAGCAGGTGGAGGACTCCTTGTTTCTCTTCTCCTTTCCACGAGGGCCAGGTTGCTTTGGTCAGAATGGCATACCTTGACCACAAAGGAGAAGAGATTAAAACCTGGGGTCAAACAGCAGCAGCAGAACACCACTGACTCTTGGCCAGCATTACCCTGGCAGAGGTTGGCAATGGCAGCAGGACTCAGAGCTTGGTGTGTGTGAAGATGCACAGTATTAAGATGGTTCTTTTTTAGTGAGACCAAACAACTGAGAAGGACAACAGTGCCCCAGAGACTCCCATTTCCAGATGCTAAGTTACTACCTGGTAACTGCAGCAGTTAATTGAGGAAAGTTCTGCTGGAATTTGCTTAAGTCCAGGGCAAGGTTATTCACCAGCAGTGACCTATGGTCCAGATTTGAGTACCTAAATCGTTGGTATTCTAAACTGATTCCCAAGCACACATCCAATTTCTCACTCAAGCCTTCTCAGTCTGTCTTATTCTTACAAAGGTCTTTTCTGTTTCTGAGCAAGTGACAGCTTGTGCTCAAACCCACCTGTTCAACAGCTGGGCTGCATTTAGCAAGGAGCCATTCCTGGCTCTATCCCAGGAAGCCTCTGGCTTGGCCTCTGGTGCAAGAAGGAAGCAACAGTGACACTGGTGCTACCTTGAGGGCACGCTGGGAACTGACCCCCCAAAGGGCCTGGAAGGAGCAGGGAAGTGCTCTAACAACATGTCTTTGACAAAGAAACACGTAGCCTTCCCTCTCATGGTGTCCTCTGTAAGCCTTGAGAATTAAGTGGATGCCAGGTTCCAGTCCCTTTTAAACTGTCCACTGCTCCAGGCTTCGCTTGGGCTTTTGGAACTGCCAGGCTGGAGTTACAAAGCTGCCTTGTTCCACTGCCCACCAAAGGAGCACTGCTGGGCTTTAGCTGCCCCGGCGTGTCCATGGGTAAGTAACGTCTCTGGCAGCAGCTATTTAGGCTCCTTTGACAACAAGACTGGAGAACAGCTAAATATGTTGAGACTAATTTCTCCCCAAAATATTGTTCTTTACTCTTGACAATTTCCTGTTAATTCTTAGGCATACTTAAGTTATGTAATCTATATCACGCTTATTAGTAAAGCTATTCAACACATGAGAAAAATGATCAAGTATGGAGGTCAGTTTGTTGTAATTCCCAAGTTCTTAAGATGATTTAGGCAGCTCCTAATAAAATGGTCTCAAAAATCACACAAGGAATTGTTGGAAAATACATTAAAGGAATGTTGATTACCCATTATCATCATATCTACAGTGTTATCCAGCCAAGAAGCAGAAACAGTGTCATGCAATTTAAGTAACAATACCACACAAACAGAAATAGCAAACAGTTAAAAATATCACAAAACTCAAACACCTTTGAATAGAAGGTGCATCAAAAGAGAGTAACTTCTGAATAATTCAGCTGGATTCAAACCACTGATGTTCTCATGTTCAAATCTCTCAGTTAACAGATGCTCAGGTACTCTGCTGGGTGGTGTAATGAAGTAGCTCTTACACCATGTTAAATATAGCAGCGTATTACACACAATCTGTGTTTAGACAGACAATGCGTACACTTACATATTTATGTGATTTATCAGTATTATGGGATAAATAGATGCAACTCAGCAAGGAGCAGTAAGTTAAAGTAACTCCCAGCTCATTTATTTACCAGCCTCTTTTGCAGGCTCGTCATGTACTGCCAACAGTGCAGCTGTACAGGTGGGTCTAACCAAGTCTGAAGATAAAGGAGCTGAGGTGAATAAAGGTGTTTGAAACTGCTGCCTTCCACACAAGAGACTGTGACATGACATTTCAGCAGGCTACAAATTCTCTCCTACATCTCCTGAGCTGTAAAGGAGGGCACAGGGAAAAATGTGATTCAAGACCTTTTAATATAAGTAAAGCTCTTGGGTACAAAGTAAGAATAGATTTGAAATTCTCCTTTTTCATCAAATTAACTTCATACATTTTACTGGTGTGACAAGTCTATAGGGCAGAAGAAACAGATTATTCTATAACATGCACTATTTAAGCATTTCAGTTTGATAATGTGACAACTCTCACTGTTCACTGCTGTTTAGCAATGGCACTTCAGTGTCCTCGTGCATGCTTCCCATGAAACCAGTCATGTCACTATCCATGAATCCGGGTTTGTCAAGCTTGTGTAATTTGGTCTTGCAGATTATTTCAGCACAAGTACTAAATGTGTTCTTAACATGCTTCTGAAACAATTTCAAATCATGACTGTCCCCCAGTTATGTATTACAAACTCCCAGTAAGCACTTAGGTCTGATGGCTAAACAGGGAGTGGGAACTCAGCTTTCAGATTGGTAATGCTTGGGAACACACAGGCCTTTTCAGTGACTCTGGCTTTTTGCATGCAAATGTAAATTTTGTACATAAAAGTCTATTCAGCCCAGCAATCTCCACTTGCATGGAGCTGCCAAGGAACGCCCAATGAAAACAAGTGTACGAGCATGCATTTCCTGTCCATGCCATGCCTCAGCCCGCTTTTACTCACACTGACTCAGGGGGTCAGAACAGAGCTTGTTCTGGATGCTAGGAACTGTGAATGGAAAGGGTGCAGGAAGAGTTTTACTCATAGCAAAATTTTAAATTTAACAAAGCTAATTAATCTGAAACAAAAGGATGAATTCCCTAAAGAGTTTCAGTTGCCTGTGGATCCAGAAGTACCACGTAGCTTTCCTTTGTGCAGAGCTCTCAGGGCCTGCCCAGCCCTCGCAATCTGTGCTCAGGCTAGATTTAATACACAGTATAAATCTGTTATTTGTCTCAGCAACAGTCTGTGTTAAGTGACATAGCCTGTAGCATGTTCATGTTTGTATGTCTGGGCTTGAAGATCATAAAGAAAAAGGAATTTTAAGTTGTTGTATAATGAAAATTAAGTCCATACTTTCAGAGATTTTAGGTCTGACTGTTACTACATTATTAGAATATTCTTGGTATTATCATGAAGTATTACTAACAGCTTTGTTCTGTGCTGTCTGATTAATTATACTCCACTCCTTGCAAAAACTGATTTGGTTTATGTTTTATACTCTCGAATTCAATGCAAAGACTTCCAACAAAAGCTGATTTATCACATAAAGCCTGTTTGGGCACTTATTAGCTGTATGTCTCCAGCTTCTGAAAAACAGAAACTGAATGTTGTATAAATCTTGAAACTGCTCTTATTTAAGAGGATTTCATTAGCTAGTGGAGGTAGTTAATCATGTTAACAGCTGGTCCTAAGACAGTGAGAACAGGACTGACCTTACAGAGCTCTGACTTGCTTTCATTCAGTCAGTGAGCAGCTGCAGAGGTTTGAGCTGTACCCATTCCCAGCTGGTGGAACCCCAGTGGAAGGATAACAAGCACTGTAAGCTAAGGTTACTCTTTACACTGCAATGGCTGAATGGCAGGCATGCATTTCTTTACCTGTCTTCTGTCTGCCGTGGGGAAAGAATTGGGAGAGCTGGAGCAGTAACATTTTAGACAAGGGCTTGCAGCTGGACACTCAGATTTCAGCACTGCAGTGGTTCCTCTAACTCTTTGTAACTTTGAGGAACCCTCTCATAGCACTGCAAATACTGAGGCCTTAAGCAAGTTTACAGAAAAAATGAAGTACTTTCAACAACACAAAGCCAGGCTTTAAAGCACTTTAAAATCTCTGTGTAATCTGGATCACTGAGCAAGGCACATGTGCAGAAAGAGATATGAGAAGGTTTCAAAACTTGCAACCTCTTGATTCCCTCCTCATCATGTAAACAACTGTGCTGTTGTTTACAGCAATACTTCTAAATAATAGCAATACTTCTAAATAATACTTCGAGTGTTACCCACCTCTGCAGAAACTTCTTGAAAACCCGTCTGTAGGCGTAGCCAGCTCTTCTTACTCGAATATTTTCTTTCAGACCCAAGTATTCCACTTGATGTTTTACCCTGGGGACAAAAACAACGCAAGGCTTAAAATCCATTTTATTTCAGCATACTTGTGGATCGAGGCATTCTTAAACACATGAATCATGTTTAACTACTGATTGCTAAAATTCATGCACAGGTAAATGAATCTATTTTTGCACATGACCCTGCACACTGCATGGTAGGAAAGACATTCCAGGTAGACTACAGTACTGAAATAAATGTAGCAAGTTTACCTTAACGTTTTTTCCTAGTTTAATTTCCCACCTCCAAAGTAATTTACGTATAAATTTCTTAGGTAATAATAAAATCCATAAAAGGCCAAGTAACTATCACCTATATCATTACACAGCTGGTATCCAAGGGACTGGGAAATTGTTTTGTGTTCTCTTATTGTAGGTTTTTCCTATGCTTTACACAGCTCAAACAGCAACACAGTAACCTTTTTTTTTCTTGTTGTTATGGAGAAAAGACCAAATCTGATGGCTGGAAAAAGCCTCAGATGCCAAACTTTTAGTACACAAAGAATCAGAAAGAAGAAAGCCAGGTCAGCATACTGATGAAAAGCTGGAATTCCTCCTAATTTTACCATGCTGCAAAGGAAGGAGTCAAGGGTAGGCTCAAGATTGGCTGAAGCCAGTAATGGATGACTCATCCAAGGCACATTTTAAATTACAAACAAAAGCTGAGCTGGGACCAGTCCCACAGAAAGTGTTAATGGCGGTGGAGGAGCTCTGCTGCACATGGGAACTGAAGCAGCATTATCCCAACACCATCAGAGTTGCTTCACACCAAACACTTCCAATTAGGTTCTAACCAGGGGACAAGTATGTGCCCGTGAAATGCAAAGCACAAAAACCGCAAAACAAAAAAGCTTTTGCACTTCTCCCTCCTTCTAGACCCGTCCTACATTTATGTTTTTATGTTTCTTCTTACATATCCTGCTAGTCTACCACTTCAGGCTTGATAATTTGATTTGAAGAATTTTAGCTACTGATTTCCTTTGCATTTCCTTAATTTTCTCATCTAAGTCATGTGCTGGAAGAAGCAATGTCAGTTTTTCACTCTGTTGCTGTTCTTCTGTAGGGCAAAGTATAAAAGCTTTAGCTTTCAGTCTGAAATGTAACAGTTGTTAAGATTTTAGTCCTGCAAGTTTAACAAACAGTATATAAAAGAGCATCTGTTTACATATAATTTTTAAAAAGTGAGCCTGTAGGAAGCCATTTAATTTTGTTTTGCTTACTATTTCTCTGATTTTAGAAAAGATTTTTCAAATCCTGAAACACTCTCAACTAATTCAATGTTATTTCTCTAGCTATTTTGAAAAGTTAAATTTGAATATAAAATGTACTGCCCATTGATTTTTTTGTTGAGACATTTTTTTCAAATGACTCATAGTATGAAGGGAAAAATCTTTTGAAATCCCTTGCTACAAATGACAGAATCTCTTCAGTTATTTTTTTCTCTTTAAAGACCACTTTTGAGAGGTATTTTACTAAATGATGAGTGATACTGCTCTTCTGGCTTAAAATAAAGAATACTACACATTTTAATCTTGCTGTGTTCAAGGAATAAAGTATATTTTGTACCCACTCCAAGAATTCCGGTACAGTACAAAGTTGGTGGACAAAAATACATTTTCCTGTTTATAGCTTTCCCTCCTATTCACATCTGGAATAATGCACTGGAGCAACAGTACTACTCCCATTTTCTTACTGTCCTGCCAGTATCAGTGTCCAGCACCAGAGAATTTGAGACATTTTTCTGGTTTTTTCCTTTCCTTTCTGAGAAAAGGCACACTGAAAATCTCCCTCCAGGCAGCAACCTCAAGCAGGTCAGGGTCTGGGAATTCAGCTAATGCAGCAGTTTTGAATACAAGTCCAAGTGGCTGTGCCAGGACCTGAACAAAAACACATTTCAAGAGCACCCCAATTTCTGGAATAAGTAAGGTATTATACAAGGTTTAGATATTACACAAGGCCTATGTTTCAGTGCTAAATATTCCGGAATTATTCAGCAGCAGCAGAAAGGTGGAGTTCTGTGGCTTCTGTGAGCATGAAGTAAGACAGGCTCTGTGAAAGGGTTTTTTCCTTTTTCAGTTACATTTTCACGGTCTAGTAACCTGCTACTAATAAGCAAATTGCTACTCCCATCACACTAAGGCAGCCTGTGTATGATGCAGCGTTACGTTGATCACACAAGAAAACAAAGCAAACCAAAAAAATTTAAAAATCAACCAATTGGCAAAATAATTACATAAACTCAATTATGTTTTTTATTTCCCTCAAATCTTGTTCACAGTAAAACTGAGAAACAACAATATTAAGCTTAACTTTGGATTGTCATGTGCATATAAATTTCTTGTCCCCAGACCTGTCACTAAGTGCCACAGTGAAGTCCTAGTACAACAGACGGGCAATCACAGATTGAAATGAGAGAATGCTGGGATTTTTAAACAGGGATGAAGGATTACCATTATAAGCAGCACTTCCATTTCTGTCTGAGGCTGGTAGTATACAATCCTTTGTATTTCACTTGGCAAATACAGCAGCTACTGATAACACAACATCCTCATTATTGGAAAACAAGAAGAAATCTTGCCCGTTTTCGCTCCTAAAGGTCCTGAAAGCTGTCCTTTTCTCAGGACTAGGATTGTATTTGCTTCACTGGTATCCTAGCAACACCTTCCACAATAACAGGCCTGTTTCCCAATATGCAAATGATTGATTTTAAAAGCCTCTCAATATTTAACTATAAGTTTTATAAGTACTTTTCCCAGGATCACTTAGTTTCCTCTTTGGGTCCCCAGTGTCAGTGGAAAATTAAGTGCTGCACAGTAGGATTTTCAGGGTGGAAAAGCTAGAGAGAGTCTGCATTTACTGCCAAGCCCTCACTGAGACTTTGAAGTGCAATCCCAATGGCTCCTGTAAGTGCTCTCCATCTGCATGTGACTGTGCTGATCTGCTGGAAAGGCAGGAAGGGAATTCTGCTGGGGTTGTCCGAGAATGCTTTTTATCAGACTTTGCAAGTTGTTTCACCGTGATAAAAACAACCACTTGCTTTATCAGCAATTTTACCTGGTATATAGTAATAAATGCTACCTACATTAGGCCCCCACATGGTTTACACACACTACTGAGCACCCACCCCAGTGCAGAAGAGCAGCATCTTTTCCAGAGAAGATGCTATAAGCACCATGTAGTTTAAGATGCCTTAAAACAGATGTGATAAACCAACCTGATCGTTGAGACATCTATTTAATGTCTATATAATCACCTGATGTGACATTCCAGTCAATTCTTGTTAAGGAGTTGGCTAATTAAACTTAGGAAGTAAAACAGGAACCTTCTCCATGGTTGGTTATAGACACTTTTTGGCAAGTTTGATACATAAAAGCAGATCCAGATATCTTATTGGTTTTTTAGCTTCTTAATAGAAGTTCTTTTCAAAGCATAAAGCTGAAGTTAGAAGTGATCACAATATATTTGGTGTGCAAATTCTACATGGAAAACTGCATCTTTAATATACTGGTTGTGTTACTCATGCAAATGTTGATTATTCATAACTGGCAGGAGGAAAGCCAAGAGCTGCATACACCAAGTGCTAATTTAGACCAATTGACCACCACTTATCTTCAAAGTTTTGGAGAGGTCATGCCAGATTTCATTTCTGATGGTTTTAGAGAATGTAGTTCTGTTTGTAGGCTGCACAATTACAAATTATGAATTTTTGTGGCTTCTTTTGACCATCAGCACTGTTTCTCCTCGCGCACTCTGCTTATCCATACCTGCTCTCCTCCCAGTCTCGAGACTTCTTTGTTTCATTGGGTTTGATGCAGCGGATGTAGTGGGGTGTACACTTCATCAGGGTGCCAACAAGGTCATTGGCTTGTTTCTGGAAAACAAAGGAAAACAATAGGATCTGAGCTGAACAGGGTAAATCCTGAGGGAATTCTACAAGTATCAACCTTCTGCTGATGATTCCATTAGCTAGATCCAGTTGCCTTTGGTCTTTTCCAACAACCAAAGTGCCTTGGGATAATATGTACCTCATAAAAAACTTATCAGTAAATAGAAGGCACCAGCTACATAATACATTTGAGCACCTATATAAAAATATGGAGCGAATGCATCAAGTGAACCTGTCAGGGTGAAATGTGAGAAAAGAGGTTGGTAAAATACTGATTTGCAAAGTCATGTGTAATCTAAGTGTGTATTCTGCAAAATTCTAAGTGTGTATTCAGTCTCCAAACAGACCCTGGCCTTGTGGCACATGCTGCCTTAGGCAAAGCACTCTGTGGTCAGTAGAGAGACTTCTGTTGACTGGGTGGGTGTTGGATCAGGCATTTCTGCACTGTAAAGAGACCAGTTATCTGCAATTAACTAGGATAGCAAGAGGCTGAGTGAGGTGGCTCATTCATTATGCACATGCAAGTACCATCAACTGCTGGTTTGGAAAATTCACTGCTACAGGATGCAGCTGAATACAACACTTAATGAACACGGATGCTGGGCAGAACAATTCTAACAATGCTGAAACAACGCATGACTTTGCCATGAAGATACTCCTAATATGTTTCTTTAAAAACATCTGGACAGCAAAAAAAAGAAAACACTTTTTAAAATTTATTTAGCTATTCATACACAAACACACAACCACATATACACACACCAACACTGTAAAATGAGACATACTTTGATTTTGCTGCCTGCAGTGGTAGGACGGCCCTTCTTGTCCACTTGAAGATTTTCAGGAAACAGAGCCTTTATAAAAGGCCTAGGAAAAAATGTATAAAATAGGGTTGGCATAGAAAGACAATTCAATGCAGGCATGTCAAGGAATATGCTGTAAAAGTTGATAGTTGAGCAGAATATAAATAGCTCTTTCTATTAATCTTGAATTATATCAAATCTATTTTAAGATTAGTACTTTCCATGAGCCTCATTCCTCACAGAGACCCCTTGCTATTTTAGTGAGCATTGAAAGATGAGACACCAGACTTCTAGAAGACTTGAAGAAATGCACACTTCTTAAAAAATATGCATCAATTAATTAAAATACATCACAAAAAAATGTTACTTTGTTTGTCAAAACAGTGCCTGTTCTGAGAGGATGCCAGAGCACTGATGGCCTTGCTTGAGGCCAAAACAAATTACAGCATTTGATTCTGACACTGCGGTGCCTCCCTTAGTCCAGTTTGTAGAAAATGAAGGTCAGGGTAATGAAGTGATGCTGCTCTACTGCAGCCATGGGTTATTTGCACTGTTACACAAAGGAGGTCACCAGGTGCAAAGCAGAGAAGCCAGGCCCTCTGCATCCCTTCGAACCACCACAGCATTCCTAGCTTGTAGCAAGTTTTGCTTACGTACAAATCACTGCTCTGCATGAGTTCAATCAAGTCCATGAAAAGAACATCCCGATTTCTCTCGCAGAATCCATCCATATCATAAGATACCTGGGCCAAGGTGGAAATTGATTGTTTGTGGTAAGTTGAGAACCCAATAATTAAAGAAAATTTAAGTTCTGTCCTCATCAGTTGCTGTTCTGTACTTTTTGGTTAGTCTGGTAAAACTTAGATACTACAATGAGGACTAAATCCTGGCATGTATTATTAAACTTTTTCACAGCAAACAAAGGAGTTTCATCCTTATATATAAATTCAGTTTAAATTCAAATTTAAAAAAACTTCTGGAATTAGTGAATGGAGTATGACAAGTGAATTTAATACCGAATTTTACTAAGAAAAATTATTGCGTAGTAAGGATTTACTGTTATTAACTGCAGGAAACCATGAACAGTCTGAGAAATAAACCCAAACAAGATAGAACTGTACATTATGTTCCCAGTTTTATTGGTATATCATCACCTAAACATCATTTTTTTATCTGAATTCTTTAAATTTACTGCTACTGTAATAAACAAATGAGATTACAATTAATAAAAGTCATGCGGCACTCATTTATCACATTTAAGTTCTGGTTCTGAGAGCAGCAAGGTCCAGACTCCTCTCTCCAGCAAGGGCCATTTGTTATGGCATTTTTGTCCTAAGCTCCCTGCACTGTGAAGGGACACTGTCTCCTGAGATAATCTGGCTGTGTAAAAACCAAGCCAGCCCTCTGCAGGGCTTCCCCCTTCCTCTCATTACTGTTCTCTTTCTTCATAAATACATTACAGAGAATTCAGTGATGATTTCCCACATTACCTTTCCAGCATAATGATGGATGATAAATCCCTGGTTCCAGCTGTTGAAATGTTCATGAGTCCCTATCTGCATCTGGAGTTTCTGAAGCAGTGTCTGGTCAGCTCCTTCTCCCACCGCGTGCATCGTGGCACACACGTCATCTAAAATGCTCATAATCCCTGGGGGATTCTGATGTGTTGGGGAACAAGAGCAGCACCACAAGTGAGGAAGAAAAAAATTATGACGCCAGGTTTTTCCCCCAAACAGAAAATCGTCTTTACTACAAAAACACCAGAGGACAGTCAGGAAGGATTTCCCTCCAATCAACTGAGATTACCTTTTACACCAATATGCAAATAGTTTAAAGGAGAGATGACATTTCATGGGAAATGATGGAGGAAACAGTGATTATTGTAGAAAAAAAAACATTAACAAAACCACCAAAACACTCAACATTTGTTCAAGGTTTCTTACTTCATTCCACCAAAAAGTAAACCCATGTCTGAGGAAAGTATTTAAATGCATATGCCGTAGTTTGACAAACTTAGAGCTAAATATCTGAGATTGGGAGAGAAATCTTATTCTCTTCCTAGTTATCCTTCTACAGACAGGAAATGGGCAAAATCTGATGTGCATTTAAGCACAAGTCACTACAGTCTTTGAACTACTGTTCTGGCCTACATGAAGAACTATCTGAAAAACTCCCTACTTCTGACCTAAAGGACAACTCAATGTTGTTGTCACTCCAAAACAGAACAAAGACTTGAAACTGCAGAACACGTCTGTGGAGCAAAACCACAAAATTTATCTACAATACTGTCTCTTCACTTGTTTCTGCTTAATTTGCAACAGCACCTCAAAGGAAAGGTGGTGCTGTAGCTTCCCCAAACTGAATTACATCTCCAGGGACACAAAGAGCATTATCTGATGTACAGTATGTCAGCAAGGTCAAGATAAATTCAGGCAGATACAATTTTCTTTCCATCTTTTTTTTTTTAGTCACATGTCAATCATGCTATGGTATAGTTCTCTTTTTGGATGGTATCTTACACGACATATCTCAGAGCTTCTATAAGACATCTTATGTAAGATTTATATATAGACTTAGTATGACTCAGTAACTGAACAACAGTATTTGCATTTTTCTATGAACCTTCTTTACAGAAAAAAGCAGTTGCCCAAATATTTAAGAGGAAAAAAATCTCCTTTTCTCCACCTGTTTGTTCTAAATACTTACCACTTTGTTCTCTATAAGGTCGCACACTATTTTGTTGTTAAAGTATTCTATTGGTGTCCATCTAATTCCTTCTTGCACATATTCTTCCTGTTAAGTAAAAGGAAAAAGATGCAAACATTCCTCTGCACTGTAGATGTAGCACTAGATTTACAAAACACTCCACAGACACAAACTCTGCACTACTCATGTTCAGGAAGACTTGCCAAGTGTATGACTGGGTGGAGGTGGGAGAAATGACCCTACTGATAGTTAAATCCAGCTCTCTGCTGCCTAAAAGATGAATCGGAATCCTACTCTGTTCTCCCCACACATTCCTTTGTCATTCACAGCCCTTCCGTGGTTACTGACAACAGCAGGAAGATTTCAACAGTGTATTTATTGTCAAAGCAGTTTGCAAATAGTAACAAAATGACTTTTACAGTATCTTGACAGTGCACCTAAGCATCCACATCCTGATCTATTTTAAAAATTAAGATTGTGACAGGCACATTGAGGATCAGATCCCCAAGACAACACATTCAGAAATGCACATGAAATGAAGACACAGCTTTTTATTTCTGTATGCAATTACTGTATCCATAAAGACACCTAGAGGATGACTGGGAGAAAATCCATATTAGAATTTGATTAAATTGACCCAGTCAGTTGCACATATAAGGGCTCAGTAGACACTTTGCAGGTCACTTGTGCACTCAGTGCCATGACTGGTTACTTTCCCCACAAAGGCAATTGTGTCTGGACATTCCTGAAAACACTGTCCCAAAACTGGTGCCAGCCCTGAGCTCACGCTGCACACAGGGCTCCTGTCTCAGCTGCATCCTGTCTGCCCTCCCATGCAGAAACAAAAAAAGTGAGATTTGGCAGTAAGACTGTGAGCAGAGAACTGCAAACACTTTCACAAGTATTTCTGCATTTCTCTCATCTATTTCATTTTTACTCACACACATACATATACATATACATATACATATAAATATATATATTTAAAAAATAAAAAAGGTGCGGAGGAAATTAAGGAAAGTATCCCCAATGAAATGTGTGTCATGCTCAAGAGAAGCCCAGGGACGGAGCCAGGCTGCAGCTTTCCATCCCTGCCCATGAGTCAGACTCTGCAGCAAGCCTGGGCACAGTCATATGACTGCATTAGCACACCGTGGGGTGGACTGGCTTCTGCACCACTCCATCAGAGAACAAATGCCTGCAGCTGATGTCGTTTATAGTTTTAGGGTCAGCCAACAACAAAGGTTGTTTTCTTTCCCTTTGTCTTATTTAACAAGGTAGATTTTACTGTTAACAGACGATGCAACTTCGATTTTCCCACCAGCTAAAAAAGGAACAGCTCATCTGTGAATTCCAAAGTAATAAATGTCTGGTTACCTGCTCTGCCTTCAGTGTCAGTTCAATAAAAATCTGCTGCAATTTTTCATTTACAAAGTTGATGCAGAACTGTTCAAAACCATTTTTCTGTAGAAAAGAAAACAATTTAAAAATTAGTCTCCTGCCTTATATACAATAATTTTTAGTTCTTATGCTGGCAATAAGCTTCAAAGAAACACTGTCAGTGATAGATTGGTTGCTGACTTTATAGACATTTTGTGGAATCTCAGATCCTTCTTTTAAGATCAATGACTTTGTTTGAAGTTTCTTCAATACCTCATGTTTATTAAGTGAGACATTACCAGTGAGACGACAATGTCCAGGAAGCTGGGTGGGGATTTTTTTGCTTTTATTCTGGCTGCAGATCTGTGATTTTTTTTTCTGGTTTAAATTTTTTCCCCTCTAAATTACAAAAAACTCTAGGTCAGATCTGCTCAAACCCCAAGTATTGCATAGCCGTACCTGAAATATTTCAAAGCCATAAATATCAAGGACACCAATGTTATATTCTTCGTGGTCCTTCTCCATAGCCTTATTAATAGACTAACAAAACAGAAACAAAACATAAAACAAAGTGTAGTTTATACATTTAAAATATATCAATAATCTTAAATATTTATATTAAAATTCTTTAAAAATAATATATTTGAATTGAATACAAATATCTCTAATAGGTTATTTTGCTTTCACTTTTTAATAAAGTGTTACTAACAGTTAGGAAATGAACAGTACGTTGTCCTGTTTTC
This sequence comes from Eulacestoma nigropectus, assembly GCA_013397775.1. NCBI lineage: Eukaryota > Metazoa > Chordata > Aves > Passeriformes > Eulacestoma > Eulacestoma nigropectus. Next base: position 1,503,089 of record VZTE01003320.1, on the reverse strand, counting down.
CAGGTCAGTGAGCCTCTGGATCTACTATCTATAAAAATCTTTCCCCTTCACTGTAATTGGCTCAGTTAAATAAAAGGAGCCAACAGAAAAAAAACAGCTTTAAGTCTGATATTTGATGAATTTTGCAGAGGGTGCACTGAATCTTTTCACCTCACTCTGCGTTCCCCTCCTTTGCAGCGTCAGTGCTGGTACAAGCACAGGGTGGGATGACAGGGCTGGTGTGAGGAGGGAAGCTCTGGGTCACTGCAGTGCCCCCCCAGAGGAGATTCCTGCTGCATCAGGAGATCTGGGGCTCCCAGCCCAGGGTCTCACCCTGAAGAAGAGAGCACTTTGGCATGGAGAATGGAATTTGGCCGCTGGCTCCACCGCCAAATCCAGATGCTGAAAGGGCTCTTTGCAGGGAAGTGGGATCCGAGCACAGGGGACCATAACCAAGTAATTCTGCTCAGCTATGAAGGAGGAAGTCAGACTCAGAGAAGCAGAGATGCTGACAGGAAGGAGATCAGGATCCCATATGGGACAGTTATGGCAGGAGCCTGAAAGCACAGCTCATGTCAGTCAGTGCCCTGTGTTTGGTATCCATGGTCACACTCCCACTGCACTGTGCAGGTTTGGGCAGAGCACCAACAGGCAAGAAAAGGCCTGCAAAGAACATTCCTAGCGCACTTGAACTTGTTTTGATACTTCAGTAGAATCAAGCAAATCCAACTTACATCCACCAAGTAATCAAAAACACGGGAATGAAGGGCCTTGGCCAGTGCATCTCTGGTATAGCAGGCTTGTTCCACATTTAGTGTGACATTAATGGACTCAGATTTGCCTCCCCACTTGCTGTCCATCTGTCTGCTGGTCAGTTTTTCCTTTAGGCGGTCCTGGTTAATTCCCAGAAGAAAAGCAGGGAAAGCTAAAACTGCAAGAAAGATAAGGCTTGCTGGATTATGACTTACAGACTAAATACAGAACAAAGAAAAAAATTAACTGTATCTTGAATAACAATAAAACTCATGGGGTGTGCAGCTTAAAAAGGAAAAGAGCAATTTATGTCTTCAAAATTTCCCTATGCTCCTCAAGGACATTTTCAACTCTCTACTTACATGGATTTCAATTAAGATAAACCACCTTGAAGTAAAATAATCAGCTATTTCTGTACCTTCAGTCCTTCAAACATGTAAGCTGCCACAGGACATAGTTTTGAACTGTGTGGTTCAAACAAATCACTCTTGAAGGAGATGGAAATAAAATATAGAGCTCACATATGAAATAAAATTGACACCATTGAAAATTCTTTGTAAAAACATGAAATGTTTAAAATATAATGAAAAGTAGGCTACCTGCTTCCTAATATCCTTTCCCTTTCTTCTTATAAGTTAGGACATTGCAAAAAGTTATCAATTACCTTGCCTTTTATTTTTTAATCCCTTATTCTGTAAGTACTTTGCCAATTCTGTTTCCCCTTGTTCAGAAGTAAAGCACCAAAACACATCTGTGCAATAAGCAGCCCTGGGTCCAGTATTCTCTGCACTCTCAGCACATGGTGCAGATGTTACTGCAGGTGTTGCACACCTTAAGGAGTGGAAAAACAGAAGTGTCTTGAAAGCAAATGGAAACAGCTCCCGAGAAAAACTCTTGGAGTTGGTATTGTACCTCCATTGAACCACATAATCCTCTAACAGTGTTTCCTCCATGTTCCATTGATTTCAGATCTCCTTTACTGGTGTGAGGAGGATGTAAAATAATCACTAAGGCAGCAGCCACTTGCACTTTATACATCTGTAATGTCACAGCATGACTTCACTAAACCCTTTAGTACATTATTCCAGAAGTATTTTTAAAATTGAAAATAACCACCAGCTTTCTGAAATATGATTTATTACCATCAAAAAACTGATTAAATTTACTCCGAGGTACCAGGAATCACACAATCAAAGTCAAGTCACTGGCAACATCTCTGGTAATTCAGAGAATTCGGGTTGAAGAGTACATGAAAAAGTCAATCATTATATGCTTCAAAATGGGAAAGAATGTAGGCAATTACAGACCAAATATGCTCACATATACCGTAAGATGCCAGGAAAAATGCTTAACCAATACTACTGGTAAGAATTTATGAAGACAGTCTAATGGCAAGAACCACTACGCAGAGCTCAGAAACTCTCCCTTCCCAGTGCTAATGATTTACTGTAAGGGAAGAGTAGCTGGCCAGCACTTGATACAACTTCACATTCTTAAGATGCCTGATTGTTTTCCCTAGTTAGGGACCATAAAGTTATAGTCTGGAAATTATTATAAAGCAGGATATGCATGTAATTGAAAAAATGATCCTCAAAGAGTCATCAGTAGCATTCAGTGGAGTAGTTTTAAATACGCTCTGTGAAGGTAAGCTGAAAAGACTGGGCTCACTTCATCGGCTTCCAGGAAGTGAAAAACAACCCCTTCAATATAGTGCAAGTGTAAAGAGGGATGGTTTAAATTCTTTTCTCCTTTCATGTCAAATTTGCCATGATTTGTAACATGGAAGATTCCCACTAAATAAGAACTTCTTTTATCTATTAATATAATCAAGAGCTAGAGCAGATAGCAATCACTGGCAGTTTTAAAGATGTATTTCTCTAAAGGTCTGTCAAGAATGGTCTGTATAGATTTGATTCTGACTCAGAGCAAGAGAGTAGAGTTTTTGGTGTCCCAAAGAATGGCCTTTGCATGTTTTTTTGCAATTGGCTGTATAACAACAAGAACACTATCAACCAAATTCTTAATTTTTTATTATTTCAGCCTTACGCAAAACAGGACTGACCACTGGTCATTCCTTGTGCTTTATCTTTCTTGGCTATGCAGGCTATAAATGCTTTACTAGCATTACTTTTTTGGCTAGGACAAACAGTAAACTGGGGGGAGGACTAATGGAGAAGACAAATGAGCCCAAATTTCATCTTCATAATGCAGACACTGTACTAGACATGGCTATTTCTTCTCTGGCTTCTTTAAAATCAGTATATTTATGTGTAAGTTTGATATTCATTCTACATTCGAATTTCTTCCCATGTATTACTCATACACAGTTTCTGTATTTGTATCCCAGTGAGCAGGAGAAACGGTGGACATGGCTCATCATAGAAACACATTCACTTTTAATGATTTATTTTCAATTCATGTCTTTGCCACTTGTTATTTTGATGCAACTCACTCTGTATCCATCTTGCATGGCTTTTAAACGCCTTGAGTTCATTGAAAGATTTAATACTGCGATTTAAATCGAAGCACAGTAGCTCATTTGGAATCAAAAGGCATATAAATACAATGTCACAAAATGTTTCTCTTTGGGTTCACTTAATTTCTTGATTTGAGAGACTAGTAAGGTTAAAAATTCGTAATTTTTATTTCCCAATTTCTTAAAACAAATAGCAGAACAGTGCTAATACAGTTGAGTGTGAAGTTGGCTGCACAAGATAGGTTAGTTATGAATAAAGTATCTGAAACTAAACAAATGCAATTTTCCTAAACATAAGACCCACTCTGAACTAAGAGTTAAGAAACACACAGGTATGTATAAGGTACTATTATATATGTCATGCTTATCCACTCTGTCTTTAAACTATCAAAGTGGCATAAATCCACAGGAGATGCAAGGTATAAATCACAACAAAAACGTTTAAAACTCAAGGTCCATTAACATTCCAACACCTTGCTGCTGTGGACCCAGCTGCTACAGAACAGCAGCATGTGCTGAGGGATGCAAGGATGGGGCCCTGTGGAAAAGGGAATGTAAAGAACTAGTTACTCAGTAGCTGTACCTAACAGTGAGGTATCAGTTGAGGAATTTGAGACAGGAAACATAACTGTAGAACATAAATTCTGCCTTTCAGTTCAGCTCTGGACCTCTATTTATAAGGTACATGTACACACCTGTATGGATGCCTGGGCATCAGCTACGTCCTGAGCCCAGGGACACCCACAGCTGGGAGCTGCTTTCACAGGACAGTGAGGCCACACAAACCACATAACAAACAGGGGTTTTCATGAACGTGTACTGATGCACTGAAAGAAGTAGAGTTCAAGCCCTTCTTATAGTGTCTATTATTTCACACTCAAAGGTTGGAATGGGATTTCTAAATTCAAAATCACACTCCTGTTAAGTCAGTGGCCTTTTACAAGACAAAAGAGGGGCCTCAGCATCTGGTTTCAGCAGAGACTCTCAATTGGCAGCCTCACACTCTAAGAAACAATGCTCTGTTTGGATAAGCAGCTCTAAATTGCAGTTCACCTTCTGCCATCTGGGCTGCAGCCCACTGCTGCTCCTGTAACAGCTTCCAGAGGTACTTACACTCCTCGTTCTCCACTCCTGCATAGTTGCCAACTTCTTTGAAGCTGATGTTTCCCAAATGCAATATTCCTGCCACTATCTGCAGTACCAATGCCTGCTCCTCTGCAAAGATCCCAATCACACTCATTGCGTGCTGGGAAGGAAAACAAACAAACAAACTTGCATCAGTCAGACTGCTGTCTTATAAGTCTTTTTAAAATTCTGGTGTCAAAAAGTAGAGTTATTCAAAGCAGTTCAGATTCCTAAGGCAATCAAATTTCATTACAGCTGCAATGAAGTTTCAAAGGGTACCAGATGTCCTACTTCAGCATTTCTGTATTTTTTAAAATTAAATACAGAAGCATCTACACAATTTAGAAGATGTATTAACAAAATGAATTCTGGAAAAAAAAAACTTATTAAAAAACAAACATCTGCTTTTAAGTGTCACACTAAAAATAAATCATTTCACTGCAAACTGGGAAACAATGAACCTAAGAGACAATGATTTTATTCCTTCTGCACAGACAGTTTATCCACCAAGACCAAGAATTTTGAATGACTCTAAAAAGCAGCCCAGTGTCTGGCTTAGGCTGTGAATTTCATCCACTTACTACAAAATAATCCACAGCACCCCTGGGTTTTGGAGTTCAGAGTACATGATAACTTACAGAGTGTCTTCTCAACTGACTGTTTTTCTAAAATACCAAATAAGCTCCGGTATAACAGTAACAATTATTTTGTTAGGCCTTTAAATGTGCTACATACATAAATGTGTTAATACACCTACTTTAAACAGTAAATTACTAAGAACGGGACACCAGAAGTTGGCAGGTCACAAAATGAACTGGCAACAGCCCTGAACAAAGATCCCTGATCTGTGCTTTCTCACTGCCTTTCTCCAGCTTTTCAGCTGTACTGTTTTAAATAAGCATGGAAGGTCAGCCAGCACTGGGAACTCAGCTAAAGCAGAGTACTCTTTTATATTTTCTTCTAATGCAAGTTCTTCACTGTGTTTGCGTTTTCACACTTTTCATACTACAGATCATCCACACAAATTAAACTTCATTAAATCTGCATCCTTCTGAAAAAGAACAAACTGAAAAACAAAACACCTTTCTACAAAAACTATCTATCTTCAGGGTAACATTCCTCCTCCTCAGGGTAAAATACAACTAGAATAAGTCATATCTGCAATTATTATTCATTCCCACATTAACAGATCAGTGTCTTTGCTACAAATGAACGGAGAAATGAACATACATCCACCACTATGCAAATCATACAGTGAAGAACTCACCAGTGTTTCTTGGAAATCTGATTTGTCATTGATGTCATCCACTTTATAGGACCCAGAGAGACTGAGATAGTAATAGTAGTCCATGCTGGTAATGCCAAGGCTGTTCTTTTGTTCTGAGGAGGCCCCTTCAATTAGCTGCAGAATAAAAACCTCAAAATTAGGTATCATCCAGCAATCTTCAGCAGAGTTGAGGCAGGTCAGAACCAGGTGACTGAACCTGAAATTACTGAGAGAGAGATGGCTGGTGCTGTGCCAGGAATGTATCCTTCCTATCTTCTGGTAATTGCTTAATCCAAAAGACCAGTTTATCAATCCCATTCCCATGAATGGTTTAGTTCTAACTTCACAACTAATAAATAGCTAAAAATGTAACTGACTTGAATGCCTTCTATTATCTTTACCTCATAAAGAAAAGGCCAAGTGGGTTTTCCAATCTGCAGTGTATTCCCTAAATCCTCTGGAGCAATGTTTTCCACACCCAGTGCAAGGCAGGCAGAGTTGAAAGCACATTCAGAAAGCATCATCTGTGACTCTCACCGTGAGGACAAGCACCTTTCATGCTCCTCAAGCCTACGCAAAGGCCACGTAGTCGTGCACAGACATGGCTGCAACAGGGAGGAGCAAACTAACCTCAAAATAGAGCTGTCAAAACCCCATGGTCTCGTAACTCTTGTGCCAAAAATGCCTCTCCAGGCCACAGGAAAATCAGCAGGACAGAGCAAATCGTACATATACCTCGGAAGAGGAGAACACAGCTCCTGGAGCAAGTCCAGCTCCAACTGAGCTTTCCATCCTGGCAATGGCACCTCAACTTTATGTGAAGCTGGCTACAGTCACTTACAATGCCCTGTCTTGGCCCTAGTTTTGTACAGATTGGTCAGCAGCACTCCAGCAGGTGAGGACCATGCACATCAAGGACCAGTGAAGGCCAGCAAAGTCTTCTCAAACACAAAAAGCAGGGATACTTGGATCATTCAACAAAGAGTATTACCATAAATGTCCCAGAAAAGTTAACTGTGACTCAAACCTCTCTTTCACAGGAAGTGTAAATATATATAAATATAAACTGGCCTCTCTCTCTCTTTATATATAGGCCAGTTTAAAAAGAAATCTGCTGAAAAGGTCTCATTTGCTATTATATTCTCCTAGACTTTTCCATATGGGAGTTCACAATGGATTTCCAAGCAAGGCTTTGAAATACTGCAGCATTTTGTTCTGGAGCTGAAAGGCAGCCAGGCAGGTCTATGGCAGATGGTGTCTCACCATGCTATCGAGCTCCCCAGCAGAGGCCAGGTTACCTTTGCAGTGTGCACTCAAATCTCACTGCTTTGAGAATGACTTTTCAATCAAAAGCAAAACCAGGTCCTAGACACTATATATAACTCAAAAAGGACTTAAGACACTTCTGACCTGGTAAAAAATGTGAAAACTCCTCTCTCCAGGATTCCTCATTACAACTCGAGATTTTTCCAGTAGGAAGTTGGAGATTTTCCCTCCATCTGGTTCTCCACCTGGGCTAAACTGTATTTCAAAGTATTTCCCCTGCAATAAATAATTCAAGCTGTTAAATGATTAGTAAATGCAAATTCAAAATCATGCACTTGTACTGTATTCCAAGCAAGGTTATGAGGGTATTTCATCTTTATGTATGCAGAGACAAAGCTGCCTCAAGGTAGAACGTAAACTCCTGAAGCATCACATGTCTTTTTTTCTGCATTTATACAGCTCAATATCAACACATCACATGTTAATCCAAATGTAGAGAGAAGATCAGTGGCTTCTCTTCACTGCTGAGACTCTTGCTTAGTATAAAGGAAATCACGAGGCTCACCTACACAGCAAGGCAGTTCAAAAGATTTACAACCAACAGCAAACTGTTCTGCCTGGAAGCAAAGCAAAGCCATGATCTCTTGCTTTCAGGGAGACATTAATTGCACTAACCCACACGTTACCAAGGAATACAGCTCAAATTTTAAACCACATGTGTAACTTTTTAAAATGGAACCTGTAGTGAGCAGTCATTTAATGAGATTATCTTGACCCTTCTGGAATAAGAGACTGCAGGTAATTCCTGCCTACTGCCTGTATATATTAGTAAAGGCTGCAGCCCTGATACTTCAAAAACTGTAACCAGTACATAGAGAGAAAAATGCACAACCTATACAGCATGAAACAGAAGCCTCTGACATACACCGTGTTTGTTTCAAAACACACTTTATATCCTATTCCAATTTACCTCATCTGTAGTAAATTTATATTATACCCCTAAATACGGTGTCTGTAACAACACAGAAGCTGGAAGAGTAAAGTCAGCTCTAAGGTAGAGGGACTTACAAATCTGCTGGAGTTGTTGTTCCGTACAGTTTTTGCATTCCCAAAGGCCTCCAGTAAAGGGTTGGATTGTAGAATAATATCTTTAACATGCTAAAATTTTAGGAAACAAAAGAAATACAAATTCAGAAACAGACATTTTTAAAGTTCTTACAGATTTTCTAAAAAAAACCCCCATGATATATAAATTATATATCAAAAAGGCAAGAAATCCTGCATCTCTAAAAAATTCTCTTGATCAGATAAGGAATAGAATCCAACTTTTTTTTTTTTTTTGAGGGCTTTTAGTTCCTATTTTTTTAGGAAAATACTACAGAATTAAACAAAATGCCTAAGGCTAAAACTTGGTTCTTCTGTTCATTGTTCTGCCAAGCAACAGCCGATAAACCGATCTGTTTTTTCCATCATCTTCATTTTAAACCACACTTACACAGGAGCATTTAAGTCTTTTGGGGGGTCTGGAACCACAACCAATGAAGTCAGAGTGGCATGAAATTTAGGAATCTGCAAGTGCTTGAGCAATCTGCTTTGGGATCACTGATAATGCTACCCAGCTATTTTAGAAAGCAATGTAACATGTTACTGTTGTCTCTTTATCTGATCCTGGGAGCTGGAAACAGGGAGAAGACATCAGCTTAGGGAAAAACCCAATGCATGCCAGGTTGTGAAAAGAAGATAGAATTTTATTTCAAAAGAAATGCTCAAGGCAACCTACCAACTTCATCAACTCTAACTCTGTAATTACTAAAAGTATTTTTTAATTTTGTACAAAAAGCTGAAATCTTTTAAACAAAACAAAATATTTACTTATAAAGAATGGTTACATTTACTGCAAAAATAACACAATGCACTCTCTCTCTGGATCATTCTCTTGGTTACTGAGTTATTCCCTGCAATGTTCCCGGTATCACTGTTGCGCAAAACTACACAGAAAGAACACACTCAACATCAGAGACTGCAATAAAGCAAAAATTACAGTAAGCACTCAACAGGAGCGGACTGGTAAAAGCAGCCACTACCTAGCACTGCCTGTCAGTGAAAGAACAACACTGTAATGTCATTAAGGGAATTTTTATGGCTATTTAACTCAATTAGCTTCAGTTTATAGGTAGAGCAGACATCAACGACATACTTATTAACAAAAGCAACTATTTGTTCTTTCAGGCAGCTTTCACACACCCTAATTTTGCTTAGATAACCTCATAAAACAAAATGATGTTCTTGCTGTGCCTCTTTGATATATACACACAAATTAGAAATTTAAAGGAAGCAACAGAAACCCAAAACGCCAGTTCAGTTTTCAATAAAATGCCAACACAGGAGGAAAAAAGCCACACACGCACTAAAAGGATTGACTGTTGCTCTTAATCTGGTTTAGAACAAAGAAAGTACCTCTTACCACTTAACTAAAGAAAAAA
>VZTE01003320.1:1455572-1493720 GCA_013397775.1 Eulacestoma nigropectus | reverse complement strand
AAAAAAAAAAAACCAAAAAACAAAACAACCCTAGCTTGTAGATGCAACTCAGCATAAGGTCTACAGCACCTGGAGCAGAGCTGATTCTGCCCCTGTGGCTGTCCCTGCCATGGCTCCCATCCAGCACCCTGCAGGTGAGGAAAGCTGCCCAGCCCAGGGCTCTCTGCTTTGGGGCCCACGTGTTTCTGGCTGCTCGCCCCCAAGTTACCCAGGTCAAAAGTGCCTCTCGTCTGCCAGTGTCTGCCACAACACCCTTTGCCATTCCACCTCGGAAGTGAATCTTTAGACTAAGCTTATGCTTCAGTATTACTCTGTTATCAACTCACCTGTACTTTAGGGCCACCTCCTGAAATTTTGGAGATGTAACTCATGATATATTTAGCAGCTACAGTCTTTCCAGCACCACTTTCCCCACTATAGAAAAAGAAACACAAAAATGTACATGTCAGTTTTTAAGTAACTCTACAATGGGGTAATTTGAAGTTCATCTCATCCAACCAAGGCAAGGCACCTTAATTATATACACCACATTCACCTGGGAGTAACCTGGTAATGTAGACTGTTATACAGTGTGGTAGCATCAGACTTGGATATGTTTGTGAATACAGAACTCTGAATACACCATCTTGCACGGACACCAGAACCTCTGTGAGACTCCAAGGCCAAAGGAAGTACGTACACTGAGAAACCTCTACTTAAACCAAAATGCTTGAAAGAGAATACATGTGTTAAAAACTCAATTCCCATCTAAATTTAGGGGGATTTCAGGTCTTGACACAGAAACTAATTTGAAAATCTGAGCTGTGCATGCCATGCCAGATACCTACTTCATTTTAGTAGTTTTTCATTTCAGGTGTTCCTGAATAAAATAATGAGGCATTATTAATCACATCCTGAATGGCGGAAGAACTACCTTCCTGTTCCTATGCCTCTTGACACAGCGTACAAGGAGTCTTAATATCCCATACTAGCTCTCACAATTCCTTTCCTCCTTTATAATATTTCACTTCAACGGTGAATGGTGTTTACAACATCAGCAGCTTTGCCTCCTTGCAGTCAATAAGTGTCTCAAGAAGGAAAGAAGACTGGCGTGCCAGGCAATCCAACCTCCCTTCATTTCGTCCCTTAAAGCCAACTCATCCCAACAGAATTCCTCCAGACTTAGTAAACCTCGGTGCAAGTCAGCTCTGAACTCAATGCATGTCCCATGACCTGGACAACTACACCAAGGCAAAAAGACCAACACACAGATGTTGGTTCAATGTCACAAAAAGAGCTAAATTAGTTTTCTTTTTTGTGAAAATCAGTGCTATCTTTAAACTCTGGAATAATTCCAGTGAATGTTGTTGACTCTTCTATCCTGCGCCCACTTGTTCCTGGATATGGATCAAATGCACATCTTTTCCTGCACAAATTTTAGCTACATCTGCCAAAGAAACATCAGCATGTCCTGCACAGGAAGGGACTCACCGGGAATGAACAACTCAGAGCTCCTTATCAGCATGACTAATAGAGACATTTTTAAAGGTTTCATTCTGGAAAAACTCTCCAAACTGCCAAGCTGCAAATGTAATTTTACATCTTTAAAGCTTCCAAACAATACGGAAATACTGAAAGGCTTTTATAAATTATTTTCCAAGAAATGTTTTCATGCTTTTGTCTTCTCCTGACTACAGTTCTACAGATCAAACTGAAAACTTGAAAAGGTGAAAAAGTACTTACTGAGCATCCATCTGTGGAGCACAGACTGCGATTATTATTATTCTTCTGAGTCACCTTTTCCCAACAACCAAGAAAGCCTGTATTATGCATATCTACTACATTCACAGGGACAGAGTTTGATGAATGGCAAACTGCTTTTAGAAGTTCACGTCTTGAACAGTTCAATAACTGAAATAACATTTCTTCAAAATCTGCTGGCAGTAAATTTGTTCTTCCTGCTGTACAACCAGACAAACCAATCGAAACTGAATCATACTCTGAGCTTACAAATTGCAGCTTTCAACTGAGTACAGGGGAGGATCCAGGGCCAAACACTGAATGAATTTGATCAGTTATTATTTATCACATAGAAAAAATACAACACATTTCTGTAAGATTTTCTTCAATGCATCCATTATCCTTCTCCACCTTGCTCAAATTAAGTGTGGCTTGTATTTCTTACTCCATAGTGTCTGCCACAGAACTGACCTGGAGCAATAAAGCTCTGTTTTATTGTTAGTCTCTGTTTCAATATAAGTGGCCCTTTCCAGTAAATTTATTTGGCCTAAAGATTGCCTTCCAGAGTTTGCTTCAGACTTATGCATGCATACACTGCTTTTCAGTTTTACATTTTTATTGATCAAAGACCAGCAAATTGCTCCAATTAAGCTAGAATAAAACAAGAAGATGCATTATTTATGAACCAAAGCAGCTTTATCTGATGGGATGGTATCCTGCCCCCAGTAAACTCAGGTATTCAAATCGAACAGGGAAATTGTGGCATTCCTGCCAAATGGTTCTCATGCAGCTTCTTTGTATAAATCTGACTGCTCTGCTGCTATTAAAACTATTTTAAGAAGATGTAAGAATCATCTAACTTGGTAGTTTGAAGTACGTTGGAAGTATGGAGGTTTTGAAAGCTTGAAAAAATTCTTAAAATGGCTTAAAGTGGATTGTGGTATTGATAATTGTCTCAGAGACTTTACTTGCTAAAAGTAAAACCATCACATAGTCTCAATCACTAACAAAAATTACAATGTTTTGAAAGATGCATTGTTTCTTCTAGCACTATTTGCCCCTTCAGAAAAATTACATTCTCTTCCACAAAGCCAATTAATGCTTAGCTGAAACCAGAATAAGACTACAAACACAGAAGGAAATTTTTTTGCTCCTTGCTTCCTTCCCAGAAGAAACAATCAGCAATTACAGAAGCAAGATCCGATTCACAGCATCATCCCTCTCTCTAAAATGAATTTTCTGAGTGACATTTAATATGGTATCCATGGCTGCAGAACAATACAAGTGATGCTTATCTACATCACCAGGACAATGTAGAAATTTTAATACCAAATATTTATAAAGAACTCTTAGATCTGCCAGTAAAGAACACTGTATATGTAAAATACTCTGATGTGTTTGGATAACCTTCCGCAATTATGTTCAAAGAAACCTCAGTAGCATGACTCCAGTGAAATATTTTTCTCTTCTGAATCCGAGCTTTAACCTAACTTTTCTTACTGTGTTAGACTTACGTTTCTACTACTCCCTCATTAAAATTCAACCGTATTTCCAGTCAGGTTCTCTACAGACATTTTAGAATGATCAGACATCTGAGTCTTCTGGAAAGCTGAGATACAGAAGCTGACTAGAAATCTCATATTAAATTTTGAACTTAATAGATTTAAGATAGACATGATTTGTTCACTAAAAGCTGTTGGGGTAAATGATCTTTTCATTAACACATATTTATAGGATAGAAGATGTATTGTCTTTTTAGATATGCAGTCATCACACACTGCTTTCCTGGACTCAAATGTCGCCACACGAACGCAAAATGTAAACTGAAACTACAGACACGAAAAACTGCTTTACAGTAACGGCAACATCTCCTGGCAGGGATCACAGAATCAAAGTGAAAATAAAGTCTCAGCTTCACAGAAAGGTAAAACCTTAACAACACTCTGAAGAAATGCATTTATTGCTACATAATAGAAAAATACTAATCATAACCTCCACTCTCTTAATTAAAGGACAGTGATAGCCCAAAAGGAATTAAAAGCCAGGAGACAATCCTTCATCATTAAAATCTTGACTGGACAACTCCTTGTGGATAGTCTGGAAGGGCTGCCATGTCACATGGGGGAGAAATGCCAACAGTCTGTTTTAATTGCCACTGATAAGTTTAGTTCAAGAGAGGTCTAAATTAAATATCACGCCTCAGTAAAACACGAACTTAATGAGAAATAAAGCCCAGCTTAGCTGTGTTACCCCTGTGAGTGAACTTCCTCTGCACTTCTGCCCATGCACACAGAGCCAGGGAAGACCTGGGGGCGCTACTCCCTGTTCCCACCTAAGCACACCCTGCGCCTGGATCCAGCCCAGCCCGGAGGCAGCCCATGAGTAACCTCATTGTTTATTTACTCTGCAGCAGCCATGCAAAGCAGCTCAGCTATGATTAGACATGTGCACATGTACTTTTCTTAACACGTATGCAAATATGCTGGAATCACTCAGCTAATGAAAAAGCCTTCCCTGGCTTTGGAAAGGTTGTTTGGTAACAGTTTTTCTTTTAAAATTAGTATTATCATATGAAAAGAGATTATTTTTGGTTGCCACCTATCCAACCTTTCAGAGAATTTCATTTTCTTTTGGATCTGCTTTCCCAGTTCATTCACTGACTTCCAAAGAGGATGAGTTTTTTCTAACAGTGTCTAAATGCATTTGGAATTAATGTCCAGGCAAAAGGTATTCTGCCTACATTAAGGACCCTCCTCCACCTGCCTGGAAACACACATCTAGTCTGTGGGAATGCATTTTTCCTCCCAGATTTGGCGGTAGATGCCACAGGTGCCCAAAGCATACGAAGGGAGGACACAGCAGGTGTGCAGCAGCCCCTTCTCCACCATCCTTGTGTCTCCATTCCTGAGGCTCCAGACGCAACAGAAGCCAGACTTAGCCTTTGTCATCTGCGAATAGGTCCAGTCTACACCTGATTTCTTACCTTCTCTCTTTGCAAACATTTCTTTAGGGGGAAATCTGCTATCTTGAGGAGGAAAAAGAAGGAAAAACCTGGGTACTAGCTGGTTCTGTTCCTTCTGTTCCCCCTGGGATTTTCAGTGGAGTCACTCCAAATTCAGACTAGTTATGAAGTAGAGAAGCAAAGCAGCACCTCACTATAACCATACCGTTATCATCACTCATCTTCCACAGGACAGATTTTTACAGCAAAAGCGATGCTTCACTGAACACAAAGGTTCATTTGGAGCTGCTTATGCTCAGCAGCTTCTGTGGCACTGACAACAGACAGAGCTGTGTCTCAATTTTTTGAGAATCACCAGTTTAGAGGCAGAAACGGTAAAGCCCTTGGCAGCTATCACATGAAACTGATGGAGTGGTAGCAGACACTAAGTTAGGCAGAACAGTCATTTCACTCAAGAGCTGCAGCATCCTGGGAGCTGCCTGTCTGCAACAATTTCAGTGCCTTCTGGTCCACACAATAAAATGTAAAGCAAGCAAACTCCAAGAAACTTCCTTCCAAAGCCAGCCTGGTTGTTGGAAATAGTGATGACATTAAATCAGAAAATACAAGATGAATCTAAACAGTCTAAATCAAATGTGGTCCAAAGGATTAAAATATCAACCAAACAATATAAATTTAGTGAGCAGCTGAGTTACTCGATTTATTATTTATAAAAGTAATTTCTAGGTGTCCTAAAAAATCAAAAACCATGAGGAAAACTACTTTTAAGTCTAGTCCGCAGTTTCTACAGTGTCTGTAATAAGAATATCAAAGGAAAAATACACGCGTATAAAGGAAAAAAAGGTCTCTGAAACGTCCCTTGCAAATATGATCCTTCTTGTTTCAGCTTTGCACTAGATTTCAATTAACTCCTGCAGACTCTGACTAGGCTGTGCACACACTGAGAGAAGTTTCACTATGCACATACAAAATGCACATTCCAAAGAGCATTCAAGTACATCATCCAGCATTCAAGTACAAGAATTGTCATGTCAAATTAAAACTCAAAGTCTGTATCTCAGATCTGCATCTCGGCTCTCTCACAATGTGACTCTCTGCATGCACTGCACTGTGGGGCACAGCACAGGTTCAAAAAGTAGGGTTTTTAATCACAATCCACAACAGCTCAAAGATTTTCACTGTAAATTCAGCTCCACGTGAAACATCCCACTCTCTGGGATGTTACTTTGTGCCAAAAGCAAAAAAATAAATCCCAATTCTACCCATTCCTAACAGGTCTCAATTTGACTACATGTGCTGAGTAAACTACAGCACAGCAATAGGCATCAGTTTTGCAAAGAGAAAGACTGAGCTCAGGGAACAATTCAGCCATCCCAGTGACAGGCAGGAGAGCTCTGAGCTTTTTGTTTCCTATGACATCAGGCTGTCCCAGGGGCCCAGGAGCAGAGAGGCTCTCCTTGGACACAGCAAACTGTTACCACCTGCTTGGCCTTCCCAGGTGTAAAATCCCTGCACGGCCCCTGGGAGGCCCCACCCTGCTCTGGGGACAGGTAAAGGGCAGCTCCAGGTGCTCTGCACTGAACCTCCCCAGCGGCCCTGTAAGAAGGGAAGTCAGAAGGGGCAGAGGGTACCAGCTGCAGGATCCTGCAGTTCTTGCTCTCCACACATTTTCTTTTATTATACACCCCCTATAAAACCCACAGATGAGAACAAAGCGTAAGTCTGGTCCCAAAATTCACTCTGACTGTCACTTAAATAATGCCTGTCATTTAAAAGGTTGAGTAATAATTCTACAGTGAATTCCATCACTTAATAATTAAAACAGACTAATAGTGAAGATTAAATTAATTTCCCAGTATCTCTCTCCTCCTTTTGTCTCTGAGTGAATGCAAGTAAAATTCCAAAAGGAACAAAAGACCATGATAAATGCAGTCCACGTGGGATTGCTGGATTTAACAGTATCTGTGGTTGTACAGTTGTTAATCCAGCCCCCTCACGTAGTCATTCAAGCTGTTATAATTTTGGTTTTGGACAAGAAGCTGGCTGTGTGAGTAAGAGAGTTCTTGTGGTTAAGCTATCATCAGGATTTTACTGGAAAACAAAAATGAGGGTCAGAAAATACTCAGCTATCCTAGAAAATCCCAAAATGTGAACATCGACAGAAGATTTTTAATGATATAATAAACTTTTCTGCTTCTTCAAGTTAAAACACCATAAGAAAACAAATTACTTTTTACAGATCTTTTTCTTACCTAATAATGACACACTGATTTTCTCTGTCAATAATCATGTTTCTGTACATGCTGTCTGCAAGAGCATAAATATGTGGTGGGTTTTCATACTGTGCCTAGGAGGGGAAAAAAAGAATAATTTTTCAAGACAGCATTAAATAATGCAGAAAGAGCAAAATAAATTTGTATTTAAATTAGAAGAGTCATCTTCCTGGAAAAAAAAAAATCTGAATAGCACTTTATAGTGAATTTTCCCCAAGAATTTTTTGGTAAATTTAATAAAAAAAAAACCAAAGTCTCTGGACTTTGTTAGTGATCTTCCTCTCATCCACAATTTTCTCCTAAACTATTGGAAACACCCTGTTCTAAAAACGGCCTCTGCATGAAATGTATTACTTGTCCAAAGGAAACTCACACAATTTAAGCCTATCCCACCAGTGGTCACGTGCTAACCATGCTCTCCCCCGGCCAGCGCTCGGAGCCTGGTGCCTCGGGTCCCATTTTCATCCAGTGGGCCATTCAAACCCAACAGTTTCCCTGAGCGGACACACCCAACTCGAGCAGGAAATTGAATTTTAAGTCCCTAATGTCCTTGCGCTGACTCACTCTTCAAGCTGTATTTTCAAAAGTGGCATCTAATTTTGGCACCTCAATTTTTCTACTGTTCTTGTCCAGTTAGAGAGTTCTGAAATCAAAGTCTCCAAATCCACTGATGGCCATTTTGTGCATATTAACACAAACAGCTTAAAAACTGCCTTTGCAGGAGCAGGGATATGTCAAGGAGAGATACCTAATATGGATTAGAGCTAATCAATACAACTATTTTCTTGAAATACTGATCTTATATTTCAGGGAATTCAATTTGAAGACTAGGTCGATGGTAATGGCTATCTCCCAAGTTCTCCCAGGATAACACAATGCTAGCAAAACCCAGAAACAAATGCTCCCAAGTGTTAAACTGTGTAGAATAATATTTCCAAGCCCCTGAATACTGCACTGTATTTTAGACTGCTTTACTTACTGCTCCTTGGTACATTTCAATTTCCTTTTCCCCAAAATATGGCATTTGCTTGAAAGGATTCACAGAGATTAATACAGAGCCAATGTACGTCTGCATTCAGAAGAAGTTAAGGTAAGGTAACTACCGTTTCATAAAGTATTATCTTACTACTAGTGACAAATTTTCCACCTATTACATAATACTTCAAATAACAGTAAAAAACCCCACAGCTTACAACAATTGTTAATACAAATCAAATTAGCAGGCTTACAATATAAACATATCATTGAATTGGAATATTTTCCTATTATCTTATTTTAGGGCAAGCTAAGTACAGAAACGTGTATTAAAGGCCAAATCATGACACACCTTGAATAAAAATACAGAAAGGAAATGGCATATTCAAACTGGTTTTAGTTCTTTGTAACTGAGGAGGTTGTATTGTCAGTATTAGAAAATATTGGTTTGACCTTTGCAGAATACAGTGCAGTGACACATTCTGATCTCACAGGACAGTGCTGAGCAAGCAGAGGCAGATGGAAATGGCCACTGCCAAGCTAAATTAGACAATTACTCAGCTGCATGCACTGGGGGGGTGCTGGGGGAATTGGGTAATTCAGTCTGTGGTGTTATTTTATGAGTGAAACTATTAACAGTCCCTCAGAGTCCTCTCCTGCAGGCTGCCCTGTACCAAGACACTCAATTTCAACCATTATTAGAACTTTTGCAACATTTTTAATATAGTATTTCCCCATTCTGCATTCCACTGCACATGCCCTGCATTTCAAATACTTCATAAACTTTTGGAACTACAGCTGCAGTGTACACATAGGAAGTACCTGATAGTAATGCACAGGTATCAGTATCACTTTTCATTGAGCTGGGAGTTAGCAATGAGCCCATACCTATGGGTCCAAAATGTTGTACTGCAGGTTTCATTAACAATCTGGAATTGTTCACAGGCAAACTTGCTATCTAAGCTTTCTGTACACAGAGTAGGAAAATTAACAAATCTATCCTGCTGGATTGTCCTTTGTAGGAATCTACTACTGTGGTGCCACAGCACAAAAGGTAACCTGTTAGAGAAGAACTATAACTCAATGAACATAATTTCTGTAATATTAATTTGCAATGCTTTCTTCATCCGTTTTTAATTTAATTCAAAAAAAGTGACAACATCTGGGTCTTGAATATAATAAATCAATTACTCATTGTGTCAGTATAAAGACCTGAAGTGACAGTTTTCTGTTGGTAAACAATACCAGCATTTTCTGGGATGGTTCCGTCATCTCTGTACAATGTAGCACTGAGAAATGCTCATTCATGGGTGGACATACAAACAACTCAAATATTCAAGAGATGATCTTCATCTTTGAATGAAAAGCCTTCACAGAACTGCAAAAGGAGTCCTTCTCCCTACATGAGGGAAGACTGATCCCTCAATGTGACCACTATTCACCTTGGAAAACACTCTTATGCCTGCTTCAGTAGAAAGATCATGTTAATCTCATTATTTTCTCAAGAAAGAAAAAGCATCATCCTATGATTCACAGTATTAACAATTCCAGAATAAGTTGTAAATGGGGTTATGTCACAGAAGAAATGCTATTTTGAAAGCATTAGAATTTTGGAGGTCTAGAAGAACACATCAATAAATGTACACACACCTAAAACCTATTAATTCTTGCTCTCAGAAGCAGCATTACCTCAGGAGGCTTCAGGAGCCATGTGAATGCATAAATACATGGAGGTACAATCTTCAACATTGGCAAGAACAATTCCAAATATTCAAAAGAATACCTTAAAATCATTTTTGCTATCTTAATTTCAACCCTCATACTTAGCTGACTTTTCAAAGCACTTTGTGTTATCTCAGGAGAAGTGTCACATAAAACGTTCAGCACCTTTGAGTAATCTGCCTAAAGAGAATACATACATATATAATTAGTGTCACATTGGCTCAGCAAGGCCACAAGGCCCCACAAAACCAACAAAGGATACAAAAATATAGTCATCCATGTATCGTTTCTTTAGGTTCTCCACTATGGAATCCTCAGTGATTTTGGAAAGCAGGACCATATCATCCACTCCACTGTGCTTGACATTGTGGCTCTGCCAGTGGTATCTGTAGTGTCCTTTGCTGCCCTGCAGGAAAGCACAATGAACATCACAAAGGTTACTACATTTCTCATCATCATTAAGTAATTGAAAACCATTATTCAAATTCCAAGTATTTTTCTTTCCTTGAATTCCATTCCTTGACCCAGGCATTCTATAAAAGCAGACATAAATGGTGTCAGCTGACTTGCCTCTGCACTGTTAAAGAATTGCTCTGCCCTCCAAAACTATAAGGTAATTCCATGGGGTTTTGCGAGCACCTACACACAGAATGGATTTCAGATGGCAGACATTTTTACATCTAGCAGAAAAAAACCCCAAATTATTCCAACTGAGATGCAGCTATTGGAAGCTAAGGATGCAAAAATTACACTCCTACAGTGCAACTATTACCAGCAGTGAGGATAATTACCATCACCACAGTGAATTCCTCATCCTTTACAGTCTTTTAAGTCAAAGCTGCAGATATGCTGTTATTGGGAGGGGAGCTGTGAGCCTGCTGCAGTTAAGTATTCAGGGATGTTCTGCAAATTACGTACCCCAGCTTGTTGGCTGCGTGTCTTCACAGTCCCTTTTGATCTGTTAGTCACCATGCTTAACTGACATCTAAATAGATACTCTCTCCCCACGCTCAGAGACTACTATTTCAGGATGCTACTAAAACACGTGACATTTCATGCTGTACCACTTGAAATCAAAATCTGTTTTTCTTCCAGCTGATTTGAACTGTAGTTTGGTTCCATGGATACACCCACAAACAGATTTAAATCCAGTCGACATCAAGGCTATTAATTCAGCTATAAATCTGCTCTCCGAACACAAACCTATTTTCTGTAGCCTGGCAGACAATGCTAATGGAGTTCTGATCTCTTGCCTTTTTCTACTTAATTTTTGCTTACACAATACTGAAATTAGTGATACTGGAATTCGCACATTTAACACTGAGAAGTGATCAAGTATGCTGTCAAGGAAGATGTGGCCAACAAAATGCCAGCTCTGCAAATTCCCCTCATTCTTTGTAACAATGTGATTTAACTACACTGCTCTGGTGTACATTACACAGGATCAAGTCACATTCACCAGGATACAAGCAATTTATTATTATAAAGTATGTGCATTACTTTATTCTGCAAAAATTTTACAGATTAACTAAGAAAATTTAGGTACTCTGAACACTTCGCTGCATTGGTATTTTGAAATGGGACATCAGCAACTTACAGAGGGGCAACTTTTGTGTGTACACAGTACTGCAGGAGCAAATGACCCACACAACTGTACTAACACCAAGTGCTAAAACAGGCCTACAGCTTGGCTTCATCTCGCCTTGACTGACACAAAAACCAGAGACCAACTGGATTTCTACCTCAAGTTAAATTAACTTGCATTACACCCTGCTACTGCAGACAGCACAGAATCTGTAGGCTTTATGTGTCTTTTCTCTTAAGTCTCCAGCCATTGCTACCCTGATGCAGATCCATCACTGCCAACACCAACGCAGAACAGCTGCAAACTTAAATCAAAAGAATGCTTTCAAATATAGTACAGCAGAGGTAAATATGTCTGAAAACACAAACTCAGCAATTTGCTTGAACATCCACAAGTGTACACGAGCTTCAATAAAACAGAAACTTCAAACCAGCTTAGTTTGTGTGAACCTTGTCACTTTTCTATCTGTACAATGGAAGCAGTGATCTAGAAGCACTGAAAAAACAAAGAAATTTTTTTAAAATTGTCATAAAACATGTGACTGAAAATATTAGTTGAAGCTTGGGTTATTGGACAAAACAGAAGTCTAATGGAGAAGCATAATTTCCTTCTGTGTACTCATCAGCTATTTGTGATACTATGCTTGGAAAAAGGAACTGGCAGGATGGACAAAAAGGTACAAGTATCAAAACAAATATGGATAATTAGATTGTTCACAAAGCTATGCAGAATGTGGTTTAGTATCAGATAATAGAGTAAGCTACAGAAAACGTGTAAGAAATGAGCCTGGGAAAACAATCAAACTTCCCTTTGGAAGCCACAGCATCAGACTCAGGGAGCTCAATGAGCACAAAGCTTGCAAAGCCACGGGATACACGGAAAATGTGCACACTGTCTGCAAAACAGCAACTTTATGCAAGTCAGTGACTGTTGCTGACTGTGATTAAGCCACACACAGGACCAGGCCAAAGGGTTCTTCCCCAAAAGCACTGGGAGCCAGCAGGGAAGCAAGAGGGGCAGTGCCAGGGTGGCCCATTTTCCCTGACAGCAGCTCTGCCCTGAGCTCCTGCCCACCTCTAATCACAGCAGCAACCAAATCTGAGAGCCACAGGACCATAGACATACTGCAAACCGTGCAGGGAAGTTTAATAAAAAGGCAGCAGCGTAAATACCAAAAAAAGCAATGGCATAGAAGACAGCTGAGAGTCATGGCACTAAGTAGTTCCCATTAATATTGTAACCCAATTTAAATGGCAGTTTTGAAATAGTTTGGTATTACCCTTTTCCCTTCAAAACATGGTTTTACATGCGATGTGCAGAGAACCAGCAAATCACCACCAGATTATTGTCAGACTTCTCCCTGGGATCTAGAAATAAACCCAAGCTTTAGTAGTGCCTGACCAGCCATGGTTAAGTTTTGCTCTCACTCCTCCTCCTCCAGGAAGGTAACGCAAGTGGGATGGTCAGGTGCAGTGGCTACCACATCCTTGTCTGGGCAGCAAAATAGGGAGTGTTTCATCTAGAGGACACCATCCACTCCCAAGTTCTTGCCCTTCCAAGCATGAGCAACGATTATAGAGTCTAACCTGAATTTAGCAACTTGAGTCACTTCCAGCGGGTACTATAACCATGTCCAGCTAACAACTAACTGGTTTTTACAGAGTTTTGAAATGAAAAACCAAAATTTTAAAAATCTTCCTATCATCAATTATCTGAAAAAACTCCACATCACAGCAATTACAAAAGCAACTCTTCATCTTTCTCCAGGCTGCATATTTTCCAAAGGTCAAGGCTATATACTTAAAAATTACACTAATGATTTGTTCTTACTGCATATTTCTTGAGAATTTAAGCTTTTTTTTTTAACGAGAGCTTTCCATCATCCAGATAAAAATGCAGCAGTCTAATCTGGAGACAATTTACACCTGAGCTAGTGACCTGGTGTCCACTTGAACCTGTTTTGTAGGGTGCACTCAGGCTAATTCACTCAGCTGCTAATTGCCCTCTGGTGTCCAGAACACAACACACTTCTCCCTCTACCCCTCTCCACAGGGATCCTTCAGACACAGGCCAGGTCTCCTGGCCTGCTTGTGTCCTTCTTTCCCAGAAGGTTCTTCGGAGCCAGCAGCACAAGGCTGGCAGAGCTGCCCCACACCCGATGTCGCAGCCAGGACCTGGTAACTCCAACAGAGCTCCCCTGGGCACGGTCAGACACGGCCAACAGAGCCCGAGGTCCAGCCCTGGGCCAAGCCATGCAGGTCAGATGTCAGCAGACAGCTACTTGGCTTCTCTTAAGTTTTCACAGTGAAAGATGTGATCTAACTGTACAATAAGTAAGCAAATAAAAGTCTTTGTGTCAGCACTAACAATGCCTGAGCAGCTGGAAAAAGATGAGCTTGGCAGATTAGGAAATACACAAAACAAAACACCAACCCCCAAAAAAAACCACATCTCAACAGGCTGCTAAAAGCCACAGAAGTGGAAACACCAGTGCAGAACAACCTGGCTGCCAGACCTCCCCCAGGCTCTTCCCAGGAGCTTCCAACGCCAGCACCTGACGTTGCACAGGGAGCGGAGGCTGGACTGGCAAGGCTGCAATTAAAGGCGTGTACCACACTGCTGTCAGCTGTTATTATTCATTTGGTTGCTGTTTTAGGCTCAAAATCAGATCTGCTCTGCACTGACAAGAATAATATTTACGAGTCACAAGATGACCCCGTGAGCTCGGGGCCTGTTGCTCCCGAGCCGCAGCCTGAGGAGCGCGGGCACAGCTCCCCCCGGGCTGCAGGGCCCCCCCAGCAACTCCGGGATCTCCAGCACCCGAACAGCCAGCACCCAGGAACCTGCAAAATCCGTTCTGCTCTCACTCTGTGCGTGTCCCTTAACACCCACTCCTTACAGATTAACACAACTGCTACATTAATACCAAGAAGGGGGATGCAAAATATATTCTATGTACTATGTCTATGCTTTCTGTACTACTTTTGGTACTGGCAGTACAATATGGTTAAAGCAGATCATTGTTTTGTTTGGAATTAATAGTAAGTATGGATAAGGCATTTATTTACAGAATTTCTTTTTGCTGCCCTCCAGCTTGTGTTACAGTAGCAACTGCTGGTCTCTTATTTTTACCTCTATTATTGTTTGTATATTTTTACATTATCCTAAGCAACACGTATTTGATGTAGGTATAAAAAGATTGAGTCATGCTGTGTCACAACATGGGTTTTCTTTTAACTGGGAAAAAAGCAAATATTTTTGTATTTCAAGCTGTTTAAAAATAGTACAACTAAAAATAAAGCACTAAAAACATGGGATCAGAAGAGATCGTATATTCTGCCCCTGAGAACCTTGCTACTCTTTGTCCATCAGAACTCTCGCTAAACTACAACCACCGACATGCCATCAATGATCATTCTTCATTCCCACACAGGGAAAAATTGCCGCTCTGCATCTCTGACAGCTTTTTTTGGTAGCAAACATCAATGTCCCATCACAGTGCAGAAGGGATTTTCAGCCTCCACGAGGGAGTAGAGTGTCAAGTGATCACAAGCACGACCTTTTCTTCCCCTTTTCAACTAACACAGTACTACTGCACAAATTCCTTGTACTTCTGCAGCATGTGCCCACCTCCTCAGCTCAGTATTATGAGTACAATAGTAAATGACGCACACACACATTAGCCAAAGATGTCCCAAAACTGACAAAGCTGCACACCATTTACTTTAGACCTGACATCAATGCTTCTACAAACAGAGGCCTATCACCAGTCCCATACATACATGATTTGTATCGGTTTTTCCAGCTAACAGGAAAATAAACCCACGGCTTTCTGCAATGATATCATCTGTCAAAATTAGCAACTTCTGTAACCCACTTTGAGGAATCTTTCCCATATTTCTAAAAAGTGAAAGGGTCTGGTGTTCTCAGAGAATATTGCAAAAATACTTAATGTGAATTTTGGTCCTTTACTGGGATAATCAAAACAGAGAAGCTATAGTGAACAAATGTGCTCCAAAATAGCTCTTATATATCTTATATTAGAAAAAATACGTATTGGCTGCAATGCTGTGACCATATTTCAGACAGGAAATTAAAGAAAGACAGCAGAAGCAGCAAGATGGACAAAGATAAAAGGCCATTTATTTAAATTTAACATGAGGGAAATATTAAGGGAGACAAAAAGCAATGCTTAAAGATTTGAGGAAATAGCAAAACAAAAATACTGAGCATCCAAACAGCAGGATAGACATCCTATACAGAGAACTAAAAACACCAAACATTTATTAAGGAATGGAAACTACTAGCAGCTTAATATCCAAAAAAACACAGCTAGGGAAATAAAATACTGAGAAAAAAAAATTCTGGGGGGAAAAGTCATCAGTTCTCATTGTTTGCTCTCAGACAGGGGTGGATTCAGCCCAACATGACCCGAAGGACTGACTCCAGAGCTGGTTACAGGCTGCAGGAGATCCCAGTGGTGAAACACCTGCTCCCAACAGCTCCGGCACAGGTGCTGCTGCCCCAGCAGGGCCTGGCCTCAGGGCAGCTCCCACCATCACCTCCTGCCCTGGGCTCTGGAGCCAGGGAGCACCCAGGCTCTAGCTCCCTGCATGAGGGATGAGAAGAGACAGCAGCCAGAGCCTGCTCACCCGGACAGCAAATGTACGCTCTAACACAAGGCGAGTTATGAGAACATGAGAGTCTACAGGATTTACACATCATGCTCATTTTCACGAGTCAGAAAGGACATTGGCATTCTTCTAAGATAAGCAACAGGACATTACCAAAATAGAAGCTACTTCAGTATTTAACCACAAGGCTCATCTGTTGCATCAGTATTACTAAAAGTATCACGAAAAGGATCACTGGAAGTTCTGAAAGATTATTTTTAAAAAGGCAGAGACACACAATAGACCGAAAAAAGGACAGGAATGAGCTCAAGAGCAGATCACGCTTAAGGAATGCGCCTAAGATTTTGAAACAAGTTACAGAGACCCTGAGCAGATACTGGGAAGTAGTTAATGAACAGTAAACTCCTATTTGCTTATCCCACAGCTTGTTGGGTGACTTTGTCCTGATGTTCCAAGAAATAATTTTCCTAAGGAAATGCAACAGTGTTAACTACTTAATATGGTTGACTTGCTCTTAGACATTTACTATCTTACCTTACTTATTGAGCAGTGTTCAGAGCTGTTCTAAGTCTGACTTGTTCCTTGTGGCACAAGCAGCAAGATTTCCTGGGACCGGTGGATCAGTATAGGCTCTGGCTGCCTTGCAATAGCAACTTTAGTCAATGTATGTGTGCGTGCATATACACCACCATCCCTCCCGCATGGCAACCACTGCACTGAGCAGCATTCATGCACACTAACCTTTCACCTGCCAAGTGTATGTGCAGTTTATATCTGTATAAACCTATCACGCAATTAAAGAAATGTAAGAGAAAAATTACAACAAACATTTTCATCTCAGCTGTGTCAATCCTGAAAGTGTAATAAAGATTTTATGTGTGCCACTCTTCTCCATTAAAAGCAGGTTACAAAATTAAAAGGGGTTTCTCCATTAAAAGGGGTTTAAGCAATCATACACCTTACACATAGTATTATTATGGTCTTTAATTGAAAAAAGTAGTTTGAAAATTCTATCAGTAGATTCAGACAACATGCCACTGCCTCTGCTATAGCAGAGGAGTGAGAATATTTTTCCTTGATCATCCTGAAAGTAAATAATAGAAGTCCACTGGGAGCTTCCCATGTGCTCTCCCGAGGGAGGAATCTCAGAGCAGTGTGACTCAGGCTCCATGCGTGGGACCAGCACCTCAGCACGCGCTGGAGCAGGGAGCATGTGGATGCTGGGGTTCCTGCCAGTATGTTGGTGCCAGTGGAAAACTTCAGAGAAAATAAAACCCCTGGCACATTACAAAAATACCATCCCAGCCATGTCCTGCTCTAGCTGATGTCAACACTCACTGCCCTGCCCCATCTCCCAGCTTTTGGAACCTCAGGCTTTAGCACCAAGCTTTAGACCACCAGGCCACAATCACCGCAGAGAATTCCCTTCTGCTCCGTCACTGCCCTCTTTGTATGGCTGCAGCTGTTCCTTTTCCCCTTCTCCTGACCCCTTCGTTCACGGTAAATCAAGACATTTGTTTCCTCATCAGAGCGATACTGCGAGACATTATCCTGAGAGTTTAAGGCCAAAGTCTTCCCCCGGCAGTATTCCCAGCTGACAATCCTGTGACAGAGGGTTTTACTGAGAAACGCCTGGTTATTCCTGGAGCCTCCAGTGACACTTTTGGGATGGCTGTTCCCATCAGCAGGCTAAAGGCCGTCGATTCTTCATTTCACCGAGGTATCTGGCAACAGCAGTTTAGTGGCTGCTCAGCCCAGACTCCCCACGCATCCCCTCCCTGTACCACAATGCTCTGTTTCCAGCAAATACAGTGGGGCAATACAATATCAAGGAAAGAAAAATAATTATTTTAGCCTTATTCTTTAGCTGCAGGTTTTGCTTTTTTTTATCTATGCAGAATACAAAATTAAGAGCATGGCAATATTTCTGAATTACTTAGCATTTAAATTGATAACTCAACAAGACAACACTGAAGGATTAAAGGATAAAATACATTTTTGCAAGTATTAAATGGTGGAGAAATCATTTTAGAATTTGTAAGATTTCCAGGGAATAAAATAGCTCCTGTTAAAACACCATTTAGACAGCACTCCATTGTAGCTGAAGGGTACCAGTTACATCATTTACACTTTGTCTGCATCTACCAAATCCATTTCTATTGATGTCACAGCACCTTCAAACAACTGAAAAATATCATTCCCAATAACAAACGTTTACACAATCAATCCAATGCTTAACTATAAGCAGGAAGATACTATAACTCCAAAAGAAATAGTCAGTTGTATTTTTAGTTACAATTTGCAGTAAAATTACTGAACATCTAAATTTTGTTGGGTATATTTGTCCTCACCAATTACTAATGGATTGTAAGAACACAACAGGTTGGGCAGATTACAGACCTTATTTTAATACTGCTTTTAACCAAGAATATCAAACGATGTTTTTATGCCAACAGTTTGATCTAGTTGAGTAACAGTATGTAGCAATTCCACAAAAACTGAAAGACTAATTTCTAAAATAAGCATTAGCTAAATCATCCCCCTGAATTACAATTAAATTTAAAATAATTTTGGAAAACGACAGCTGAGTCTTTTTTGGTTGGTTTTTTTTATTGTTTCCTTTTAAAGACAGCCATTCTATAGACTTATTTACAAAGCAGAGGGAATATAGATCTTTTTTTTCAAGTGAAGACTGTCATGTAGTCACATGCCTGTGGCAGTTCAGGCTAAAGAAAAACACTTTTTATTGCAACAGGCATGATGAAACTGCAAAAGCTGCAACACAGCAGAAAACTGTGGCCAAAACAGCCACAGTTTTTCAACAGCATGTACCAAAAAGCACCTATGTGCTGACATCACAAAACTTTATTAGTGCAACGCACTGCTCAGAGTTATAACATTTAACTGTTCCGACACCAAAAAAAGATATACAGTCAACTGGTCATTTCTTAACCTGGGCATTAGCGTGGTCATTGGTTTCAAGTTCACCCATTTTTGAGGTATTTCCTTTGATCTTTCCTGCTGCATGCATAGTTTCAATTGGGGCAGGACAAGACAATCACTGCTCTGTGTACCAGGGTGGAGCCTGTGATAAAGAGCTTATCTGCCGCAGACCTGCTTGCAGAATTCCAATGTATACTGTGAGGTTTACACAGGATTTTCCCAAGTAGGTGGCTTCATGAATATCTAGTTTCATGTTTGATTAGAGCTGGGTAATCTGCTCTTGGACTGTGCTCAGGGGAGTGTGTTTCTGTACAGGTCACTGTACGGAGGGGGGCTACCTGGACAAGCAGAGCTCCGGGAAGCGCAGTCCAGTGGCGCCGGACAGCTGTGGCACTGGGAGGTGGGATGTGCAGGGAAGAGCTGAAAGGCTTTTCCTGCTCTCTCAGGAGTGCTCCCCACACACCAATATCCCCATTGCAGAGGAGCTGTCAACTCCTCTCGCTGGTGACAGTGGCTGGAGGAATGTATTTAGGGGGTCAGGAGGAACTCCACACCGGGGGAGGTTCTGATGCAAAAACTGCTTTCTATGTTTATTTTAATTTCACAGAGTGCTGAGTATAGGGAGTAAAAGCTCCAGGACTGCAGCAGCTTCCTGTTTACCTCTGGCAGCACTGACTGGGAGCAGCAGGGAAAGGCTCAGGGAGTGGTGCTCACTCACCTACAGAAGAGCCCACACCTGGGTGGTAACACGCATGTGGCTCAACATGAGTCCTTTTTATGAGCTGTCATGTTTTGATACTCGTGCAAAACTCAGATTTTACTTCAGACACTGTGGGAAATAAGACAATTTGATATGCTGACTAAACCTTTAACTTAACTCTTTAAAAGAATCCAACCGTAATATTTATTTCAGTGTATTCAGATACAAACGTTTCCTTGGTTAATTATTACATAAATACAAACAAGAATTTGTTTGAGCATTCCACCTCAGGAATAAGTTACACATTTTTCCAATGGACCAAATTTACAAGTTCACTTCAACTCCCACAAAGTTAATCAAAAACCAACAGGAAGCAAAAATCTTGGGAGAAGCAGTGAACATCAGACCCAACAAATCTCACACACTGTGCAGAAGACTCAAGCAGATACGAATCCACTTCCTCAGCTGTACATTCACCTCTGTCAGGAGACAACCTCATGCACAGCTTCATTCATCCTTTGTCAGGGCTTTGTTTTTACTTTAACCAATAATTACATTATGCCAGGGCAAGCAGGTCCCACTGAGCGCCTCATGTCCATAATGATTCTCAAAACCAGATTATCTTCCACATGCATATTATTCATAAAGCTAATATTTGTCATTTCACTAATTTTCTAAAGCAGCTTTGACTGTTCAGTCCAGGGCAGCTTTGACAAGAAATACATTAAAAAACCAGCATGTAACACTCCAGTTGTATATATTTCATATTTCTGTAATAATTCACAAGTCAGCCAAGAAAATTAAACTAAAAATTAATATATGTGATCTCCTCTAGCTTGCTGCACTCTGTCAGTGAAGCTGATATCCCAGAAAGGTGGGAACATAGAAACGCATTGCAAATACGAAGCGTTCATTCCACTCTAGTGAACACCATGGTTATTAATGGAAATACATAAAAAGTATCTAGCCCAGCAATTTTTAATAGAACCATCAACAGCTAGGAGACCAGGCCTCCATGGTTAATCTGGGCTGTGTATTACCAATGCATGTGTATGATCTCTGCACGCCCAGGATTCTTCTTTTATTAACTCTGGGCAGAAGTTCACTTAATAGCTACAGTGATAGCTCCTATTAGTCTATGAAAGAGATTTTAACACAGAAATAGCTATTTACCATCGATTTTTTTTTAAGTATGTGAGACTGTTTAATGTTAATATTTAGCATTCAAATTATTACTGAACCAAGAAAGCTAACTGGAAATTAATTTGGACATGTAGCTATCTTCGTAACTCTAGGCTTTTACCAGACGTGTGAACATGCACATTATTTGCAAACTACCCTTCTTGCTTCCATTTGCTATGAGAAACTGATGCTGTAAGGACATGCATGCACCAGATTCAGTCTCACAGATGTTTTATTGGCATAATTATGCCCTGAGCACAGATGCCAGCCAAAGAAGCTGTTTCACAAAACTTGTAACTTTATCACTTGGCAGTATTATGCAAAAGACCAAATTTAAATGTCTTTTAGATCTTGCAATTCAGCATCAGCATCATAAATATACACAAGATTCCAAAGATTTCTGTTAAAGGGGAAACCAAGTAAAAAGCCAAGTGTCAGCTTCGAGGAGAAACTGCTTCAGACCACTGCAGATTAATACCCTAGTTTATTTAAAAGAACCTATGTACTGGTGCAGAGTGATGCTGCATTTTCTTTTCTTTTTTGCCAGTTTTATTTACACCTAGTAAGGTTTTGCTGAAAAGAAGACCATTTGCTTCTGCAACAAGTACTTAGGCCAACTATGAGTGTTTGTCCCTGCAGGACTGCATGGAAAGACAATTTTGAGGGAGCCTGTTTTTAAAGATAGTGTCCTTTTAAAAAATAAATCCAAGAAAAAAAAAAAAGGACACAATCCACACATCTTAAGTCTTCCTCCTTGTCTGCACATTTCAGATGACTAACTGAAAACCTATGTTACAGATTCCATCTTATCTGTCGCACTGAAATGAAGGACAATTTGTTCCACTCCTTATAGAGCTGGATCTTCAAATATCCTTCAAGGTAACTTCGCACAAACACAGACAAAAGAGTATCAACAAAACTAAGTCAAATAAGACCAAATCCAACAAGACCAGAATAACTCATTACACAGATTTTCTTCTCTTAAACAAGCAAGGTATGAAGGCTGCTAGCAACTAAACCAATCCGCAAATCTTTGCTATGTTGCCACTGAGAATACAATTTTTAGTATTTCAAACTCACTCCTTGTTAATACACCCAATTAATGAAAGCTATCAGAATCACCTATGTTAAGGAAAACCTCAGGGTTTTTTCACATTTTTTCAAAATAAAAAAGAACACAGTAGCAGGAACTGTTCTTTAGTAAAATCTGTAAATTGTTTACAAGCAACACAAAATGCCCCCGCTGCAGGTAGGTCCTGCTGCATTTAAATGCAGAAACGTAACCCAAACTGCACACACTGGAATGCCTCACCTAGTTCGGCTTTTCAATAGGTAGATTAATAACCCCACTTCATAGTTTCCCATTAAGTTTTTATAGGCAGTACTGTAAGACCTTTTTCTGATATTTCAGATGCCTACTGATTTCATTTCAGTTTAACTTACTGAAAGACTGTTTGGTTTTAAAACACAACATTTTCTCACATTAGTGAAGCATTCAGAAGCAGCTTCAGACCAGGAGTGAAGTTAGGCAAAAGCTCACAGTTCACAGCCATGTCATCTCCTACTAGTTCAACCCTGCCAGGTGTAGTACCACTGTTGGTAAGTGGGGCCCACCGAGGTCACCATGCCCTATAGGACCTCAAGCATACGCTGGAAAAGGGAGTAAAGGCACAAGGCAGGGAATGCTTTAGCCCTTTCAGCAAATCAGGTGGGATTTGAAGCTCTGGGGTTGCTCATTTAGCAACACAGGTTTGGGAGTCCCACTCCCATTCTCTAAACCTCTGCTAAAGCCATAGAATCATAGACTATCCTGAGTTAGAAGGGATCCACAAAGTCCAACTCCTGGCCCTCTACAGGACATCCTCAAGAGTCCCACCACGTGCCTGAGAGTGTTGACCAAACTCTTCTGGAACTCTGTCAGGCTGGTGCTGTGACCACTTCCCTGAGGAGCCTGTTCCACTGCCCAACCACCCTCTGGGTGAAGAACCTTTCCCTAATGTCCAAACTAGACCATCCCTGACCCAACTTCAGGCCGTTCCCTCAGGCCCTGTCACTGGTCACAGGAGCAAAGAGTTCAGTGTCTGCCCCTCCTCTTCCCCTCATGAGGAAGCTGTACCTGCAATGAGGTCTCCCCTCGGTCTCCTCCAGCTTGAACAGACCAAACGCCCTCAGCCGCTCCTCACACGGCTTCCCCTCACCATGTGATGCCCTCCTTTGGACACTCTCTAACAGCTCAATATTGTGGTGCCCAGAACTGCCCACAGCAATGGAGGTAAGGCAGCCCCAAGGCAGAGCAGAGCAGAGCAGGACAATCCCCCCTTGCCCAGCTGGCGATGCTGTGCCTGATGCCCCCCAGGACACACTTGGCCCTTGTAGCTGCCAGGGCACTGCTGACTCATGCTCAACTCGCCATCAACCAGGGCCCCAGGTCCCTTTTTCCGTGGTGCTGCTCTCCAGCCTCTCATTCTCCAGTCTGTACATACAACCAGGGTAATTGCTATACTTCAAATAAACCTCAGCACATAAGTGAGAAAAGCTTGTTTTCCACAAAACACGCACAGTTCTATGTATCATATAGTGAAAAAATACATCACACATTGGGCATGGGATCTTCAACCATCCCAGCCATCTGCCTGTGCCTTTTTCTTTCCCCTACAAAACGTTAATTTGAACAATGTTACGCAGTTAAGCATGTCTCATCCAGTTAATGAAAGCATCTCTTAAAAATCTGTAGATTAAAGAATCAGACTATTAGATATGCAGATGTGCTTCTGCATACTCCTTGCGCAATGTCTGACTGCCAGAATCATTTTGTTTCTGCTGAAACACAGTAAGAGGAACAGGAGGCAGCCTGCAGCTATCATGCTTTGCAATTTGCTCCTGTCAAATCTCAATGTTTAGCAAGGGTTGATTTGCATAGCGCTTGCATGGGAGAGCATCAGGTAAAGCCAAGATTTCTAGAGAACAACAGCAGTAATTTAGTCACGGATGAGTCAGTAATTGCCAGTTTAGCAGAAGTGCTATCAAAACGGACAAAACCCTGCAAATAAAGTGTCAAGTTTCGGTTATTTGTGGTGAAAAAAGGTGCCATGGAACATTTTGCAAGTAAAAGCTGAGTCCAGTTGTAAAGCAGCTGTATTGCTTCTAGACAGTGTTGACAGCAGGTTCAAAGATGCTCTGCATTTTACATCATTTGCTGACAGCTAGCATGACAGAAAGGCTTTCCTGTATCGGTCTGTGGTATACGGGCAATACCTAACACCAGCTATTCCATAGATTCCTACTAGAGATCTATCCTCAGGGATGTTCTGCCTATTTAGTGCTAATGCACCTATTATTTCTATCTTTTATTGCACTTTGAAAAATTCTCCAACACTCCACAGCAGTAGCTGTAAGGACTACTATGAAGATAAAAAATTATTCATAATCTACTGCAAAGTCATATATTTCATATATGAGCATTTAAGTAATAACAGGACTTAATCACATAACCAGGTTCATGAATCACAAATGTACATCTGTACATGCATTTTCATTTCCATGACCTTATTGCAAAGTACAAAATAGAACTTCTTTGCCTTTATACAACATGTTTCATGGCAAGTTTCCCTGGAGCATGTACTGCCATGGAAATCTGCACTTTAAAAAGGACCAGAAAAATGATCCAATGTTTACATACACAATTGCCTGAGCAAGCCTAAATCTATTCAGAACTACTAGTAAAAGCATAACTTAGACATCACATTATTATAGATAACATTTAAGGGACAAACCCCCCAAATCATCCTGAAAGCCTGTAATGAAGTGTAGCTTGTCCTTTGGCATTTGCAGCTGAAGACGAAAGACCTCTGCAAAGGCTTGCTGAGAGTGAAAGACGCAGAAGGGAAGGCATGAGGAAGGCAACTGTAGAAGGTGACAGCTAAGACCAGAGTCTGGCCAAGTATTTCTAAGCCACATGGCTGATCTGTGGGAAGAACAAATACACACTTCCTATATGAGGTTAGAATCAGAGAAGGTATCAGACTGAACCAATTCCACCAGCAATATTAAAGGCTTATAAACAGATGGAAAGAGCACTACTAAGGTAGAGCTGAAGGAGCAGAACTTCACATGGAAATTGGAAGCAGCTTGCCTGGACCAGACTAGGCTCCCACCACATTGCCAGCCCAGACCATTCCACCACTCCCTCTTAGACTTATTTCCCTTATTCTCTTTCCTGTTCAAGAAAGTCCTGTCACTCAGCCTACTGTGGACCAAGTCACATTTCCCTCACAGAGGGCACAACGTAGTTTGCACGTATCATCTGTCAAAACCAGCAGAGGATTCCAGCTCTCGCTCACACTATAGATCATTTAGGCTCCTAGGAGAGCTCCACAACACAGTCCATGGCAGCTGTTAGGAACATGCCTCAGGAATATTCCCCGCTCCGTCCTTACTAAAACGGCACTGGAACAAAACATCCACAGAGTGATCACAAAGGCTCTGCGCAGCTTTGGTACTTCGGGAGGTTCTCCCATGCTGTCACACTAGAGACTGGAAGACAGAAGAGGAGTAAGGGGACAAAACTGTATGTTTTACTACAGCTATAGTAGCAAATGGATAGAATGACAAAAAAGTACTCTCCCCACCTGCCAGTTCTAATACTTACAATGTCCTGACCTGCCCTGACTTAAAACACCACCTTAAAAAAAAAAGCAGACTGTTCATCTAAATGAGGTTGACTTCTACTCCCCTGAAGAGTTTCAACTGGTCAAGTACAATTGCAAAACAAGCCCTAAAAGGACACAATTAGCTACAGAATGCAGTTTCATTGTTCACTGTATCCTGTTACCAGCTTGAACACAATTTTAGCTACTAAATTTGAGCACCTTTGTTTTAGTAATCAGATTATATTAATTCCCCCTTTGTTTTTTTCTTTTCCTGTTTGTACACCTGCACTCTCAATGAGCAAACAGCAACAGGATTAGTATTTTATAGTTAACCTACTACTCCACACCTGTAAAGAGCAGGATGATAAAATATTTTCAAAGGCTTGGAGGAAAAAAAAACCAATCCAAAACAAACACCATAACCTTGACTTCTAACTTCAAGATCTAAGTGTAGTTACCAGGTAAAATAACCTTGAAATAAAAATGTACATTCTTCCAATACACTGTCTGCTTCAGATGTAAAATTAACGACCATAGCTACCTCACCACAGGTAGTTAACATCACAATAACTGACTCTCCACCTACATATTTTGAAGTGCAGACTGGGAAGAACTCCCCAGTGTCTTAAGTTTTGCTAGAACAGTAAAAGTTAATACTGGTATTTTTGATTGAAGTCTCCCCCTCAATACTAAGTTAAGAGCTATTGAACCATTTTTGAGTATCAGAGACCCAGTACAAACCACAATAGGTGGGTTACAGTCAAACTGACAGGACCAGTTTTGCTTGCTTTGTCCCTCCCAGTCCCAGGCTGGATTCTAGCCACACCCAGAGAAGCCCCCTCCCCCAGAAGTGCAGGGTAAAGCCTGTTGACTGCTTCATTTTAAACGTATGCCAGTCTAAGAACAGACCCACAGATGCGACAAGTCAAGTGAAAAAGCCACCTAATGGCCTTGGGTGCAAAAACACCTCAGCCTGCTGTATCATTAAGAAATTATCTGAACAAAAGAAAACCTGATTTCAGTAGATGAACACTCTCAAGGTGTGTCAGACTAAATAGCTCTCCATGACTAATTCATTAATTGTGGTAACAACATGCTTCTCCATTACATTCAAACTACCACCTTCAGACATCCATCAGAACATCCTCAGTGGTTTATGAAGTACCTGCCTATTCTCGAAGGGTACAGGCTGTGCTATCAGTACAGCCCAAACAGACTTTGCTTCAGCACTTGTCAGCTTTCACACCGTTAAAGCCTCTTTTCAGAATAAACAGCTCTTCAGTTCCTCTACCCAAAAGAAATGCTCAGGTCTGGAAAAAAAATCAATTTTTCAAGTCTATAAACTTATCCTATGGCACTGACACAGGGATTTAAAACTATTGTGTTCTGCTTTTGTGGATGGATCTCAGACATTCCTTTCTTATTCAGAACTGGAAGTTTTTAGTTCTGTCAAGACTGTATCCATAAAGGATTAATTTTAGGCATTCTGACACATGCAGCTGAACTTATTTAGTCTCAGTTTAAGTACAGATTGCAATAATTAAGAACAAGAAGAGGTCAATCTCAGGACTACTAAAATAACAATTAATTTCCACAGTCCTTAGTTTGTCTTTTTACAGGTGAATTGCATGAGCAGGTAAGGTAGCCTGCTATTCCAGCGGGAAGTAGTGCCTACATTGTCATTGATTACAGTGCTTTTCTGAAATATATTGTATTTGCTTCTTTCCCAATATCGCTTTAATAGCAAACATTTAAGAAAGCAGATTTAGGGCTTGGGGTTCCCTCCTCACTCCTAAATCTGTACAGAAGACATGAGCCCTTACCAGTAAAGGTCTCAGGAAAAAGACTAAGGAGAAAGTCAGGAGATGCAAGTGAGCTGATGTTCTAAATATTGTTCCCTTTTCCACAGTTACACTTGAGTGTTCATTTCAATGAACGTACTTAGTAACGCTCAATATTTCCAACTCATATTTATAAGACAAAATACACCACTACTAATGTGTAGACCAATGGAAGCTCCACTGGAGAACAAGGATTTGTAACCACATAAATACAAGCTCTTAGTATTGTGAAGAGTCAGGCCCACTTATCTTAAGGGACCCCACCAGTGCCACCAACCATCACTGTAACTCCAGGCAGAACACTGCAATGTGCACAGCTGCAAAGGAAATGGACCCTTGTGACTCTGCCAAGATTAAGCCATGGTTGGAGGCAGGTTAAATTGTCCAGGAACACTGTATCATCCCTCTCCTTTAGTGAGGGATGTCCATTCTGTCTAGAACAATACCAAATATGGGAATAAGTAGCTACTGTCCCACTTCCTCTCAAGTGCTTCTAGAATGTACCAAGAATAAAAATACAAAGTAAATGACAGGAAGAAACCACTGCTGGTCATGAACTTAGTCTGCATACTGAGATCAGGTCTCTGTGGACTGGGTGTGCTGGTATTTCAGGCATTAAGAACCCTGGAACCAGAATTCCTATTACCACTAGAAAAGCTTTAACAAATAGTACTCATGGGAACAGTGTTAAGACTCCTGGAGCAGTCAGTTGGGTAACCGACACTGGAACTGGCAAACCAAGTACTCCTTTCAACATTAAAACTGCCAGTTACCAATAGTCCTATCATGTCAAATAATTAATCCGTTCTCTCTGTGCTACTGAAGTTTAACCACTTTACAGCCTCACAAGAGGCTCACATACTTCATTACATATTCCTGAAACTGAGGTCCAAGTCACCGGAGGCTGTAGTAAGCGCTATAGAGAACACATATTCTGAGTGTTTGAAGGCAGCTTCAAGCTAGAACAGATTAATCTCCTTTATTGTATATACTTTTTTAAACCACAACAGAAGCCATAAGTTTTGCTGAACACATACCAGAATATATGCTGGTTTGTTATTTCAAGCAAGTATCAAACTGGGCAAATTCTTATTTTCTCCAATACACTGAATCTAGTCCTTTATTGCTATGCAGATATATATCACAGAATGCTGAGAGACAAGAGTGACAGTTATATACAAATACCTAAGCTGCTTAAGAAACCGGGCTCAGTTGTTAGAAACAGTACTCAACATTATCTCAAGTTTCACATACTGGATACTCGTCACTTGTAGGTACACTTCTGACCTAACTTGCTCTGCTGAAGCCCTATCCCTGCCTTCCTTCTCATCCGAAAACGGTTCACGCTTCGAACTCTATGGTTGCAACTCAATGCTGAGACAAAAACAACTAAAGCACAGCAAAACAGCAAAAGCAGTGGCCTCTCCTACAATGAAGTCATTCTCCCCACTCCCAACTCTGCTTCAAATGGAGCTCAAGTTTTTGCTCATTAAAGGCCAGACTTCAGCTCAGACCTCCACAGACATACACAGAGCCATAACTGGATCTCCATTTGTTACAAAACATTCCAGTTTACTTTTTTCACCATGTCAAGTCTAATTCTTAAAAAACCGTAACAAATAGCACAGTCTGTAGAAATTACTCCAACTTCTGTTTGTTGGCAGTGTCTTCCCATAACCGGAATCACCAACATGGGCCCTGGGTTCTGACAGGGCTCTGAACCACTGCTCCTGCTGGGACTTTGCCCTCAGCCATTGGCAAGTACTGGCCACCAAACAGGCCCAAGGGACTGCTGAGTCCCATCCTCAGCTGGGAGAAGAACGTCCCTCCTCACAGCAGCACTGTGTGCCAAGGGCACCCCTTGCCTGTGCACCCAGCAAAGGTGGCAGCACACAGCTCTGATTCTGAACTTCCAGCTACCCCAGGAAAAAGCAGGAAGAGATGCTTTGCAAAGCCAACAGCCACAGCAGAGCAAATAATGGCCAGCAGTCTGGGGACAGCTCAGGATAGAATTACGCATTTTTAGCTGTTTTGCAATAGATTTCTCAGCAGGTTTACACTGCTCCTCTATAGCAGGAGGCTGATGCTTCCCCCTCCACCAGGGCCAATCAATTCCAAAAGGGCACCTTACTTCAGTCTACTCAAGTCCTGCAGGATACACAAAAAACAGCCAGGATCCCCTCAAAAACTGAAAACATCCAAATTACCCTACTCTGAGAATCTATTTTTGCTTTTCCACTGCAAAGACCAGAATGTTTTTGTAGGAATCTTTGGTTTGCTGAATCTAGCAATTACTAACCAATATAGCAGTTCCCAGTGTATACTTAAATTTGAGGGGAAGCACTGAAAAAGGTTTTGGAGACTACCAACAACACTGCATTGAGTTGTGGAAACATGACTGTGAGTAAGGCACAGTTTTTAAGTGGAGAAAATAAATCTAGCTGAAGTAATTCTGTTCTTAGTGGATGTACTATATCTTAATTGGCATTTGTTTTCTTGGATTCAGGCAATTCAGAATTCAGGCACTAATCAAGTTTACATGTGAAGTGGGATATTTCATGGTAGAGAAGCTGTATATAATAAAATCATGCATAGTAATATATCCGTTTTTATAGCATCCAAATTTTTAATTCAAATTATGGTAGGAAAGATATCAGAAGTTTCCTGACAGGAGCACTGTATTAACTTAACTTGCTCTCATAAAAACTGCACTATCAAGAATCAACAAAAAATATAGAACTAAGTATGATACAAGGGTTTAATATAACTATGGATTCCCATGACTAATTATTTTTTCCTAGATGATTGCATCCTATCACTGATTCCTTCAAAAACATGATCTACGTTTAGCTAGACAGCAGAAATAATTAAGCAAAATCCATATTTTATTTGCCCCACCAGAAGATGCCACAGAATTATCTACTAATTCAGACTATGTAGACAGCCCTGTGCTCTGACAGCAAGAATGGGTGGGTTTGCAGCCTTATATCCTTTCTGGAATGAATCTAACCAAATTTTTAATTCTCTATTTAATCTTAAGTATATCTGTAGTATAAGTATGACTGTTTTCAATTACTGTTATAAATACTTTTGCACATTTCTCTTTCTTTAGGTATGTACTGAATACAGGTGCGGATCAATACAGGAAAACAAATTCTTTCACAATTAATTAACAGACAAATCAAATGCTTCTCAAATACTGAAAGAAAAAACAAATACTTAAACTTAGAAGTATGCATTTGCTTTTGAGTCCCATGAAATGGCCTTTAAGATTACGTTTAGCGAAAGTTCTCTTTCAATAGGCCTCAAGAACACTGCTTCCACTTAGCAAAGGAAGTATTTTCCAGTTCATACATGAAAACACCTGCAACAAGATAGTCCAAAACCCAAGTGACCAGGAGGTGACCATGCTAGTGTGTGCCAGAAGAAGCACAACAGCTCAAAGATGCTTACAATACCCAGGTAAACTTTTGTCCTCAGAACGTTCCTACTACCCCTCAGAGCAGTAGTACTTTCACAGCAAATGAGCTATCAAAGAGTCCAGGGCTCACAACGCCAGGGACTCCAAATGTGTTGGCAGCATTAAACACACTTTGCATCTATGTCCTTCTTTACAAAGTTGGGAATAACATAGGGTTGCAAGTCATTGCAAAAGCAAATTTGGAAGCACTTAGGCATTTGTGCAGACTTGTATCCTTCAAGGCAGGAAGAAAAAACCAAAACAAAACAAGATGAGACAAGTTCTCGACTACCGCTTGGCACTGCAAATATATTACTAACAAGGGGTTCCAACTTCCATCTTTCTGTATTTCTGCTATTAGCAATATCCAACTCAAAGCACAGGAAAAGACATCAATCACCGCAAAAGATAACAGCGCACATTGGTAAACTGCCTAGAATTTAAAGCCTCACAAATACTGTGGAATGTCAGACTGAAAACAGAAGACCGTCCTAGGGTGCAAGATCAAACATCAGGCAGCATATTTTACAAGACACAAGCCGGAAAGACTTTCAAGATGTTGAGAACATTTTGCTTGTTTTATAGAGGGTATCAGGCTGCATTGTTTAGACTTGAATATAACTTCACCACTTAAATTAGACAAGGCTGACCAAGAAGTGGTTACAGACTCAGGCTCAGCTGATGACAGTGATTCAGTGAGTGGTTCTGAGCTGGCAAGGAAAAAAAAGCCCCACATTTCCTGTACAGGGACAAGTGCAGCAAGTCACTACGAGACTGCTAATCCTGTTTGAACGAAGCCAACAAAAACCTCTCATTTAGACTTCAGATTGCTGAAAAAAGCATGAAAATAGCTTCTAGAAGCACATGTTTTTGCCTAAACTATTTACGTCCCCTTTTTTACAAGGAGTCTAAAGAAAAACATCCATCATCACTCCATCCCAAAGCCACTGCACTGTTCCCCTGACAGCCAGAAGTGGCTTACACCAGACACATCTGGCAGCTGAAAAATCTCACACATGACAGGAGAGCAGAGCACCAGACCTATTTTACAATCCTTTTGACACTTCCAGGGCAGTGTTGATCACGAAGCATGCTCAAGATCTGCTAATATCTGGCTTTAACTTTCCAGTTCACATTTAGTTGCTGAATTTAGGAAGTAATGTTAATAGATAAGTCTTTGTACTTTAAAAGCATCTTGTAAGTAGGCTTCCCAATAAGCATCACTTCTGATAGCTCTGACTCATGCTCCAATTGCCAACACTGCTTTCCTTGTCAGTTCTCACGTTTGTTTTGTTTTAAAAAGTATTTTCACTTTCAACTAAAAAAAATTAAATTCAGAATTTAAAAAAATACACTTCATAGTTTATGAACCCAATCCACGAGTGGTTTCAGTATCAACCAAAT
This sequence comes from Eulacestoma nigropectus, assembly GCA_013397775.1. Classification (NCBI taxonomy): domain Eukaryota; kingdom Metazoa; phylum Chordata; class Aves; order Passeriformes; genus Eulacestoma; species Eulacestoma nigropectus. Next base: position 1,461,671 of record VZTE01003320.1, on the reverse strand, counting down.
GCTGCTGTGTCTTTGGAAAAAAAACCTTAACCATACCCTTCTTCCTAGGCTGTTTACATTAAATTATCTTGGGTTTAGATGTACTTGCTTGTGTAGAGGACATGATCAAACCCCAAAGCCATTTATACACTTACATGAAGCATATTTAACAGATGAGGCAGAAAGATGAGGTTCAGTGTGTGGAAAAGCTGTAGACTAAGACACCTTTTCCTATCACAGCAATGACTTAGTCAAGCAGAGAGAACGGATCCCATGCACTGCCAGGACTTGACTGCACACCTGGTCTCCCCAGGGGGTATTCACAGTTTTAAAGGAGTGAGGGAGGAAAGGAGTAGGTGGAGGATGGGAAAGCTAGAAAATGAGGATGAGTCAGGAGAGGAATGACAACCGTACTTCCTGGGCAGGACAATAATTGGCATCTCAGGAACGTGGGGAAGGCAGTAGGAGATGGGGAAGACTGAACCAAGCCCAGGAAGGTCTGACTAAAACAAGCTTCTCACAGCCAAGCTGTCCCAGGAGTGCCACGGGAGGCTGAGGTTGAGGTGAATGTCTGAACAAGTCCTCAGAGACACCTCTCAGTTCTCACCTTAAGACAAGGAGAAAATTCTTGTTTACTTCTTGCCGTATTTCTCTGATATTTACAAATACTTCTAGAGCCATAATAGAAATAATAAAAGCCAAACAACACACTACAGCTACTCAGAGTCCTTACAGCAGTTCCAAAAGTTAGCAGGCACCCCATACACCTGGAATACCTCCCCATACACAGGCAGTACAAAAACCCACTTCCATCAGAGTTGATAGGAATGCTGGTCATTTGCTAGCGACCAGCATCAACAAGAAAAGCTCCTTGGCAGACCATAGGTAGTGAGGAAGTGAATGGCCTCCCACAGATGAAAAAATGTGTGAGAGAACCCTTATACGATTTTCCCTGAAAGGTTTAGCCTTTTATGCTGAGGTAAACCTTTGCTGCTCATATCCATGGTGAGAGTTTAGACAGTACGAAGTGGCTTAATTCAAAGAGCGAACAGTAATGCAAGCCAACCCTTTCTTACCAAAGCCTACGCCTGGATTTCCATGCTTGCAGAGGAACGGAAATATTTTCCAAATCCTTATTTTTGTAGCACACACATAATACACACACACACTCCTCGCAGTTCCAAAAACTGCTTCAATTTTACTGCTTCTAGTCTTGCACGGTTAACTCCCAGAACAAAACCCTTGTTAATTAGGTGCAAAATCCCCTTCTAACACAGTTCTTAATGCCTTTCAGTAGCCACACACCACCTAGATCTGGAATGCAGCTTCCTAAAAAAAGCAGACTGAAGTGTTGCATTACAAGAGCGTTTCAGGAAAAGGAAAGCAGACGAATTTGTCATTTATATGCCATTTATTGTGGCAATAACCAGAACCAAAGGGTTAAGCAAAAGCCTGGCAGCTTGCAGGCCAATCCCAGGCTGGTCTCCATCAACAGAACTACAATGATCTGTGTTAGCTTGGAAAAGTAAGAGCAAGAAGCCCAGGAGGAAAGATCACCTCTTATCTTTTTGCTCCCTTCCTCATCACATGCGGCAACTAAGTTAGGCGTTATTAATATTAGGGATTCTTCTGTAAGTCTGAAGATGTTTATTTACATGTTCTATACATTAGTATCATTAATGGATACATACATACTATATTAGAATACAAATCCAAACATGCAGGCATTTCATATTCCTTATGCCGAAATCAGGAGTACCAAAACCTTTATTCTTTACAATATACCTTGGTTAGAGCAGGGCATGACCATTTACATCAATGACACTTTTAGACTAACTCCTACAACTGAAAAGAGAATATACCGGTATTTATGAAGTCAAATTAATTTAAATTATTACAAAAGGTGATAATAACAGTTCTCTAAAGAGATGTACAACTTTTTAGTGTTTCAAGCAAGGTAACATACTTTCCATGTTAAGACTGGAACGTTACTAAGATTTTACTGAAAACTCATAAAAGCTTAACATTTCATGTGCTAACCATGACAAAACTCGTTTTAACTTCACTCATGCCACATATGCAGCAATGCTTTAAGAACAAGGCACTGAGACTGGTGAATGTTATTCCTTTAAGGTAAGAAAAAGTGGCTGCAAATAATTTAGTTAAACTACTAATAGCATGGCCACTCCATCTCCTTCACAATAAATTAGTTATGTATGTAGAACATACCTGGAAGGCAAAAGAGATGATGAGAAAAATGCTTAAGATACACACAAATACACAATCACATGTTCAGTTTTCAACTGCAAAAGTTGCATTTGATTAACATTCTGCATACATTAGTGTCTTCTGAAACAGTGCTCTAATATACACAATATATCCATAAATCATTCTAGAGGTCTAAACAAAGACAAGCATGCACACAATGCATGCCTAAACAAAAGACATCAAGTAGGAATCACTAGCTTTACTACTGAACATGCTGCTGTCTTTTAATATATTTTATATATCAGCCAGAAAGAAACATCATATAGCTGGAAAATTTTTCCATTAATGCACCTCTAGACATAACGCAAAGCACATGCTGTTACCCTGCCCAGTATTCCACATTTGGCAGAAAGCAAGGTTTGAGCTTAGGCTACTGTCTGCAACACCAGACAGAAAAGCACCCTTCCAATACAGAAGCATCACTGCCTTGCTTGTGACTTCCCTGCAGAAAAAAAAAAGACTTAAGATAATATAAGGTCCCAGTTCCCACTGCACATCCAGTATTTCAGGACCGAATCCTAAAGGCCAGCAAGTCCCCTCAGGCTAACCCAGCTTTCATTTCTGCAGACTTTCATAGGCACTACCTGGAATCAAGACATCCTCAGCTTCTTGCTGGACTGGGATATAAATATCTGCCCTCTTTGGATGTCAAACTGCCATAAAAAGGTTCCTTTCTAAAAATCAGACTTCCATCTTTGCTGAAGAGGTGGAAACAAGAAGACACCAAGTATGCCCAGATAAAATGCACATACTGACTTGCAGTGTTACAGAAAATTGCTTAGCATTGAAATACTGGTTAAAGGTAACATAGAAACACATTGGTTTTTTTAACATAAGCGTATTAGACAACCCTGGCTTGCTCAACAACTTGTGAGCTAATCCAGATACTGCTGATCTTGCCTTCTCTTGAGAGCTTTCTCTTCTCACTCTGCCCAACAAATTGGTACAAAACTTCAGTAAAAGTACTCTGGAACAGAGATTATGCAAAAGCAGGCAAAGTTGGTCGCTGATGGGTTGTTGTTGGGGTGGAGCATTTATTTGATTTTGTGGTTAGCTTTTTTTCCTAAATATAGTAGCAGTTTATGCCTTAGAAAATATTTGCTGATTGACATTCAAAGTTTTATCCTTAGAAGAGTCAAAGCCAGCTGACAGTACTCAGGGGAACAATCTTTCCCTGAAGACTAAAGAGCTACTTTAAACGAAAGGTCCAAGATCATTTTTGTGATGTGGTACAGATTGTCTATCCAATTCAAGATCCTCCCAATGCATCTCCATGAACTACCCCATGACATGAAGGTTTAAACTCACAGCATAACAGCATAAAGTTCAGCTGACCATATGCTTCCCTTTCAAGCAAGTTCCAGCTTAGTTTCATCATGAGGTTTCCTGCACGTTATGGATAGAGTCCTTTACTGGAGTGGGACTACTTGGCACCAATATAATGCCCAGTTTTTGAAGACTTACAAGCTGCAGCTAAGATGTTAGAGGCTTTTAAGATTTTTATTTTGAATTTAAAACATTGAAACACAAAGTTAACCAAATGGACGCATTTCAAGAGAAAAATTTCAAGTTGCCAGGTGTTCCTTAGACTTGTCAGCTTTACTACAGTTTTGCCTTGCTGTTGCTCATTCCCACCTTGTACTGCCATGAAACAGCTCACCCAATTCCATGCTTGCAGATCTCCTCCTGAAACCACACTGCTAACTTGACATAGATATTGATCTGGATGAAAAAATAAACCAGCAAGAAGAAGCAGATGTGTCGTTAAGTGCACAGAGCTTGGCAGTGTGAGCCGAGCTGGGCGGGGCAGCGCACCATGGCAGGGACTGGAGAAGGCACCAGTGACAGACCAGTGACACCGGTATCTGTTCCGCTCTATCAGATGGCCCAAGAAGCACCAACAGCACCTGATGTCAGTGGCAACTCAGCACCCTGCACTGCGGACCCTGTCAGAACAGGAAAGGGTCACTCTGAGGTTTACAGTGAAGAAGATTTGGCAGAAAAGACTCAATTTAGAAAACACAAAACACTTCTAACATTCAGCTTCTTCCACCCTCCAGACATGAAAACTGTTAAGACAAAAATAAGGGGAATACTGCGAGGTTTTTATACAGCACAGAGAATGAGTATAAAGTTTCAGGATATTAGTAACACGATTCATGTTCATCAGCAGTCATTTTAAGTCCTGCCAGGCAATCCTTCTGCCAACTAAGTTACAAAATACTACCTTCTAATGACTATCAAACAATTGTTTAGGCATAATTATTTGAAAAAGCAGCACTTTCAAAAACACTCTTTTCTGGTGTTGTTGTAGTAATTACTTAACAATAATCTAAAAATATTAGATAATTCATAATCTAATTCATATTAGTTTGAGATATCACAGTGAAAAACTACTTCAATATCAAAAGCTGGAGGACAACTGTCTGAATACATCCCTAATAAGTTTATCTCGTGGAAGAAAGTAATTCTCTTATTTTGATAAAGTAAACCTCACAGAGTATGTTGCCAGTCAGTTATATGTATTTACAAAAACTACTTTAATTAAAACCTTTCATTAAAAAGGAATTAATGGAGTCCACAGCAGATCAACTAACAGACTACCCTCAAAGTATTACTGGTAACAGGCAGACATCTCTGAAGCACCTGCACCAAAGACTTCTAACCCCATTTAACATGCCAGCAGTCTAAGCAATGACCCAGCCTCTGCCAAGGAGCCCAGATGTGCCACAGGTGTCTGTGACAGCTACTTGAGGAGCAAAGGTTAAGGCTAACGAGTTGATCTGAATCACCTGGTGAAACAACCAAGCCCCAGGGAACACAAGTACCTACCTTATTCAAAGCTCCTTACCAAAAATGGGTTTATAAGAGCTAGTTGGTATCATTATCGCTGACTTGAAGAGAAGTTTTAGCTTCTTAACTTCTGCAGTGCTTTATTTAAAGCAAAGACTTGTGCACCACACAGGTGTAACGAGGTACAACTGTACTTGCCTCAGGAATTCAAAGCAGAGGCAATGACAATAAGAAAGGCATCCTTGAAAAGGTATTGGGACTTAAGCTCTGAACATACAAGAACTAGGCTGGTCAGTCTTTAAAACTTAACCTTAGCTAAGCTTTAGCAGAAATACTGCAAAAGTTTTTTAATTCTCTTAACACTCAGATCTTTAGTACTCTGCTTTAGAACATTTTTAAATAAATTACGTGTCTAAAAGTTACGGATTTTAGCCTAGTTTATTACCCCATAGGATTTTTTACTACTTGTTCTCAGGTCCTGTGTAACAGGTAGACATAATCGTTACTTGGATTACCTCGGGATTTAAGCTATTATCAATCATCAGGAGACAATTGCTAAAGACAAACCAGGTTCACCTGCGAACCTCAATCTACCCTTAGTCTAGCACTGAGGTGTTTTCCTGACACCGCGTGCCCTCGTCACACCAGCAGCGCACAGCCCCAGCAGTGGCGGTGCCCGAGCTCCCGGCTTCGGGAGCCGCCTCTGTGGCACACCTGGTGCTCCCGCCGCCGGGAGAGGGGACCGGAGCGACACCGGCACTCGGCACGGCGGGAGCACCGGGCACCGCGGGGCGGGGGTGCGGCTCTGCCCGCCGAGACCCCCCCCGCCAGCGCCCTCCGAACCAGAGAGGCGTCACCTGTTGTTCAACCACGCCGTGGCGTTCCCCGGCCGCAGGACTGCTCCCACCCGAGAACACCAACATCCGAAACCTCTTCAGATCCCAAGCGGCGGGAGAGGGCGGGAGACGCGGCTCGTGCTCTACAGGCGGCGCCGGCCCTGCCCGCGCCCCGCGACGGGACGGACGAGCGGGCTCGGGACGCGACTGAGGGCACCGACCC
>VZTE01003320.1:1417198-1448326 GCA_013397775.1 Eulacestoma nigropectus | reverse complement strand
GGCTCGGCACGGGCCGATCGCACCTATTTCTCCAGAGGGCCCTTGGCCTGGCTCCGAGCACCCCTGGCTTGGCTCGAAGCCCCGGGCACGGTCACCGCGCTGCCGGGGGAGTCCCTCCGGCACCCATCGCACAGCGCGTGTTCACAAGTGCCACAGCCGTGCGCAGGGGCTCGGCACGGGTCCGGTTCTCCCTGACGCTGCCGAGGTCTGACCCATCTCTTTGCTGAGCTGCAGCACAGGGACTTTTTCGCTTACTCCGAAGCCTTGCCCCAAAGCACTTCAGAGTAACACTGGGAAGGATCTGGCGGCTGCCGGGGTGGTGCCGTCACACGCTCCCTGTGCAGCAACCAAAACGGTTTCTATTTTAAGAAGAAAAGAGTGATTAAAGTGTTTGCCTAGGCAGGTATTTCAGTCTGCTTGGATTCCCGTGTGACTTGTGGCAAGTCACATAGCCCGCCCCGTGCTTCACTTCCCTACCAGCAACAGAAGGAAATTATATTTTCAGGGATAATAATGCTTCCTACCCCAAAGGCATATTGTGAGAATGAATGTGAAAAACACTCCGAGGTGCGCAGGCATTACAGCATTAGATGTAGGTTATCATGGAAGATGGGGAACTGAACACTACAGATGTGGTTATCCTTCAAAACGAGAAATGGAGATCCCGCAGAAAATAAACGTGCAAGGCAGTCTGAGAAGTGGGGAAGGGATGCCACAGCACAAATAGCAAGGAGTGAACTGTGCATTGCTAAAGTGTCTCTTCATCATGTCCCATGGATGATTTTTTTTCAAGCTTTTACACATCTGATGTCAGTGATTTAAAGAAAAGATAAGGAAGCACTCCACATTTGTAAGGAAAACCTGCCTTAAGTATCAAGTGAACTGTTATTTTTGGCAATCGGGCATATCATTTACAAATAGGAAAAAACTTTTATCTTGTCCATTTGACAAGTGTATTTGGAATATTCAGTAACTTAAATCAGTCAACCCAAATTTACTGGGTTAATATATCATGACTTAAATTGCTATAGCAGTATCAAGCAGGAAACAACTTCATTTAAAAAAAAATTAAGCACCTATAACCAGTATTTAAACCGGTATCTAACCTAACCCCAGTTTACTGCCATTAAAAGAGCCATGTGAAATTACACTCCTCTGAATCTAAGCATCAGAACATTTTATGTTTTCTATTTACTAGTCTAAGTTGGTGTTACACTCATAGAGAAGGAATTTGTCATTAGTTCTGACACCTATCTGTTTATTGCAAATATCTCCAAACTGCAGGAAAGTTTTGTACAACTGCCAAACAAGGTCTTAAATCCTTTCTGGCTGTTGGATCAGATCAAGAAATCTGATATCTGGTGATGAGATACTTCACTGTGTACTGAGCAAAGTGCTTAAGCTAGCAATAAGAAATTAATGAGAAGTTCATCTGTGTAACTTTTGTTTCATATCCACACTTTCTCCAGATATTTGCATTTAGCTGCATTTCTTATGGTAGTCTGGCAGAAAAAGTTAAGACGTCAAGCAAACGTATGCTTAGTTTGCTGCAAACATTATTTCCCAAATGATAATAAATACCGAAGGCCGTGAGACTAAAGCACTGTTTGCCTGGTTTTTATAAGGTGTATTTCACTAAATTTCTCTAAGATGCTGCTAGATGTCCGGACTTTAATATTTGTCCTTTGTTTTTCTAGGTAGCATCCAGTACTTTGCTGCTGTGGTACGCATAGCTCTTCTTAATCAGTGGGATAATTCCTGTGTTTACAGCTAATTTGCGCTTAAAAGCTTCAATGCATCAAGATCATTAAAATGTGTCACTGAGAACTGGGTGCCTGGTGGTGTCATCTGGTGCAGTCTGGTGGTGTGACCAGGAGGGACCCCTGGCAGAGTGCTGCCATTGCTTAAAAATCCAGCAACTGGGAAATGACGAGTGTGAGGAACAGACTGCAGAACTGGACATTTGGTGTCTGTGCAGGACTTTGAACGCAGAAGTCACCACAATGATCCCCAGCTCTTATACTGTGCTTTTTACTTATAGCCATGTAAGAACCTAAACAAGGAGGTAGGTATGGTTATCTCTCTTACATATAGGGAAACTGAGTCATTATGCATGGAAATAACTTGTCCAAAGTCAACAGGATCAGAGATTGAGCAAGGAATTCAACTCAGACCTTCTGAATTCCTGTCTGGTGTCACTGCTGCTCAGCAACCCAGCTTCTCTTAAAACTGACTTTTTTTTTTTTTTAATTTGTAGTTTCCGAAGCACCGTGCTATAAATAGAAAACACACACTGTGACAATGTTTGCTCTCTGCATTCAGGCAGTGCTTTCATACATTTCTAAAGCACAAACATGCTTTGCATTTCAAGATCTCAAAGGGTAGCCCTATTGCTTCTTCACTATCAATATCAGACTATTGTGTTTCCATAACCCCATCTTTCCCAGATTGCACAGAGTTTCATCAGCAATTGTAAAATTCTTTTCATACATCAGCTTTTATTTTGCAGTGAGGATTTTAGGTTCCCAAGGAGATCAGGCTCAGGCCATACTCATTCTCTTTATACTTAAAAATGTTTATTTGTTTTATGTGGGGAGATTAGATGGATTTGATTGAGGCTAATATCTTTTTCATTAATTTCTATCAGTGGACAAAGCTGCTGAGCCAGGTACTGATCTCGCAGTAAGACACTAAAATATCTTTCTGAAGCTATTTCATAGACCTACTCTGTTGCAATGTCTGTCAGTCTGGCTGGCTGTGTCTAAAATTTAAAACCAGAATTCATATTCTTACCACAGAAGAGTTTACTTACATCATAAAGTGTGGTAATTTAGATTTGAAGCCAAAAAACAAAAGACTCAATTTTGATAAACTATGTTGATGTCACACATTTTATTTAGGTTTCTGACTGCCAATGCTTTTACCTGAAAAACACCTTACCCCTAATAATCTGCTGTCATGAAACACTTGTATTTGATTCTCCAGTCAATATTTTCTTAAGTTTTATGATCATCCTGTAGATCTTTATTTTTCATTGATTAATCATGTCAGAGACCAGTAGGAGACTGTGGACAAGAACTTTGTTTACCTCTGCCCTGCCAAAGCAGTTCTGTGAGTCAACAGATTTCAGTTTCAAGGCTATCAACCTTGCCTTTTCAAGAGTATCATTTTCACTATAAAAAGCTTTTTAGCAGTTTTTAGTCTTCATTCTTTTGTATCAATTTTTATTTGCATTTATTGCATTAGCAATATTTGAATGCCAAGATCACGGATGTCAGCATAATATTACACTTTACTTAAAGGTACACTTAAAGCAAAAGCATTAAGTCATTTTGCTACCAGATATAAACTATTCAATAATTCAATTTTTACTTTTTCAACAGACATAAATTACTGACCAGAGAATGGCCCACCGAAGCCCGATCTTCCCAACCCTTGCCCCTTCTGAAAGGTACAGTCTGGAATATAAAAACTAAAATCTTCATATTACAGAGTATTACATGTCTCTTAATTCCCTATATATAGTAATGCTGTGACTTGGGACTTTGGCATTAGATGCAAAGCAAAGTGAAATACTGTAGACATTCAAACCATGGCCCAAATCACAAGCCCTTACTCAGCTTTTACTTAGCCATTTCCCAAAGAAATTAAATAGCTTAAAGTCTCACTGACTAGAAGTCCAAGAATACTTTAGCCAGTGTTCTAATAGCATGGAATGAGTTGTGAAAACACAGAGCCAAAAGTGACCTTTGTTGGAATCCTCATACATCTCTATCAATATCATCATGGTCAAACTGCACTGCTCATTTGGCTCATTAACAGGAAACATCAGAATACACAGTAAGTAACAGGGTTCCAAAAAAAAGATCTCCTCTTCCAAAGTGGGGTTGAACTTGTATCCTCTGCTTATACTTTTGAAAATGTTGTTATTCTTTACAGAACATAGTGGCAGGAAAAGGCTGCATGCATTAGCAGCCTCATTTTTTCACATTCAGCACCCATGAGCTCCACTGCTTTCCATGGGAGCTATGCAATGCAAAGCACTCTTCAAAAATCTAGACAATTATTCAAGGTACCCAAATGTCAGCTATTTTGGGGGGAAATTTAACTTCTAAGACTATGAGAAGCTTGTCATAATTTTGGTCTCACCTCAGTTTCTGTGCCCACATACTCTCCTGTCCAGTTCATGGGGGAACAAGCTTCTGTATGGTATTACAGGGTAGCTATAGAGACAGAAAAGGGATTGGTACAAGCTACTCCTTTTTAATCTTGATCTGTTTTCAGTTACTTTACAATACCTACATTCAACAGTTACAGCTTTGATTAAGCCTGAAAACTGTAAAGACAAATGACACTACTTTTGAAACTCAGTAAAAGGTTTGAATTTGGATTCTTAATCAAATTATAGTTCTGATTTGTAACTACTTTTATTAGGCTAATTGTCCTTTCCTTAAGATCCTATATTTTTGTAAGCTTCCTTAAAGAGTATGAAAAAGAGCCTGACCTGCCTTTGTACAAGACACACGGTAACCAACACAGCACCCACTTATTTGTAGCAGTGGGTGCTCTCTCTGTGAGTATTTTGGGGCTTCTCCCCGGCACTGCCAGTACTCAGAGAGTGTCACACTGTCTCCAGTGCAAAGGCATTGCAGAGTTTTGTGTGAGAAGTCAACAATATGTGGATATTCTTCCCCTGTAGACGGGTTCGAAACATCCCGCTGCACAGCCAGGCACTGACAGCGGTCCCGCTGGCATCCGCCAGCCTGGTGGATCAGCTGGAGGACAGAATCCTGAGCCATGAGAAAACAACAGCGGCTCTTGTGGAACACGCTTTTCGCATTAAGGAGGACATTGTTTCCACGCTGCACAGAATGCAGAACAAAGGGGGGGGTGACCGGTTGGCAAGGCAACTCCTGGAAGAACACATCCGAAACATAACGGCGATAGTGAGGCAGCTCAACAGGGACATCGAGGTATGGCAAGAATGTTGCACAGCACTGATGCCATCTCAGCTACTTATTCCTTCTAATTTCCTAACAAAGTTTACCACAGGATAAGTAAAGGTCAGACAAGGTCTGAAGATCCTGTAAGCTTATAAATTGTTTTTACAACTTGAAAGAGTGTTTGCAAATTACATAATTCTTTCAGTGGCTGTGAAAATAGCACAGGATATTAGCATATAAACACAGGAGCCTTTGTGGTTCTAATAAGCTTGCTTTCAAAAGCTGCTCTGGAAAATCTTGAAAAAATGAATTAATGCGACACTAATACCCAGCTCAACTTCAGTCCAAAGGCTGTGCTGTATAAACACTAGGAAATGCCTTAGCTCTATAATAAACTTTCTTTCCCTTCCGACTCACTGACGACACGAAGTAACCAAACCCAACTGCTCATTTTTATGACCTAATGGTAGGCAGACACATGACTTCATGTCTGACCTCTGCTGCAGTGAGCAACAGGGCTGTGGTGGGGAAAATGAAAGGAAAAAAAAAAATTGAGTCTTCATTTCACTGTCAAGTTATACTTCATATATATTATGGTATTTGCATGCAGGTTGGACACTAATAATAAGAAATAATAAAATATCTAAAAGGTATCTGGTTTCATACATTACAGACAAAGCTTTTAATAAAGTAATAATAAAATGGTATCTGAGGATACTGAACTACTGAAAAATAATGAGTGACATTTTAAGTGTACATTAAATGTGACATACTGAGTTTTTATTTGCATATGAATGCTCTGTAGATGCTGCAGGAACAGATACGTGTCAGAGACAATCTCAGCTATGGAACAAACTCTACCCTAAAGAATCTTGAAATGCGGCAGCTTTCTGGCCTAGGAGATCTTCGAGGAAGAGTTGCAAGGTAAAAGTCAGCATGGAACTGTGTTTTGGGGGCTAGTCACTCTTGTTTTAATCCTGAAGTATAATTGATAATGGGTTGATTTCAACTTTGGCAAAATTCCAAGGATAATTTTGCTCTGTGTTTTCAAGAAAATGAATAATAAACATTTGCATTCCAGTGCTACATATTAAAGTTGACAGTATCACCCTTAATTCCTAAAATTCCTGAAATTAGTTCTAAATAAATTACTTCAAATTCCCTGGGAATTTGGATTTGGTTCAGCTTTTAAAAAGTACTGTGGTTAGACTCATGTGTCTTTCAAACACGTTAATTAGCACAATTATAAAGGCAGCACAGAACAATCTGCACTTGTGAAGAACAAAATAGTTGCAAATTTTTGCATATATTTTAGAAGGAAAAATCTGCACATTCAGTTAGTGGTTAGCCATATTAAAACCCACATGGGCTACATGACACATAAGGAACAGAAAACTATACAATAATAGAGGTTTTACAGGCTGCCTGAAGCTCCAGGTTACAATTGTGCAGCTGCACAGACTTCAGTTATGCCATCAATGACACGTTTACAAACCCCACCCCAACGACATTTGCTGAAGTGCCTGTCAAGTTGAACACGAAAGACAGAGGATATATACAGCTACAGGAAAAGGACATAACCTGGCCTACAGCTGCTTGGCTAATAACTTTGTTGGAGTTACACTTGTCCTGAATTTGACCTGTTGTTTATATTGTACAGGTAATTTTGCTTTCTTTTCTGCATGTCACCTTATTTAGTTATAACCTTCAACAGCATACAGAAGGGGCTATTCAGAGGGGATAATCAGGGAAGGATTTTCATTGAACTAAGGTTTTCTCATAAATTACTCAATTGTCTGAAGCTTCCACTGTAACTTTCATAGCCCATTTTGTAAAAAATCCTTTAGAGAGGTTTCAAAAAGTATTAAACATTTAGTAAGTTACGCACTATCCTTTAGTAAACACAAATGAACTAGTTTATTCTGTCAAATCAGAAAATTGATTGAAAAACCTGCAGAGAGATACACATACACATATCTATCCTGCTGAGAAATCCCCCAAAATGTACATGCTCAGATCTTCCTGCTTCTTTATATAAAAATACTTTGAGATCATACCACAGCCTGAGAGGGGTTCTATGTGGAGCAACACTGTTACTGACACCTTGGGAAGCAAAATGTGGTGCCTTTGCCCTCAGTTAGGGAACTCAAGAGAAGAAACTCGTGCTGGCGTGGGCGTCACTGCGGGGCCCTGTCCTGCCCTGAGTACTCGCTGCGGGAGGGTGGGGATGGGCACAGGCTGTGCCAGGGCTTCTTCCTTTATTTCCTTAGGGCACCACCCTTGTACTGTGCTTGGGTTGCAATTTATCTGCAAATTGTATGAGATTATACCCATGTGCCTTATGTCAGACTGTGTGACGAATGCAGGTTATTTGTATTCATTCCCGTAAGAGAATCAGTTTATTGCCTTTTAACTGCTACCTTCTATTCTGCATTCTATGCTTCTATTCAGCATGCTCTCTACAAAAAAAAAATTCCTGAATGAGGAAAAAAAAAAATCTTCCCTTTATCAGAAAGCAATTCAAAGCAGTGGTCCATGACAGAAGGCTATTTGCCTTTATTTACAAACATATTCTACTTTGAAATTAGTGTTCCAGTGAAAAATGATTATAGCACTAGCTGGAGATTATGGTCAAGACAGTGGTTTGTTGTGCCTTTGGCACATTACAGAAACTTTCCTTGAGATAAACACCTTCTGATTACTCTAGCCAATGTTCCTTACATAAAATACATTTTACTCACCTAATGTACTTTTACCTCTAGTCCTGCTAGCTTCCAGATGAGTTCGGAGTGAAACATTAGAAACACGATCAAGTTACTGTGGGTTACCAACTTCTGGTGCATCAGCTTTCAGCCACAGCCAAAGTACTATGTGAGGCTCAGGCTGCAGTAGCTCCGAGTACTGTGTTTGCTCCAGGCTGGCAGTGTGCAGGACAGTGGGAATCAGTTTAGACAGTGAATCCCAAAGCTTGAGCCCTTTGTCATGTGATAACTTTAGTGTCCACCTTAAGATTCTGGCCAAATTTCAGTTCCAGTAATTTCATGCATGCTAAATATCCTATTCAAGTTCAATATTGGAGAGAGGGGTGTTTATTTCCTAACACCAACTGTTCTGTAACATGTCAATATATCATCAAACAACTGTCTCATTATTTCTTGAGGCCTGGTGCTTTTAATGATGGGAACAAGGGATCTCTACATGCACACGCAGTTCTGAAGCACAGATCCGAACCACACTCCCCACAGCCCTGCAGGAGTGAGATTCCAACATACCTCACTTCCATCACAGAATCTAGATTGCTATCTTCTGATAGCAATCTAATATTGCTATCAGAAGATGACAGAATACACATTACAGATCATGTCTCTGGATCCTTTCTCAATAAGCACAGTTTATTGATGAATTTGTAAAGTGTTATCATAGCCCTGAATTATTGCTAAAAATCAGCGTTATTATTAACTTTAAGGAAAAAATATTACATCTATAAAATTCAGCAACACGTTTAGCAGAAAATTAGATAGATGCCAGTAGATCCATTTCTCCAGCCTCCTGTCCCTTATGTTGTCAATTTTATATAATACAGATTTGCCAACTCTTTTTCTAGTATTTTATAGGTCATAAAATCATTAGTGCCTTATCATTTATTTAGAGAATTACTTATGGATAATGACCATTTGTCTGGAAAGTTTAAATCCAGCAGCCTGGTTGGAATGACAGCAGTAGCTTTTCATAAAAGCTTCCTGAGAGCTGAAACATCCAGAGTAATGACAACTATGTGCGTTCAAATTGGGCCGACTTTGCATATATAGACAATTTTTTAATCTACATTATAGAACTGATTCATTTCAGACAACCTGGACTCATTACACGTAGGCAGATTTTCCTGCTGCACAGATTATGAGTCTGATGCATCTGGGCTGCACCACATTGACAAACTCCCCAAGAACAATAAATGTGCTGCTCTCTGGCCCTTGCTGTGTGGGAGGTGGCACCACGAGGGCGGCTCTGGGCTCCCTGCCCCAGGCCAGCACAATCCAGCAGCTGTGCTGCTCTTGCCCAGTGCACCCACTGGGCATTTCAACTTGCTTTTCACTACCTGCTCTCCAGCTACTTGTTTTTCACTGAAACACTGGCATTTTTATTGAAACATCTCCTGTTATAATAAACCAGGAACATGAAAAGCTCTCTCTGTACCATCACAGCATATGCATATAGCAGCCAGCTGCAGAGTACTGGCACAGTTCTCAGCTTTATCTATGCCCTCTTGATACTGAACGAAGCAACTACTTGTCTTTTGATTTCTTTGATGCTGAACACTAATATTTTCTTCCAGGTCAAAACTAATCATGTGCTTGAGAGTGTGTACAACAGATATAGAAGATAAACCTAAATAATCTGATCTATGCATACCAGGCAGACACTAAATTCACGTAGTCAGAACCTGAATGTTTCAGTTACCATGGAACTACATGAACCCTTTGACCATGTAACTGAATTCCATGAAGAAGAGAGATGCTCTGTGATTAAACCCAAAACACTAATTTACTTTAAAAACAATTACAGGTGCTTGCTGTTTACATTTGCTTCAGTAGTTTCAAAGCTGTTGCTTTTTATATTTTCTGCCATGCCTCAGAGAAACAAAACTAACCATTTTTTGGAGCCCACAACCTTTTGGTGACTAGATACAAGATGATTTCATTCCTCTGATTTTCTCTGGTTGTAACAACATGGAGAGATTTGGCTTCTCTCATCTTTCTAAAGAAACTGCCTGATTGTGAGCCCTGCAAGTTGTTCACTGCTATGTAAACCCTAGCCAGGTTTCCTGCAGATAGTACTGACGGGTCTCACAATGCTGAAACGCTCCACTAGAAATTAATTTCCACAAGTGTTATAATGTCTATGTGCTATTTTACATTACTGATTATTTTCATACTGGAACTGTACCATAATAATAAGCAGATGCTCCATTTGTCATTTTAGCTGTGACTTTCCCTTCATGTTTAATGATAATGGCAGTTCCTGTAACCGAGGTGATGAAAATACAAGTTGAAATGAAAGCTTTCAAATTGAAATGTGACTAAAAAGATGACAAAATGTGTCATTGGTTTAGCTAATGACTTAACATGCCCCAGCTTGTTCCATTTTAATGCCTTTTCTCCCTCAAATTGTAACTGCTGTCCGTTCCTCATCAGTTTCCTAGATCAAATTTGGTAACATTGATGATTACATATTTCCCTTAGCAAAAAAAAAAAAATATGAGTCATACTTCACAGAGGTCTTACTCCTGAAATCACAGTACTCACATTTTTACAGCTCAGTTAATGCTCTTACTGCATTACTGTAGATGAAATCCACCTGATCAAATTATTTTTGAAACCTGGTAGAAAACACATATGGTCTATAGCATATTTATCTTGAAAATGTTACAGCATCAAGAAATGTTCCAATGTGAACAAAGGAAACAATAATTATGTTCCAGGAGTTCATTTTATAGCCCTTTCGGAGACAAAATTGCCATTGCTTTCAATGACAATTTATATATTTACCTAAATAAAGACTAAGAACCATAAAATTTGTCCTACACTGTTAACTACACATATTAGCTGCATACTGCTATTTCACAAATAAAATGCAAAGCTACAACAATGAAAAAATGGTCCTCAGTTATTTAGGCTCCTAATCATGTAGGTGAAATCACACACGGCTTATCAAATATCTTCTGGAGTATGACAAAAAGACATGGAAATGAAATTCTGTATCTTTGCATTTCTGATTTCCCTGAGTGATAACACAGCCTATCCATATCATGTCAGTGCCAAGAACAATGGAATTTGTGTATCAGACTACTTGACCTCCAGGCCTATTTGAGAGCACTTTGCTGAGTACTGTGAGATGTATTACCATCCTTACAGTCCCATATGGCATTGCATCCCTAGCCAGCCAGGAATTTCACAGAAATGGCCAGTATGAAATTGATAATTTAAAAAGCCTGCACCTTACATTCTATTTGGCTGGTGCTTTTTTTTTTATCTATTCAAACAGGTGTGATGCTGGGTTAGCCAGGCTGTCTGCAGAGCATAAAATTACGTATGAAAGACTTCAGAGTCTAAGTAAAGACCAACACACCTCCAAGCTGATCTTAGAGTCTAAAATCAAAGAGGCAGAAATACAGGTATGGTATTTAGACCAAGGCAATCCCTGTACAGGTAAGAGTTCTAGTCAATTCACACAGACTCCATTACTGTTAATTATTATCCTGGGAGGTCACAGATTTACAAATGGAGAGGTGTATCAGCTCCCAGCCCTTATTACATTGAGCATTGGTACCTAGCTGCACTACTGTACTGCGCTAACTGAAAAAGGTCCTTAATTTCTGCCTTCAGCATGCTGTGTAGAAGGGATTAGTATGCAAAGGCACACGCTCAACAAAACTACGACAATGCAAGCCTCTGTGGTCTTTCCCTGTATGTTTTGGCCTTCCCAGGATGATTCTATACGTATTTAAACACAATTTTTGAAGGTCTGCAAAACGAAACTGGCTTTGGGTTCTGTGAATCCATTAATCTGTCCGTCAGGTTTCTCTTCCATTGGGTTTGAGAATGGAAGTGAGCACTAGATACAAGCAGAGACTTGGAGATAAGAAGAATCCTTTCCCTTAATGTCACATCTCAAGGCCTTCCCATTTTCTTGGTCAACAAAAGTATTTTACATCTTCATTTTGCGGTAGGTAAATGGTTAAAATCCACTTTGCCTTTCTCAGAAGCCTCAGTGTAGTATATTAGTGTGCCAGGAGCATGTTTTCATGCATCTTGTAATGAACCAGAACAGTATGCTTTGAGAAAGTGGGATGATTGTTTTGGTGAGAAATATTTTCTTCTAGTAATGTACCCCCGTTAAACACAGCACTTCTGTCACTGTAGTGGTCATTATACACAAAGGGATGGAGCATATCCCTCAGTATTAGTGGAGTGCCTTGGCACTTGTTTATTCTGATTGTGGCAACTTGGAGATGTATGGATCATGCAAATTCAGCTGTCAAAAGGGGGGAGCAGGCAGAGGTTTCAAGGCAAAACTATTCACATTATTTAAGGCAAAAATTTTACAATTTTCAAAATGCTGATATTTTCATATTGAGAGATAGCATATTTTCATGATAAAGTAAAATATGCAAATTCAATAATTTTTTAAATGATAGCAAAAGTGAGCTCTCTGTAAGACCTCCTCTACTGTTATGAAAATGTCCCAAATGAAACAGTGATGAAATGCTGTTGAAAAATAGTAAATTCTGAATTTTGTTTCAGATTTCTCACCTGCTGAGCAGAGTAGAGCAATCAATAGTGCAACAAGAAGCAAAGCTGAAGATTGCCTACAAAGAGAGCAACCAACAGCTGCAAGTCCTGGACACAAAGTAAGTGCCTGGGAAGCCTTGCTGCTGCTGTGCACCTTGGGAGCAGGGCCTCAGTTTTCCCAGTCTGTCTGTTGTAATCTTCAGGCCTATAAAAGCAGGAACCTCCTTGAATACGTGTGTTTGCTCCACAGGTATTACAAAAGCACAGTGGTCTGTCAAGAGGGACTTGCTTTCACCAAGAATTCTGCCCCAATGTAGTTAGGTAAATATGAAAAGTCCATTAAGTCCCTAGTTGAGTATTCAGGCAGTACTTGTATTAAAGGATACAACTAAGGGTTTGTGTCAGAGTGGCCTGGTGCCTTTCTGCAAGAACTGTACGAAGCAATGAGTGCTGGAGGTGGCTGTCCAGAGCAGGGGAAAAAGTTCAGCTGAAGCTATCAGGAAGCAAGGCACAGCACTCACAGAGTGTTACTGCTTTAAATTGGCTTCAAACATGAATATAACTGAAATACCTAAATTACTAATGCTAAGGTACTCTGTACTACCAGATATTATATGGGGTCATTATAGTCAATTCAGATGTTAACTCGTCTCCAGGCATTTCACTCAGTAACAGTCCTAGTATAAGCCATCCATATACTAATTTCTTACTGCCTATTGCCATCATGCAATCCGGGTTTCACATGTGCACTGGAGAAAAGAAACAGTTTCACTGGCACAATTGGTTGGTGTAAAATTGAGGTGGGTACAGGCAATGTAAGTGGGGCTACAGGAACCAGCATTTTCACCAAAATAAGTGCCACCAAATCTTTGTTCAGATTTAAGATGTATGGACATAAAGTTTATAATCTGAATGGATGACCATATTCTGTTTTCAATGTCACAATTAATTTTCTTTTATGATTCAAATTTTGTGATGTTTCATATAAATTTGCTGTGCTCTTTCACCTTTATTTTCAAAACCAATGTTACCTTATACAGTTTAATAGCCTTAAAATCCAAAGGCTCACCTTAAGATGGTGAGAACAATGTATTAAATTGCCATTTTGTGGTTTTATGAACACCTTCATTAAAAAGTCACTATTGATGACCAGTTCTTCTCTTTTTTATCTGCTAATTTCTATTGTGCTCCTAGATTAAAAAATGCTGTTGAGGAGCTCAGCAGTCAGATTTTGTCTGCACGGAGCTGGTTGGAACAGGAACACGGAAGGACTGAAAAAGAGCTTGTGCAAAAAATCGACCAACTCTCACTGACTTTTAAGGAAAGCACTGTAAGTTTCATTCAGAAGTCCTATAATACTTCTCAGAAAACATTCAAAAGCATTATTAATAACTAAGATGATGTAATTGATATATTATTTGAGTGAGATTTTCAGACAGCCTCAGAACTTGCCTTAGTCTCTTCATCGATAGATATCAAATGTAACACCCACAACCTGAGAATCTTTAAATTAATCTGGTCGCTGCTAAATAGACCGGTATTTTAATCTACACTAATCAAGAAATTTGAAATGATTTTATGAAAAGTTATAATTCTTTACATTTTTGAATTCCAGATAAAAGATGATCAATCAGTACCTATTTCATATTTTTAAAAGGCCACTGTAATTTCACATGCAGAGTAAATAATTAAAATTCTTTTTTTCTGGCTCCAGGAAATGAGTGAGAGAGGTATTGAGATGAAATTCAACCAAATGGCAGAGAAAATTGAGAGAATAGAAGAAATGCAGAAGATAACCATGGAAGCACATGAAGCAAAACAGGCTGAAGAAAAGATAAATATTCGCATTGTCAAACTTCAGAATGAGATAAATGAAGATATAAAAGAAATGAAAGCTGAAGTTAATGCTGGTAGGACCATAGTTATCAAGTTCTTTATTCTGAATTGTGGTAACAGTGATCAACTCATATTAATATGCAAAATGTCTTTGCTTGTATCAAAGTAGTTTAAATACTTTTGGGGCAGATGTAATGGCTACACCTGTGGCATTAAGAAGGATTTTCACTAAGTGTGAAAAGCACAGCAATAAGGGGTGTCATCTTAACCAGCTTAGAAGTGCTCTCCCCAGAGCAGGCACAGCCATAGCTTGGCTGCCATTGGGGCTTTTCTGCCACCAGCACACAATGACATCCCATTTTCCTTCAGAACATTTGCTGTGTTCCTAGTGCAAAGCAGAGTGTTATGGAAGTGCATTCTGACAGCAATGATGTGATACTCTTGCTCTTCATGATGAACTAATGTAATTCTCACCTGCAATTAGGGTTTGCAGCTATCTATGAGAGCATTGGCTCTCTACGGCAAGTTCTAGAAGCAAAAATGAAGCTGGACAGAGATGAACTACAGAAGCAGATCCACCAAATGAAGCAGGAGGTTCCAAGATGGGGAGAGGCTGGACCATGACTGCAAGATTTTGTCTGAGAGATTAGTGTTTACCTGGCTAATTAGGTAGACTGTAGTGTTGTTTCAGTCTGTAATGCCAATTACCTGCATGTACCAAATGACATGATGCTGCTGCTGCTGCTGCTGCTGCTGCTGCTGCTGCTGCTGCTGCTGCTGCACAGGTGTTTGCTCACAGCAGTAAATGCAAGCTCTTCATGGATAACTGGCAACGAGCCTTCGGAGCTGAGGTGCTGATTTGCCACTGCACTACTCCAGTTGCTGTCAGGAAATTAAGCACTGTGTAAAACTGGAGTAATATACTGGTGAAGATGGCACCTAGTTTGCTAAAGACATTCCAGTTTTGCAGGCTTGATTAGGCAGCTATATGCTTTCATAGATAAGCACCTGCACCACTCCCTCTTAAAAAAAAAAAAAAAAAGGCAAGTTGCTATCATTTGCTTCATATGAATTTGGCAAGGTTCTCCACCTTGATACAAATGACAGTAGAGAGCAATGGACATTTTTACAGTGACCTTCTCTAGTATTGACTTCCTGGGAAGACAGAATTGGCACTAAACAGACCAATCTTCAAAATCTAGATACCATCAGAAAATCTTTGTTTAGGTTTGCAAATATCCTCTGTGTGTGAAAACTATGTAGTGTTGCATAATGTAGTTGTAGACTAAGATGGTTCATAAACAACATAAGGAACTTAACTTACATGGTCTTAAGTATTCTAACCTTTTAAAATTAATAACCAAGGGGAGTTGACACAAGATAAAAGATGTATACAGAGTATTTTTTACTGGACATGTGTTCCTGTGACTTGCTTCATTATATTGATAAAAACTTAGAAATGTTTGAAAACTAAAGAAAAGTTGATTAATCTAAACTAGTCTGGAGATTGTGATGTAAAACAAAATGCAGTTTATGATCTCCTTAGAAATTTTCATTAAAGTAAAAAAACCTGATTAATCATATCTAAGTAGACTTTAATAATTTAGCAGACTCAAATTGCTAATTGCATTCACATTATTTCCAGATAATAATTTCCATTCTCAGAAGAGATTACATAATGAAAATTAGCACCCATGTGGCATATTATCTAGATAGAAAAAAATATATATGTTGTTTCTACTTGTTCATTTAGCGCATGATATATTGCTCCTCATGTTTGTAAGCCATGAAGGATTAAACCCTTATGAAGAATAGAAGACTTTAACCAGCATCCTATTAATTTATACTATTAACAGTAATTAATATACAAAAATAATATTATTTCACAGAATTTACATTACTGTTAACCTAAACAAACTAATAGGATGTCTCTACACTGTCCTTAATGGACCTTTCATTCAGCCAGTATTGGAAAAATATATTTTTAGTTGGAAAATCAGTGGCAAATATCACTCCCATGAAAGATAGTTTCGCCCACAGAAAATAATTTTAAAAACTGCTTCAAAAACTTGCAGTCATTAACTTCAGCGAGTCAGTGTAGTGTGTAAAACTCAAGAAAATGCATACATCTTTACAGGATTAACACCTAAATTTACATTCACTTCCTATATAGTTGAAAGTCATTGAAGTCTCAAAGACACATGAAACTTTTGCAGATCTGGCTTCCAATGCTCTCTGATGCAAACCAGGAATATCAGAGGCAGTTTGTTATCATCCATGTCCTGTGAAATGTATTTACAATGGCAGCTAAGGGGAAAGCCCAGTTCCCTAAAGAGAGACAATTAAACACTTGTAGATAATTTCTCAAGTATTGTCTCCAAAATTCAGTCTTATTTCACGTATGTATTCTTATCTATTCTTAAATATTTAGCCAAGTGCAGTGGAAAAGCTATCACTGGCGTTTTATTAAAAAAAAAAAGAAAGAAAATAACAAAGAAAGAAACAAAAAGAGACAAACCAAAAACAGAATCATTTTTTAATTCTGTAATTGGAAGTCTATACCTCAGAGAATCTGGTATGATACGAAGTGCATACAAGGAATCAGAGAAACATTTTTTATATATATAACAATTGTTATATATATATAACAATTTATATTTAATAAATTGTTTCTCTTGTAAAACTCTTGTGTGATTGATGCAGATATAAAATAACACATGAAACCCTACCCAATTTTACTTTTTCTGTTTTAAAAATGTTTTTTCCTAAATCTCAGCTAAAGCCAATAACTAAAAGCCTAAATAAAATAATACACAACCTACTGCCAAGCAGTGTCTTTAAACTCTAAAATGCTAAGTGGAAGGAGGCCCAGGTCAACCATGTCTTGTCTGCACAGTCTGCCAGGGAGTGCTCGTATGTGATAAGTGAGTCCTTCAAGGGAGAATTCAGAGTCCCTTCTGAGGATTGGAGTATCCTCTGATCATCTTGACCTGTTAGGGCAAAATCCTCTCCTCAGACACAGCATGCCCTCAGGGGAACAACTGAACACAACTTCATGAAGCCAGGAGGGCAGTGCTACAGACACTGGGCTATGGGAGCTTGATTTCGCCAAATAGAAACTGGTTCTGAATCAGAACCTGCAGGGATCCTGTAAAGCCAAATAGAAGGAAACAGCAGTGCTTGAAAGCAGACCTGTCCCTTTTTTTTTCCTTCCACAGTGGTGTCCAATGGGATTCCTGTGTTCCGGTCCTTCAGGGACACCAAGGGCTTTTGATGGTGGAAATAATGTGCTTTCTTCGTTCAGCACAAGTACTCATGCTATGAGTCTGTTTTGTGCACCAAGTGCAAGTCTGCCAAACCCACAAAAGGAAAAAGGTAGTGTGGCAGCATTTATGTGGATGGCACTTGAGCAAACAGAAGGAGACTTTGGAAAGTATAATACTAGAGGTGCACAAAATACTATTTAAATCACAAAGTTCATTGAAACAACCATAAACTTACTGAAGGAAGGACTGGGAGGAGCCTCAGGAAGTCATCTGCTCCATCTCTCCACTTCGAAATAGATCCAACTCTACCTAAACTATTTGCCATAGACACTTGTGTAACTTGCTTATAACAATCTTTCAAGAATAAACCATTGACTAACGCAGGCTATTCCACTGCTTAAAGAGGATTGCCTTGCCACCCTAACACCTAAACTAAAGAGACTCCTGATAGGACAAGACATAATGGCCTTAAATTTCAAGCACAGAGGACTCAAAACCTAATTTATTACATTCTTTGCTGTGTGTTCATTAGTTTTTTAAGGCAATCTATGTATAACAGAAGAATGGAAATGAAGTTTCACAGGGATGTTTGCCCAATATTTCTTAATTTTTTTCCTCTTCCTACATCTATAAAAAACCCACCAAACCAGCAACACCTAACCCAAAGAAACCACCACCACGAAACCCCCAGAACAGCCAAAAGCAGACCACTTGCTCTCATGAAGTTTTAAAATCTTTCTTTTGTCAGCTATTTCACATGCATGAGGCTTAAAGCACTTGCAGTGTGCAGACCATATTATTCAGTCAGCTATGTAGCACATACTGAGTGTCAAAGCTCACTGGAAAACGTTTAACTGGGGTACATAGCTTTTACATTAGTATGTGGTAACAGTAGAACCATAGTACTGTGCAGTGAGGGACTCGACTGGAATCAGAAAAATGTCAGTAATTACAGAGCAATTGTGCTGTTTATACTCATTAAACAAACCAAAGGAATGGTGCAAGTAAGAAGTTAAAAGGATGACCCTAACTTCAACATGCAGTTGTTTATGTAGTAGAGTTTTGTGTTGTGGATACCTTTATATTGTGGATATCTTTGTCATTACAGTCTGATATAGTTCAATAGACAGTTGCCACGTTAGAGAAAAACAGTACGAATGATAATGAAGAGCAGTGTATTCCTGTAACATCAATTTAAACTAAAATGCAAAATTTTCTTCTTTTCTCCATTTCTGTTTTGTGCTCCACCTTCACAAGCATCTGGCCATCTGGGGCAGAGAGTGTTCTCTGTATCTAAGAATTAAAGTGCTCATTAGATATGTTTTCCAATAACGGAAACGTCTAATAAGAGACAGATGACAAACGGATGAAGCTCTCCTATGTGTAGAGGAGGAATTCCTCCTGTGACACTCCCCACGGTGTAAGAAATTCGAAGGCAAATTTGAAAGAAGCAAAGGAAATTGGCACACGGCCTCTACTCAATTTGCCACAGGGTGTCACTGTTACTCTTGGCAAGTGAAGGACGAGTCTCAAAGTACCTGTGTTATCCACAGATGCTGCAATACCACTGGGATGGGGCTGGAAGTATTTAACAATACCATGTACTTTGACAAAAGAAAAAGAAAAAAAAATATTCTAAAGGCGCCGCTCTGTAAAATCTCAATAAAGGCAGATGATTAATTAAGTAAAATGTTCTGAGAGTGATTATGATGCTCCTTTAGACAACACGTGAAGAATGCTGAGTGGGGACCAAAGCTGTCTGCTGCCTTTTCTGTCAGCAGAACTCTGGTCAACACAAAGCATTAAAAAACTCCAAACAAATTCTCAAACCCAGAGAAAAATCGGGGACAGTTCTAAAGCACTAGATCTTGAATCATGTACAGCTCCGAGAGTGACGTGCCTTTCACACTGATGGTCCCAGGAGCTGCTGCAGATGTGCAGAAGAGGCTCCTCCAGCACTGCCTCCTGCTCTGAGACTGACTGGGGCTGAAAGGCCACAGGATAACCTCAACAGTTACTACCAGATGAAGCTCTGGGCCCAGCACAAAAAGCTGCTCTCAATCCACGCAAGGATTATCTCAATAAATAATACAGTGGAATAGCCTCAAACATTACAAAATATGTGAGAGAGCCACGACTTTTTTGGCACAGATAAGTGAAAAAATGCCTTGAGCTCAGTGATGTACAGAGAACCAGGATCAAGTTTAAGAAGAAAACTGAGTAGTAATTGTCATAATACAAAAAACCTGAAATGTATGAGAGGGTGAGTAAGAATTGCTGGTGAGAGAGGAGAAAGGAGATTTGCTTTTAGTAGGATGGAATTAAAATAAAACACATCATGCACTGCTGCACATACTCCAAACAGTTACTCTCATTAAACCTGACTTCAGCTTCTGCTAAGGCTCATTTTCTAACACCACTGCAGTAAACAGGCTTCCATTCTACACGTTTGAAGTTGCAGTAGACTGTAAATGAAGACATATTTCAGTGCCTGTGCTGTCTCGTTGTGCTGCCATTTCCTCGTGGTACAGGACTGCGCGGCAGGCACCCACCCTGCCAGGTGGCCTTTGTGATCTTGCCATCTCCACTGAGAATAACTTAAAGGTTCAATAATTGCATATTAGAGTACATATACAGCTGCATATATAACACTGAATTTCCATGCTGTCCATGCTCTTTCATTCTTCACTAGCTTTGAGAATTGTAATTTCAGTACATTCCAAGTACCTTGTCTTATATAAATCATGAAATTCAGGAAGGGTATAATGACTCAAAGTAGAGCTTTAAAAATGCAAATAACTGGAAACAACAAAAGTTAAAACATACTTTATGCTACTGCCATGCTTTGAAAAGATAAATGCCAGCCTGTTTACTACTATAAATAATAAACCTTGTTCACTTTACAGAGATCTTAAGGGGATTGATCACTTTGTATCTTACACAAGCTTGAATATGTGAAGTTCTGTGACCCAATTACACATATGCTTTCCTTTGTGAGATTAATCTTCCTAAAATGAATGTGGCAGCTCACAGTGTAAACTGCTTGCTTACCCCTTTGCATGTATAATGTTTTATGTTGCAAAACAAAAGGGACTGCTGGTCTCTAGTATGGTCTCCTGCTATCTTAGAATCATAGAATCATTTAGTTTGGAGAAGATCTTTCATTAACAGCAAAATCTTAACCATTACTTAACATTTTGGGTTTCCAGTTATTGTGGACTAACAAGACAAAAAAAAGAATCGTGTAATATTATCGAGTGTTTATTTTAGTAATGTATCTCCATTATCCAGAGTGAGGGGAGATAAGGAAAATCCAATATTGACACCATGAGACAGAGCACAGTGGTGGGATACTGAATCTCCTGATAGATTTTGGGCTAGTTTGGGCCCACTATCTATAGCTCTGTGCCCTTTATTTCAGTAAACTACCTAGTGGTAAATTGATTATTTACATTTATCAGGTTGCCCAGACTGTAGTAACTTTCACACCATGTTAAATTTAAAAAAATAATGAGGAAAAAGTGACAAAGGAATTGAGTATTATTCTTTTCCTGAGACCCCACTGCCACCTGATGTCACTATTCTTGGCAGGCAAAGGCAGGCAGGCAAGCTGCATGTCTGCAAGAACTGACAGTTCTGGAAAGGATTTTAGCATGTAGGAAGCCCTAGGGAAAGTCATACAAATTATTTCACTAAGTCAAAAGATTATGCCTTATGGACAGCACTTGTTAAGACAAATCCATTAACCAGGGCAAACGCAGAGATTCAGTTAAGGGTGAGGGTCCTTGAGGTCTTCTGGGGATAGGCTGGCACTGCCTGGCACAAATGGGCAGGAACTCAACATGGCAAACACCACGTCAGGGCAAAAATCCTCCTGCTCTTGCATTACTACAGCTTGGTTCCCAGTAAAGCACACTAAAGTAGGAGGAACTCCATAAATAAGGCACCTGTCTGACACACAAGATCAAAGCCCAGGCAGAGACCAAAGACCCTCATACATTTAATGTTGGCTGTGAAGCTCCTCCTGCCTGTCATTGGCTCTGGAGAGTCCTCACCGAGCTAGAGGGGAACAATTGAGGACTCAAGGCAAGATTTAAGCGACAGGGACAGGAATGGAGTCATCTGCACACTGAGATAATCACCTGTGTTTGCATCTGGAAAGCGCAAGGGAATATTATGGCATTAAGAACAGAACAGCAAGACTTTCACTGATAAGGTATTTTAATTGTCATTCAGAAGTAGAAGGATAAATAAGTAAAGCACCCAGCAATGCTCATTTGAGAGCCTTTTGCTTTGTGAGCGGGCAATGGCACAAGGGAGGCCTGAAGGAACATTGGCAGAGGGTCTGGCTCTCCGGCCAATGTGGTATGACTGTGACTAATTGCAAATGATTAACAACCTCAACTCTTATATGTATTCCAGCTCACAGAAGCATATAGTAGTTAACACTGAAATGTCTACGCTTATTTATGTGGCATCTAAACGACATCTTATATTTTGCATCTAAACAAATTTGCCACTTCATGCGTGATGAACCTGGTTTTCACATGAGTACAAAATATATTTTAAATAGTTGGCTCACCTGGGCTGTCAGATACCTTTCTGTAACTCTTGTTTTAATCATACTATTAGCCAACACCCTATAGTCCCAAAACAGGTTGTATTCCAGTTAAGGTTTCTTGTAACAATCAGTCAAATCCCTATCTGAGCACGAGGTGAAAAAAGAAATGATACGAGAGACATTAATGGTCCAGTTTGGCCCTGATAAAAAAATATTGCAAAATAATGTTCCAGACAAGTAATGGTCTTTCTTTCTATTTTTTTCCCTTTACTGAAGGCAATTTAATTAATATATTACTGGAGTCTGGTTATCCACTGTCTTTAATTCACCCACTGTGGAATCTGATGGTTTCGAATTCCCAGAAGCTGAAGAACGCTGTAAACATGTTCTTGCTGCACTCTAGTTATGTGTAAGCACGAATACAATTTTGTTGTATGATAAAATAATTATCAGTTTTACAATATCCCTGTTAGATAGGGATTATAACAATTCAGGTTAGGGGAATGGCACACCATTAATTTTAGTCATCTCTCAAGACAGCAGAGCTATGACACAGCAAGCGTAACAGTCATTACCAGTTCCCGCGTACCAGCGTTAACCATCCTCAAACACCAAACTTTCAATTAAACCACAGCAGTAAGTAAATGCTATTTATACAAAGCTTGCAGCTTGACTGTTTTATAAATGAGTATGTGGGAAGCAATGTGAAATATCAACTGATAGTTAATATTTAAATTGCTGCTCATTTACACTTAAGGCAAGTTTCATTGCTATTTGCAGAGAGTTTCAAAGTTCAGAACTCTGTGATTCACTTCAAGAACTTTTATAAATAACACTCTATTATAAGGGAAAAAAATAAAACCAACTTGTGATGAATAAAACTTTCTCCCAGGGGAAAAGTATGGTTTTTAAAGCCAGTGATCATTTTTTTTACTCATAGAAAGAACAGGTTCTTTTGGTCTGTCTTACAAAAAGCATTCAGGAAGGGGAATGCTTCTGTCCCAGATGCTTAACCTTACAGAAGTCATCCAGAAAAGTTAGCTAAGCAATACCAGTTCAGCTCAAAAAGGGAAAAGAAATGAAATATAAATATATATATATATATTAAAAAAGAGAGCCAACACTGTAATAAAGCCTATTCTCTCAAGAGAGCACCTCTGTCTCTTCTGTTCCTGTCCTTAATCCTAAAACCCAGTCAGTTTCCCACAGGTGGGAAACCTATCAGCATCCTGTCCTTTATCACCTGGGCACTTCCACATTCACAGAACAACTCTATTTTCTCCTCCTCCTAAAGGAATCCTGTCACTTCCTCTTCAAATCTAGAAAAAGACTACAATGCAACTGGAATTTGGGGCTGAATCTGGCAATATAATGCACCGACCACACAAACTGTACACCAGGATAAAAAGGAGGGAGCAAACCTAGAGCAGCTCAGGACATGGCTGAGGCACAGAAGGATTTCCTGCGGTGACTCAGCTCCAGAGCAGGTCAGCAGTGAGCAGGGACGTGCCCCTGCCAGGCTGCTGTGCAGTGAACACCAGGATCACACTGACGGGTCAGTGGCCAGGCCTCTGTCACCACAGAGCCCCGAGCAGCCTGCAGCACCTGTGCCTGGCTCTCACACAGGCTGCTCAGCTGAGCTCCCTCTGCCAGGGAGAGCTGTGGAAACTGCCCTTGTAACACATTGAGCTGGGCATTTCTGCACTTGGACATTCACAACTTTCAAAATCAACAGTTTCAAGGAGTTCATTACACAATATTTGAACATTAAAAATTAAAATTAACACCAATGGTAGGGTAAAATTTTCAAATACAGTTTGGCAATTTATTATTTATTTTATTGCCAAGAATAAAATGCAGCTACCTGCTTTGAAAACCCACTTTTAGGCATTCAAACTTATTGGGTCCCCCTAAGACTGAAGCTCCCAGGCAATCAGAATCTCTTTAAAAAGTATGACACGGGCTCTAAATAATTGCAGTGCTTTTAAGAAATATACTATGACTAACATCTTCTTATGATCATCATCATGAAAACATTGACATTTTTGCATTATCAGAATCAGTACCATAGACAATCCATCAACAAACAGATAAATTAAATTATTACTCAAAATATTCAAGCCATCTCAGCTACTTACAGGCTATCCTTGCAGCCTGGCATTAGCAATGTCATTGTTGCCTCTGACCTGCCACATTGCATTATCTTCATAATTAAGTCGGAATCCTGAAGAACAATTTTGACCATGATAAAAAGATAGCCTTGGATTACAGCCATTAAAGAGACCCACGCCATTTTTATTTAGGCATCCCAAAAGATTTAATAGGAGTAACAGCTTCAATTAAAAATTAAGGTTTACTTATGTAAATTAGCAAAAGCAGGAACACTGTTTTAGGTAAGTAGATGTTCAATGTATAGAGCAAAACCAGAAAAATCTCCGAAAGCCTGGTTTCATTAAAAGACATCTGGGTATCCAAACATCTTTGGTTAAAAACGAACTTGAAATGCGAAACTAGAAAGCTGCTGTAAGCTTCTTTCTTTATTTGCCTGGCTCAGGTAACCATGATAATTTTTCTCATGCTCTCATAGCATAGCAAACGGATCAAACTCAAGACCAACAGAGTTACAAAATCAAAGATTTCACTTCTTATATCTGCACTAGTAAGATGTGCAGAAAAAGATACTCCTAGAGCTGTGTGAAGCAAGATTCTCTCGGAACATAAGAAGACATTCCAAATATGTTGGTCTAATTGATAGGCAGATTTTAAGTCAGATTTTAACTTTATTTTTATCATATTTTTAAACTTCTAATTAGTCATTAAAATAATCAGTGGTCTAAAATTTCTCCTGCGAAACAAATGCTTAAGCAAATACCTGAAAGCTTATCCAAGCTTGAAAAATCCTCCTACCTAATTAAAAGCATCGAGAAAACCAGACAGTTGCTTCCTCCCTCTCTGTCCCCATTCTCTCTTTTTTCATCCTCTCTGTGATAATAAAAAGAAGTTTTAGAAAAAAATTGTCCATAATAAATGTATGAACTATCTGTGGTCTTTTAAATCTAGTTCAAGAAAAATACACTGAAAGCAATTTGCATTCACTCATGACTAACAAAAACCCTTTTGATGTTATTGGAAAAGAGAGAAGTTTTATTTTGAGAGCTAACTATCACCAAAATCAAAGGCAGGTCTATTACTGGAAAAGTCTTCCCTCTGTGCGTGTGTCTATGTGATTGCTCCTCTCCAGCTGGCTCATGAAATGGTTCCTCAGACATCTGTGCTGGGGCTGTTACTCGGTCGTTTACTCTGTCAGGTTCTCCAGTGCTGAGGAGATGAATCACAGATGACCGAGGGCTGTATTTCCTATGTGCTACTTAAATACGCGATTACAAGGCATTCATTCACCCCAGTGCACCAGCCCCGGTCTCTGGCTGATCAGCAAGGGCTCGTGGTAGGGGAGTTCTGGGCACTGGGGGCTTGAGATGTGCCTTCTCACTTCCCTGACAGCACTCTGCTCCCTGAGCTGTGCTACTGAAACTTGGTACACCCGCCTACACTCACGGGCTTTGCAGCTGAAGTAACGCGGAGACCGGCTGGGCTTTGAAACCAGGAATGAGTAGGGAGAAGTCCCACTATGTCACAAACAATAACATCGGAAGCCCAGCTGGAAAAGGGATCCACTACTCCCACACACTTGGCCATTTCAGCAAGCCTAGGAGCCAGCAGGCGCTTTCTGCGGCTCACATTTGCCATGTTTGGGAAATCAGAGCACGGCCGTTCCATTCTGCGCTGCCCATGCGGAAAAACGTGGCCTCCATTCCTGAACATGGCAAACCCACAACCCATCTTCAGTGCTCCAGAAACACACCACTGAAGTCTGTGTTTCTCTAAGGGATTCAGATAAAACAAATCACATCTAGTGTTTCGAATTGTTTGTTGTGAATTTTCCATCAAACCCTATATTTAAAGTAGTTTCAGTTCCTCCTCCAGAGGTCCACAGCTCTTCAGCAGTGAAACAATCTAGCAGCTGCGTTGAGAGCTCCATCGAGTCCAGTAAAGAATCTCATTTTGAAAATCTGCCTGTGTCTAAAGGATCCACAGCCTCCAAATATGCTGTGTTCTGACAACAAAAATTATTCATTTTTGTTTCCATTCTCTGAATGCTTCCATTTGCAACAGTTTCCATGAAGGACTGTCACCAGCTGGCTGGACACAAACAGCATTTTTCACTGAGCCATGACTGGCTGCCACTCTCCAGTGCTGAGAACAATGAATTCCTCTCTAGATTCCTCTCCGAATTCCTCCCTGGATTCCTCTCTGAATTCCTCCCCGGTCTCTAGTGACTCACCAGGGCACTTGCCCTTTTAGCTCTGCTGCTGCTCTCAGTGCGCTGTGCCAATATAGAGGCGCAATTGTAGAGAAAGGACAAGATCTCATTTAAAATAGGAGATGATACATGATGTTTGTTGTTGCACATGCTTGAAAAACATTAACTTCACCTTCACCAGTGATTGGTTAAAATAAATCATACAAGGACTGGACTGATGTCCTTAGTAGTGATACTGAGACTTTGCAGAAGTTACGAAGGAATATTAGGGAGTGCTGGTTTTATGCAAGGTAAGAAAGACAGTTGTAAATTTGTAATCCATACATTTCAAGCCAAAAAATAAAAAATTCTTTCTCCCCAAAGCCATATTAAAAACATACGTGCTCGATGAACTAAAACTTAACCATTAGGATTCTAAAGGCCAAAATTCAGTATTCTCTAGCAGATGAGGGCACCTTGACTACTTTTCTTTTTAGAAATCTTGGCTATAGAAATTTGGATTTTCAAGACTGAACTGTCCCATGTCCCCTACCTCAACTATAAGGCCAAAGTTTAAATGAATTTGCTCTCCGTTTTGCTACAACATTCTGTCTTAGAAAGGGTTTGAGCTTAGCTTTATGGTCAAAGGCCTTATTGGAGTGGTCTCTACAGACCAAGTGACTATTTTTATGGAATTCATGTTAGTTATTTAAATTGCGGCAGATGGTAATTTTTTCAGGAAAGAAAAATTTCTTGTGTGTTGCTTTAGGACAAGATAAATACGGTTGATCTTCAGATGCTTATAGATGAGGATCTGTTAAAGCTGCAGGCCTAAAATGCAGATTTCCTGTCAACTTCAATTAGCTTCTGTGAACCCTAAATTATGTAGTTGTTTAAAATCAACCAGGGTGAAGAAAAGCAGTTTTGTCAACTTTCTGTTCACACTCATCCAGAAAGATGGCAAAGTGACTCTGTAATGTGAATTGTATGCCAGTGAGAAATGAATGCCAAGCCCTGGAATTACAAAATGCATCAGAAGGACCTGACAGAGGCTGAAATGAGAGGAACAATAACTCCTTATACAGAAATCAAAGTGCCAACGTGCTGAGCATGATGTCAGTGAAAACGTGTGATATTTCTCTGGACAGAGAAAAGCACCTGGAGGACAGATATGCTGAGAAATCTCTGTAGTTATAGCATTTGAAATGTTTCATTCACAGTAACACAGTGGTGCTGCCACTGTTGTTTAATATGCTCACACTTTAATGTGAGTGTATGCTAACAGTAACAAAAGACAAGTATGAATTTTGAAAGATGTTTGCATTACAGAAATGACCACAGGTCTTACTCATTACTTACACAGTCATTAGGCAAATTTGACAAATCTGTATTCCTCACATCTGAGCACTGTTCAGAAACATTCTCTCTGTAATTACTTTTTACGAAGTGGCAGGGCAGCAGCTTTGTTATTTTTAAACAACAGAATAGTCTGTGCTCTTCTTTATCCTTCTCAACAGAAGACCATTTGGGGCATGGATCATTTTCTGGAAATTGCATAGTGGTGCAGGAACTAAGAATTTGGGGAAGAGACTGCCTTTGTGAACCTCTGTTCAAGTTACGGTGTAAAGAATATAAAGTTTAATCACAAAATTAACCACATTTCAGATCACTAATTCTTCCTTCAATAGAAAACTCAACATCAAAACTACTTGCTACCTCCTGCAAGAAAGAAACCATATAATGTTTCAGGGCATTTCACAGAAAAAATCAAGCTTATCATATATACACTCTCAATCCCTGAGACTACTCACTGGGCAAAGTAAACAACAGAGAATAACTAGTAACATGAGATGCAATTACTAAGACTACCTGAAAGAAGGAAAGAAAAAAAAACAGCTAACAAATGAAGAGGTAATTTAATTCAAATAACATTCACAAAAATGTAGGCATCTAACACATGCTATAAGCTACAATTTAAAATCTTTGCCTATTCTACCCGCTTCTCTAAAAAGAAGGAAAAATAAGGAAAAGCAGATTATTTTCTGATATGGGAGCCTCAGGTCATCACAGGTGCACAGTAATTAGATCAAACTCAGAAAGTGCTGCAGTCGCTGTAAATGGATAGAGTACAAGATGGTCACTTCTTCACTATCAGCCCCATCTCAGGGCTATTTTATCATCTTCTGTCACCTTAGGAAGATGCATTATTTTGTTCATCTGCAAATCTGTTCAAAGAGAAAAAGAGGATATTCCTTGCAATTCTGGGATATTATAAACCCTGGGCAACTGCAACATCTTGTAATGACTGCGTGAGTCGTTCCGAATGTTCTTCTGTCCCTGGCTCTTTTCACTGACCAACGCATGAGATTAGCCTTGTAAACCGAACTAGGAAGATGGTCTTTGGGTATAAACAAACATCTTACAGTCATGATGAGCGTCTCTTCTACAGACACATTAATTCAGAATCCTGTAGCTGTTTCTGTAGTAACTCTGTGCCTCACTCAGACTCAAAATAGACCTGAAACAGTACTTGAGTGAAGCCTTTTGTACATGGACGTATTTACTTCTTTGCTTATCAGATAAACAAGCAATAAACAGCACACCGGTATTAGATGCACACTATTACCACACACAGATTTTCTTATGCCTGACCTTGATATATGACATGTGATCTGTGCATAATGTTGTGTCCTTGCGCAATTGGTTATTCACAGACAGACAGACGCACAATCGGCCATCTCTAATTATGTCCCATGTAAATGAGAAACAGACATTAAGGGCTTTTTTATATTCTGGCAAACACCCAACCGTGGAAGGTGTGCTGGGAGACCCACAATCGTTTCTACAGCCTGTAACTGTAAAGTGAACTCACATTCATCATTGTGTCTAAGAAGTTATCATCTAGGAGGGGCAACAGCTGCCTCCAAACCACCTGGCTGGATAGGATACAAGAGAGAAGAATCGAAGCTCAGAGTAGAGGGGGTATTGTCTCCGGTGGGCCCTGGAGGCAAAGAAAGAGCCTCCTGCTGGCCACAGACTGTATGGCTTGCTTTTAAGTTGTAAACACTAGATTCTACAAAGATAACCAGTGCCATAAATAAAGGCTTTTAGAAGACTTCAGTATGCTGTTTGTTAACCTTTCTTTTCTAGTATCTACACTATATCTATAAGTGTTTGTGAAATTAACTTTTATTAGCCAGGATGTCTACAGAAAGCAGATAAGACCTTTTCCTGCCATTTATGTGCATTCACAGCAGAATCTCTGACTTGAAAGGTAAAACTTTTAGTAGGAATGCACCTGATTGAACACAGTTTAACCAAGGAGTGGAGGTGCTGGTTGCTATTAAAGAATATCAGATGAATTCCTGCAGTGCCTATAAAATTCAATTTGCTGACATCAGATGAAAACAAGACTGCCACAAACAAAATATGAATCAAGATTTATCAAAGAAATAGTTAAAAATTATTATTTCATTGCTTATACTACGGGAATTTGGGGTTTCAGCACCATCCCCTGAAGGGTTTGCCTTCTGAGCCCTGGAGACCTCGGGCTGTGCACGGTGAGTGCTGATCCTGTGTTCATCACGGGGGAGTGAGGCAGTTGTCAACAAAGCAACGTGTAAAGCAAAAATATGAGCCAACAGTAGAGGTCAGCCATGAACTGTAGATTTCCTCTCCAAATTTCTTGCCTGAACAATTCATGCTGTTTACTGAACACCCAAAAATATCTGGGGCACCTGTCCAAAACAGCAGTGGATAACAGGAGAAGGAGGAAAGAAAACGAGTCTTCTTTCCAAAATGAGACAAGGCAGATACTAAGAGCACTGCCACGGGAAGGTTGAAGTACAAATGAGTAATAACACTTGCTTTTTTCTGCAAATAACACAGAGCTTCCCTAGCAACTCGCTCCTGTCTGCTGGATGGTCCAAAAGGTCAGTATCTCATGGAAAAAAAAACCAACCAAAACCCAAAAAACCACCAGCTATGACTTGGCTTTTGGAGAGTTAGCTTTACCACTTGCTGGTTTCCACTACCCCTTGGTAAAGCTGTTTGCCGTGTTGGCTCATTTGAAAAGGGGAAGGTTTCAGTCCTGCTGTATGCGATGGCTGGAACACATGATGCACCAGTGTGGTGAACTATTCATGTTGCCCCAAGATGCATCTGCTTTTGTGCTCAACATTTAAAAATACTTGAACAGTAGCTACATCAATTAGGTCAGTGCTTAAGCCAAAACAGATAACCTGGATTTTTAAAGCTGAGAATTAACATGGACTAATAAACTGCTGTTTGAAAACAAGCACTTAGTTACCCCTTGCAAATGACGACACTCTTCAATACCATTCTTTTTTAAGTGCAGCTGCCTAGGACATTCATTAAATGTAGCAACTGGATTTGAAGGGCAGGGATTTGGACTGAAAGAAATAACCCACCCATGGTCTCAAAATTGCACTTAGAGTTGCAGATGGGAAACAGACAATCAACAAAATGCATTGAATTTCCTAGGCCTGCTCTCCAACTGTGGTGCATTATACCTGTACCAGGCAGGAGCTCAGCCACCATTTTACTGTCATGTGTTTGTCAAACACTAAACACAATGCCCCTCAGTCATGGCTTTTTTCCCATATCTCGACAAAACATCCAGCACCTGAGATGATCAGCCCTGCATCTCTGCTGGGGATTTACTAGCCATGTGTGCAACATCATTTTGGCCATTGCCCTCCTCCTCTAGATGTGACCTAAGCCAAACTGCTGGCTGAGGCCAGCGAGGACTGGTCCTACCCTGGTCCCTACCCTGGCTGTCTTCCC
The DNA here is from genome assembly GCA_013397775.1 of Eulacestoma nigropectus. Lineage (NCBI taxonomy): Eukaryota > Metazoa > Chordata > Aves > Passeriformes > Eulacestoma > Eulacestoma nigropectus. The sequence goes on along the minus strand of VZTE01003320.1, from coordinate 1,417,325 downwards.
CTTCTGCTGTCCGCCTCACCCCCGGCAGCGGTTTTCCTGCTCGGGGCACTTTGCTGCCCTTTGGGCTAATTCACGCCTCCCACAACAGCAGCAGCCGCTGCCGATGGCGAAGGAAGAATGACCTGTG
>VZTE01003320.1:1053128-1417189 GCA_013397775.1 Eulacestoma nigropectus | reverse complement strand
GGGGTGGGGGGTGAGGGGGGGCTGATGCTCTTTGGCTTGTGGGGCAGCGCGGGCAGAGTGTGCTCCCCGGGGCGGCCGTCCGGCTCCCCTCCCCTGTTCTCCCGTCCTCGAGCAGCCAGGGCTCCCCGCGGTGCCGCTGCGGGCTCGGGGAGGGCAGCGGGAGCGGGCGGGCGCGGCTGCCCGGCAGGGGAGGGGGCCGCCCCCGCTCTCGTCTCTATAATGCCGGGCCCCCCTCGCCCAGCCGCACCGCATCGCTCCGGCTGCCGCAGCAGCCTGCGAGCGGCTCCGCTCCCTCCCCTCCGGCCCGCAGATGCTCGAGGATTAGGGAAGGGAGGGAAATCCATCAGGCGAGAGGCAGGGCGCAGAGGCGGGCCGTCAGCATCCCTCCGCTCCGCTCCGCTCCGCCCGGCCCGGCGGCGCCGTAGAGCGAGCTCCGGTGCGGGCGCAGGAAGGGGCCGAGCTGCCGGAGGTGCCCGAGGTGCCGGCGGCTCCCAGCGGCCCGGATCGGCGGCTCGGGGCTGGCGGAGCTCGGCGGCGGGAGAAGCCGCCGCTGCTGTTGGCGTGTCCGTCCCTCGCGGCGCCGGCTCTCCCGGGATGGGCCTCCAGGAGCTGGCGGTGTGGCTACTGGCGGCGGCGGGGCTCGTGCGCGGTGAGTGGGCGCCGGCCCCGCGGGCAGCGCCGGGAGCCGCGGCGGGGCGGCTGGGTCGGGCGGGGACGGCTGCCCCGGGTCCTCCCCGGCACGGCGGCTCTCCGGTCCCGGCCGTCCCCTTCTGCCTTCTCCGAGCCTCGCCGCTGCGGTGGGGCTCGCCCCCGTCCCGGGCCGCGCTGAGGGCTTGCCAGCGCTGGGACCGGCCGGGAAGGGAACACGGGAGACGGACGGTGAGGATGGGGGAGCGAACTCCGTCAAGAGACTTAAATGGTGGCTGCCCCGGGCAGAGGCTGCGGCTTTCTGTGAGGGGAGTTCAGGACTAGAAAATTGGGAAAAGGAAAGTCCGTCTGGAGTGGGACAGGGAGGGCTCACATCCAGAGCACCTGTTCCTACCCTGTCGCACATTTCCCTTCATTTGAAAACTGCCTCTGTCCCTGGTCTACTCTGCTCCATTCTGCTCCAGACCTGCTCCTTGCCTCCACAGAAAGAAGGCAGAATAAGGGTCCTCCCTGGATTTCAAGTGTAAAAAGGACAGAAATCCCCGAATACTAGCATGTATATTAATGTTAATATTAGCATGCCTATCATCTCTGCCAGGAACCCCGTACCCCACTTTATTTATAACCGCATGAACAGGGAACAAAGCGGATAGTACTTGTCCCAAAGAGTTCTCTGTCTGAAGCAGCCTGAGAGCAGTGTTCAGTCTAGCCTGTGGCCATTTTTCTCCCATTGTCTTGCTGATGCCCTCTGCCGTATCTCTGTTCTGCTTTTCTGGTTACAGCCATGCCAGGGCAGGTGTCAAATCACAGGTACTGTATTTCCTCTTCATCACTTCTTGTTGCTGGACCGAAGGGTGCATACATTGAGAAAGCATCATTAGCATTTAGAAGGTATCACTCCTGGCCAGTCAAGAAATGATCAAAGAGACAATCCCCCTTACAGGCTGGGACGAACATTTGTGATTAGGATTTTGTTGTAGTAGCTAATGAACTATTTGAAATTCAGTGGCATTTTTCTGGGAATGCAGCAGGTGTAATAATAGATACATAGGATCTGATAGGAGTGAAAAAGCATGCCTGAGCTTTTTCTGATGTAGAATCCTTATTATTTATCTATTTATTCCTGTGCCTGAAGAGTCCCTGCAAGGAGAGTTCCAAAGGAAGCTTTACAAGGAGCTGCTGAAAAATTACAATCCATTGGAGCGACCAGTTGCAAATGATTCCCAGCCACTCACTGTCTATTTCACTCTCAGCCTCATGCAGATCATGGATGTGGTAAGTCTGTAACCTTTTAGGAAACTGTTTCAAAGGGTTGATGTTTCCTTCCTAGAAGGGACATTTGAGATAGCAAAGGAAGATTACGAGAAATTGGAAAGCACAAATAATTCAAGACGCAATGCCACATTTTGTCTGCCTCTTTAAAGAACTAAACTTAGAAGTACAGTTTACCTCTTTCTTAGATCTCTTGTCAATAATTCCCAACATTTTTAGCAGTACAAAATATTTAAAGGGGAGCTCGAAATGCACAGTTTGCCTTTGGAATCCTTAACTGTCCTTAGAACCAACAAGCAGTGTAGTCTGGGAGGGATTTGCAAAACCAAAGTTCTTGATTTCTGGTGGTCACTTAAAAGCTGCCTATTTTGGAAGATGGAGGGGACAGGAAATCCTGGCCAAAATCCAAGTTATGTTATTCCTTTTGATATGTAGACAAGATAGCTACATTCTATATGCTTAAATAGCCACTGTATTTGCAACCACACTTGATTAGTAGATCAATATTCCTGTGCTGTACTTGTAACAATGCACTGTAGGAGCTGTTTGGGTTCAAATATGACTAATTTAAGCTTCACTCTCTCACAGTGGCACAGAGATGCAATTCAGCATATAAGTGGCTTTACAGTGTTTGTTTTTACTGAATTCAACCAGCTATGACAGCTAATAAGGAAGTTACAGTCTTAAAACTGTAATTAACCTCAAAATTCCATTACCTTCCCATCAGATGCTTAAAGTTCAAGACACAGAGTTAATTTCTTCTGGAGTTGTCAAATTTAATTAAAACCCATACAAAATGAAAGGAAAATACCCACAGATCACTAGCCAATCTGGGTGTAGTCAATGACTGGCAGTCCTGGCTAATATGGTTCAAAAGGGAGCTTTTGATCCCATGTGCCTTTCAAGAAACCCCCTTCATCATCAGTCAGAAACCTTAGTTTTTGTACTGGCTGTTTAGTTACAGCTCATTTTGCTTGCCATAAAACTCATTGCATTTCTGTCTCAGAGATCTGGGGTTGACAGCCAAAGAAAGAAACCAACCATGAAGTAAATTAAGCTTAATGCTATAAAACAAATGAGTTTTCTTCATTGTCAACAAGAAGCAAATGCTGGTGGGAATGACAGCTACTTGCAATAACAATTACTGGTTTAACAAGCTAGAAACAAAACATGTCACCATCATACTTTCCTGTAGTTTATATATTCACTTTAATGGCTTTTCAGCTGATAGCCACTGGGTCTAATTGGGAGGGAGACCTCTCCAGAGCCAATCCATCAATTCCCTGCTAGAACAGATTGAGCCAACATGGATCCTGGTTGCTGCTATTCCTTATGTGAAATCTCTTCCATCCACTCTGACTTTGCTGACAGGAAAAGGGAGACAGTATATGAAATCTTTTCTAAATACAGTGGATATTTCCTACCTTATATTTCTAGTTTTAACCTGTCCTATTAAAACTAGACGTTTTCTACCCCATGGTTGTAGATATGTTTTTCTTTTAATGGTATTGCACATTAATATGCATGCTAGTATCAGCAGTACATAATGAGGGATCTGTAAGTGCCAATTGCCCCAGCTTAGAGTAGTTCACTAGAAAATAGAGTTAATTAATTGTCTAATGAGAATACAAGCTGGTATAGTAAATTATACAGAATATTTCTAAATGCGGAGGAAAAACAGTGGCAGCATGAGAAAAATGTGGTTTGGGAATGCACGACCAAAGAGGAGAGCTAGGAAACTAAGGGAGTGCTTAGACAGGAAGTACGTGGTAGGCCTGAGATTCAGCAAAGGAATTTGGAAGAAAGCTGGAATTTAGGTGGAAGAGGATGGGATGCAAAATGGAATGTAAGAGGTTTGAAAGAGTGGACTTCAAAAAGAAAAATCTTGAGACAAAGACTAAGGCATAACTTAGTGGAAGGAGAGGAAGAGGGGCTAATGGATGGGCATGGCTGCTCATGGTCATAGCTTCAGTAAAATGGCAGTGAAAAGAAAGAATAGGATGTAGAGAAGCTATTTATTTTTCTCTACTTCTCACCTCATGAAAACCCCTCAATCTGCACATAAAACTGGTCTTTGGCTTCTGCTTGCCTGGTATTTCAGTGCTGGCATGGAATCTTAACGTAATTTAGGCTTAGGAAAATTTCCAGCATATACATTGTTGAGAAACAGATTATTGAAATACACTGATATTATGTAATTTCCACACTGGAAAAAATTACAGCCAGCACATTTTTAAGCACTGTATGGAGGTAAACACCTTCTAAGAGTGTTGCTTTCTCTTGTAACATCCATCCCAATAATAGTATCAGAGGAGAATATTCAGCCACTGCCTATTGGTTTAGAGGGAACCCTAGGAATAGACACAGCAGCAGTGCTGTTCCTACTCTGCTACATCTCATACAGAATAGTGAATGGCATAGAAAAACAAATGCAGTGAGCATGAGGGTGTGAAGTTTGTGCCTAGCCTGGAATTTTTACAATAGATATATCTGTATCAACTGTAAGTTAGTATCATTGAGAGAAATGTATGGGAGGGTATTTCATCCCCAAAAGTCAGAAGATGAAACCATAGAAATTAATGTTAAAGGGTCTCACATTTATACTGCAAATGACTGCTTAGAGACACAAACATGAAAAACTGGAATACACTGAGATATAGAGCGATAGTTCAAACTCAATTTTTACTGCTACCTAAACAAGTAGAAAAATCACAGTCTTCTTTTAGTTTGGAAGGGCCTCTAGAGTTTATCTTGTCCAGTCTCCTACTGCAAAGATGTCTTAAATAGATCATGTTACTCAGGACTCTGTCCAGTCAAGTGCTGACCACTTCCACAGCAAAAGTTTCCACCACCTTCTTGGGCAGCCGGTTTCAGTATTCAGCTTCCATCATGGTAGATTTTTCCTAACATCTAAGCATAACTTCCTATTTTTCAGCTAAAAAACACTTCTAGGAAAATGAGACACACTTTTCTTCTTCAGTAAAATGGGTTGCACAACAAAAAGATACTTTTGGTGAAATATTCCAGATTTCTTGACCATTTGCAGCAAGGTGTGTATATTTCTGAATAACATAGCAGAAAACTAGAGAATGAAGTCTTGGTAAACCCACACGGCAGAACTCGTTCTTAGAATAGCTGTCAGTGGTTCACTCTCAGTATTTAAGATTTGCAGCTTTCTGGTTTGAAACTAGAATTGTTACCAGCTTTCTATGTGGAACTTGGGGCAGCACTCTGGGAGTGTCCTAAGCTGATCTTGGCCTTTGCTACTGGAAGAAATCTCACTGAGTTCTGGGCTCATGCTCCCACAGCTTTGGCTTGCACCAGTGCCTCTCTGACTAAGAGTTACCTCATCATTTTTCAGGGGCTCAGTTCTCTGCATGACCTGTACTTCAGCTTTAGATTAGCTTAAACTGCACACAAAACTACCTGTGGTGGGTCTTCACTTAACATGTCATATATTTCAAAAAACCCAAGCGAGGTCTATCTCTGATTCAAGTTGCAAAACTTGTGAGAATGCTGGATCAATACTATCTTAGCTTGTGACTTCTTCAACAAGGCTCATGGTGACAAACATTTTGGTGGGTATGAGTGTGAACATTTTGGTCTACTCTGGTCATAAATCAGTTAATTTTTTTGAGTAGCTGAAGAATCAACATTAATAATTTATTTAAGAAAGTTGAATTAAGCTACTTATCTACATGAATATTCAAATTATTACTTATGTTGCATAACAGTGTTTAGTCAGGAATCTTTCATGGTTCCTGCAGACACTTGCTGGCTAATTAAATAATTTACTACACAACAGTTTTAGCTTATTTTCCAGTTTCTCCTGTTTCTTTTTATAAAATTTCTAGCTAGGGGAAAGAAAAGTGCTGAATAGTTGTTTGCATGTAGTGAGCAGCAGCAGAATCTCAAGAGAAATCCTGTTCCTCTAGGCTGTTCAACTCACTTGTGCAGACCAAAGGATAAATGAAAGCATGCAAACTTTTTTTACATTTGTATGAACTTAGTCAAAGTTTGCTTATCCTACACTGCCCTTGGTTACTTGGATGACTTAGTTTTACACATTCAAGGGCTTTTGTCCTTGTTTCATTTTACACAGTGAAGTGATCCAGCTGACTTCAATGGCTTACACACAATGCTTTGCAAAGCCTCTGCATAAGGATCTGCAATTTAGTATTTGCAATCCAACACCCTGGACGCACTGGACAAGATAGTAATGTGAAATATTTTGAAATTTTGAAAAGAAAATTATGCTGTCATTCAAAGAAGCAGAACTGCTTCTGTAAAGAAATAGGCTATAAAACAAATGTCTTCCCCGACAAAAAAAAAGAGAGAGAGAAAAAAAAAAGAAATTTAAATCTGGAAAAACGAATAAAACAACCAAATCAAGAGGCTCATTGAAAAATGGTGCTAACAAAGTTCCTAAGCTGTTTATCAGGCCTCAGAAGCCTCTTTGCAAACAATGGCTGTGGTAGAAGCTCATCAAATCTCCATTATTCTTTTAATTTTAGCATTCGCTTGTGTTCATTAGAAAATACCTCTCCAAGCTTTATTTTCTTCTCAATTTGCTGCTTGATCTGTTTTCCTGTCATGCTAAAGGGAGAAACTGTTTGCACTTTCATCTTGCAGCCATTTCCATTCCACCACAATTTATTCCTGAGAGTTTAGAAAACTGGAAAGGTGCTGGGATATGCCTTCTGATATTTTTAGTTAGTTTAATACCATGAAAGTTATTGCTTATAACACAAAACAGAGTATTCTATTTTTCCATGATATATGAAGAACAGATCAGACAAGAGTCTAAAATATTCTGATAATTGATCTACTTTAACAAGCAGACAACACCTCTCCCTACCCTACTGTGGTAAGATATTAGTATACTAAGAGCAACTGCAACCTTATTTCTGTGATATTTGTCCATCTTTCCTGTGCTTCTAAACATCCTCTGGATTTTTTTAACTGTTCTGTCAGCATCTTTCTTTTACCTAGTCTTCTCAACCAGTGTTAGATCTGGAAGGATATTTTAAACACAGGAGGATGTGTAGGATGGAATGGGAAGCAGTGAATGTACACTAATTAAAGACAGTTTGCAGGAAGGAAAAAGGGACTGACTAAAGGCTATAAAAAACCCTCCTGATAATAGTTCGCTTGAGGACATTAGAGATTTTCATTGTATGTGAAAATCAGAACTTCTATTCTGCTTTCTGCTTCCACAGGAGAGGTGCTTGGAACTTTTTTGTAATACAAATCAGCTGGGGTTTTTCTGTTTGTGTGGTTTTTCTTCTTAATATGAGTAAAGTGAAGCAGTTTTTCAAACATTTTTCTTATTCTTCGTGATATAAATATCAGCCCAAATCATAAAAACTCAGTACCTCATTTTTTTGTTTTCCGACTGCATTGGTGTGGATGCCCCATTAACTTAAAAAGTGACTAAACATCTACTTCTATGTCACTTGTGATGAAAAAGGCTTATAACCTTCCTGTGAAAAGCATGGCTAAGGTGCTAGCAAACAGACTCCTCAGTGACACTGCTGTTGAGCACAGGGATCACCACATAAAGGCTTCACGTTTTACACAGGGCCTCTTACTAGAGCAACAGAACCTGCAAAGTCACATCATCTAGCAATTATTAGTAGTCCTCACTAACCAGCTAATGAAACAAAATTACAGTGCAAGATGTAATTCCTGGGAGTCAGATTTGGCTAATACTTGGTCTTATACAAAGCTTTTAGATCACAGACGTTTGGGACTGAAATGAATATACTCCTTGTAATATTTGGAGTTGTTCCTCTTTTTAAAAAAACCTGTCATGTTCAAATACTAGACAATACAGGATGTCACTATTTAATACACAAGTTCATATGTTTTGTTTTGACCAGTACAGATCAGCTTGTTATGGTCTGTGGTAATTTGTATGAAAAGATTGAAAGACTCATATTTTTCTTCATAAATGTTCTTGTCCTTGGCTAGTGGAACTCCACTGACCTGCACTGGCTGAGGATGTGGCTCCCTACAGTACAAGTGCTTGATGAGCCTTGGCAGCCCTGTGTGCCTGATAAATGGTTTCCCGGTTGCCGCGTTCCTGGGAGAGCCATGGGCTCGGTCCCAGCCGAGGAGGAGCCCTGTTGCTGTGTGTGCGGTTCGGTCTCTGCTCGCACACACCAATTACATGCTCCATAAACCTGCTGCTCCTTGGGAAAGCCTCTTCTGCTGTGCGTAGAAAGATGGGAGCTGCCTGGGCTCCTCCTGGGTTTGATTTGCCTCTGACTGCAGTGTCAACATGCATGAGAAGGGAGTTCAAATGCAGGTGGCTGCCCCTGCTGAACCCATTTCTTTTCTGGGAAGGTTTCTGGAAGTGCTGTGGGAGGATGCTGTGGGCTGGGTGAATTATGTGGGGAAAAGCAACTCCCAAGTAACCATCACGGCCTCAGCCCCACTCCTGTAGTGTGATCTGTGTGGGTCTACAAGTTGGCAGCAATGTGCTGCAGCAATTTTGGGGATGATGGCAAGGGAAGGCAGGAAGTGCTGCTAAAGCAAGGTGGTATTTCTGTTTCTGTTCCCTGTCTCTGCTCAGGGCTGCGTTCTCAGAGCCCTGCGGATACAGTGCCTGCTTTTCTCTCAGCAAAGCACACTCTGTTGAAAGTTTCCAGTCATTTACAAATCTAATATTGCTGATGGCAGTTGAACAAAGTATTGTCAATGCAAAACAATTCTGTATCTATGAACAGCATATTAACATAAAAACATTCAAATGTTAATTACTTCAAATTTAGATGATACAGATGTGAATTCTTCAGTTTCTCCTGAACTCTTCACCGTATTTGCCTGAATAGACTACTAAACAATCCAACTGTTCCCAATCTAAATATATCTGTGAGTTACAAAAATGGAAAAGAAAGAACACGAAAAAAATAAAGATCTCACAATGGGTTGGCAGTGGGGAGCCTATTTGTATAAGCACTTATAGAGAAAAAGAAATCTTTCAAAATTCACTTAAAATTTTAATTACTTAAATAATCTATTTTACTGTGTTAGCCAATTTATTTTTAATTTATTCAAAATTAAAAGATTTATTTTCCAAGAATAACCAGAAGCTGCTTGAATTAAATGTCTATTCAGATTTAACCTTCACTTGTGCTTGCATTTTCATGCTTGTTACTGCAACTAGAATTTGATTTGTAAAAAGGAGAGGCTGGTAACCCTGGCTTCAACAACAGCTAACTGTGAAGCACTAAGAGCATGGCATGAAGCCATGCTGCTGCTCATTGGCAGAAAGATAAGAATATGATATTCATCCATTTCATCGCTCCCAAATCATCTGGTAGTGATATGAAGGCACATTTGCATGGTTTATAATCCCGTCTCCTCATTCCTTGTATGGTCCTCATAAAAAACTACCCTGAAGGGAAGATGATCAATAACCATGTGCAGAGTTGGGGGACCCACACACATGTTTAATTATACAGCACTGCTACTTTCAACTTCTATCGGCTTTTTTCTGCATTCAGTCATTTCTGTGCTTGGCATCCCCTTAATTACTCTCAGTAACTACACAGGTGTGCTGGTTTAGGGTTTGAGAGGAAGGAAGAAAGGAATGAGGCCTCTTACCCACCATCTCCAAAACTACTGAACGCAAGAATGAGGACAGAAAAAGTAATGAGCACTGGCAGAGCTCAAGAAATTCAGATGAGCATTTTTATGGATTTTGGAGAGCTCACTCCATCTCTGTCCCCACAGACAGAAATAATCTTTTCACAGAGGAGAATTTGCTCTTTTGTGTTGTGGGAAAAGCAGCCTGAAGGACCGTGTAGGTGTTCTGACATTTCAGTCATGATGCTTGCTGCATTTGTGAAGAAACAGAGATGTGGTTGATTTCCATCAAAGTATTCCTCTCAGCTCACAGTTTCTCAGTGCCTTTGTAAGTGATCCTACAGGCAAATAAGAGAAGTGGGGGCAGTAGGGATTTTCATGGAAAGCAGGGAAGGAAGACCCTTAAAAGAGGACTCTCAGATGTGTCCATCCGAGGATGTACGGTAAGGAATAACTAGAACCTCTGTAATATGATTCATCTTCTTGAGTTATTGTAAGTGTCTTAGCAATACTTCTGTGTCAAGAGTTGCAGAGACATTCAGCAGGATAAGCAATGTATTTTGTACTCCACCATTCTCCCGGAAGTTTTTTAATTGCCATGGTGATGTCTGTGCTGCATCCTAGATTGAACAGGGAGCCCAAGACATCGAAGATAACGGGTAATGTTACATATCACAGGAATTTTGGAGCAAATCCTTCTTGCTTAATTTTCCTATACTTAGAAGGATGGAGGTAGGATGTAGTATAGTTAGAGAGACTGTCTGGGATGAGTAATAGCACTTTGCTATCTGATCCTTTGAAGCTGGCTTTACCTATGTCCATTTGTAGTGCGCAGAGCTATTCCTTGTGGTTGTGTACGATGCCTCTGTCTCTGTGGCTCTGGTGTTCCTGAAAGGTTTCAGCTGATGCTAAATCATGGAAAATACGCTCCAGTCAGGTGTGGAAATTTTTGCTGCTGTTACTTACAAAAATAGGATAGATAAACGCCAGCAGCAGGCTGGTGCTGGAGCTGTGTGCTCTGATCACACACAGGGAGAGAAAGAGACAGCTTTGGGTTCAGCTCCTTGTTCTCCCATAATTTTCTCTTCTCTCCTTGAAGGAATCACACACACTTTCCTTCCACTTTTGTCTGCTGGTACATTCAAGTGTAACAAGATGACCTTTCAATTTCAGTGTTCAAAAGCTTTGATTCCCTCTGGTTTTAACACTATGTAATGAGTGGGGCTATGGGGGCTCTACTGTTTGATCTAATCTTGTGGAATGGTTGGTTCCCAGATTCCAGCATGTGTTCAGAGCTGGGATGCCTGTCTGTGTCAGAGCAGCAATGGTAATCAGCACCTAGAGCCAGTGTTTAACACTGATTCAGGGTTCAGTCCTCTCAACAGGAGTCTGCTACAAAACATACTGGAATCAAGACTTATTTGTAAATAAAGCAACAGAACAGTTATTACTTTGCATGTTTGCAATAAATTTAGCTGCACTTTATGCTGTATTCAAAAATTGAACTGAGTGAACCCTACAATTAATCATGGAAATTCATAAGGTAACTTGAAAAATGCAACTTGCTATTCAAAAAAATATTTTTTCCACACAAGATGTGCTGATGTATGTGATTAGTTATGCTGTACTCTGCTCATTTCGTATGCCTTATCCCTGCTTGTCTTTGCAAAGATGAATGTGTTCATATCTAAATACAATCTCTTGTTAACAATGAGGTACTGAAAAAAAAAAAAAGACGGAATGCTGTTACAATTACATCCCCATGGTAACAAAAATGGTACATCATGAGGCTCTTACACATATTTATAATCTCAGCTTCTTTTTCCTGGAACTCGGTGAAAGCCACTTCTCCAACCCAGTGCCAGGACAAAGCCCTTGCGCAGCCAATGGCTGCACAACTCTCAGACCTCTTAGAGCATATCTGGAACACAAAGACTTTCCTACGTCCTAAGAAGGCTCCTCACACAGATGCTCTGCTCAGAGTTAAGGTCACTTTTTTATGCTCTTTCTGCAGCAGCTTTTTGCTGTGATGGATTTGCATCCATCTGGGGAGACCTGTGTATGGTCTGAGCAAACTGCCTTTCTTTTAAAGCAATATAAAGTAATTGCGGAGAAAGCAAATGCTTTTTGCAAAAGCACGTAAGACACGTTGCTGTGGAGAAAATGCTGGCCTTTTTCAGGCACAAACAGTGCAAGTTAAAAAGAAAAGCAAAACAAACAACCCCCCTCAGAGTTCACCTAAATTAGGTTAAGCAAAGTAATCTGACTCCTTATCTCTACTCCAAACTCAACCTTACCCCAGGTAAAATTCAAATTGTATTTTTCTAATTTTTAAGAAAAAAATGAATTATTCAAAAAGCCAAAAATGAACATCCACTCTTACCCTCCTATCCCAGCAGCACAGAATGCTCTAACAATATTTCAGCATTTTAACTTCAGAAACCTTTCAACTTTCACAGAACTTTAGCTCCAAGCAGAAGCATACTTGTCTGTTGTATTCAGGTTTACTTCCTCACTGTTTTGTTTCACTCCGTGTACACCTGAACAGAGCATGGGACAGAGGAACTCCAGGCTTAATACCTATGCAGAACAGATACCTGAAAATCTCCATTTTTTCGCACTTCCACATAGGTCAAACTCTACAGTTACTAAGTCTGAATTGTAACTGCGGGTAAGCTCACAGTAAACCTTGTATTAAATATGTGCTGGTTCAAGTGTTAAACACAGACCAGAACTGTAAACTAGAGCACCTGTCCACCACTGTCACCTGGAGGTTTCCTTTCCTCCTCTCCCATTTCCTACCTCCCAGCTGCTGGATGCTGTTCCTCAGGAGTGTGGCCTAGTGACTTGCAGACCATCCTACTGGAGTTTCCATCCCATGGAAGCAGGAGTTCGCTGTGGCTCAAGCATGGCCTCTGCACCCCCTGTCCCAGGACCCCCTGCACCCAGCACCAGGAGCTGCTTTCCATCCACACTGAGCTTGCACTGCTCTGCTCAGCCTGGCCCTTCTCTTGGTAGAGAGGCACAATGTTCCTTGAGTTTAATTTGCTGAAAATGATGTGCTTGTAGGTTAGAGGGAAGATTCACAATGTAATTTTGAAAAAATCCATTTGTTGGTTTTCTACTCATACATTCATATTTATAATAATTCAATTAACAAAAACCTCAAAAGAGAATAAATAGTCTGAACATGTTAATTTCATGTGTCCTGGATGGGACATGTTTACAAACTACCAAGACAGGAAAATGCTCAATAAACCCTAAGCAGCATGTTCCATAAAGTAATTTTAAAAATGGAATTACATATATATACATAGGCCAGCCTGGATGAGTGCATTTCAAAGGAAAATTATATAAGTAGGCATTGCTTTGAAATAAAGCTTCCATATATTGAACTTTAAGCATTACAGGCTAATTAAGGAAACATTTATGAAGATAGGACATATTTTGGAGGTGAGAAGCTGCACAAAATTGAAGTAACAGCAAGAAGTAACACCAACAGAGCACTCTGATAAGGAGAGGTAACTTGAGCTGGAATGTTCAGTTTATCCAGCATTATTTCTAGTAAGTGGGGCCTACTCCTTGATTTATAGAATAGTTCTAGTAAATATGGCCAGGCAGATGAATTACTGAATGTAGGACATGGTTCCAAAACAAAACAATAAATAAATAGAATTGAGTGTGTAGAACCAGACTTTAATCCTACCTCTCCCATACAGGAAACTTCACTGGATTAACAACTGCCCTGTCCTACAAATATTTTAAATTTGTTTATAAAATTGAGCCAACACATACCACAGTCATTAGCCCTAACACTCTGCATTCAGCTTTGTCACAAACACTCTACTGCTGCATTCTCTTTTCCTGCTGTATGTTCTAGCCTTGGTTCTTGTTCAGATCTGCCCCACCACTCACAGGATTCAGACAGGAAACAGAGGAGCTGTCACTGCATCTGGTACCGCCACTTTACCCTTCAGGGTTGTGGAACGTGCTTAGGACAGCAGGCTGAGTTGAGAATATGCCTGCTGCAGTTTAATCCCGGCTAAAAACACTGCACGCAGCTGCTCACTCAGGCCCCTCCCCTGGTGGGGAGGAGAATCAGAAGGAAAAGGTAAAACACATGGGTTGAAGTAAGAACAATTGAATAAGTGAAACCAGCCCAAACCAGGAAAATGCTAAAGATTTAGGGGACTTCAATAAACTTTATTCACCGTATCACAAATTAATGTGAGAAGGTGTCCCTAGAGGGAAACTCTGCCTGTTTCCCATATATAACTCTTAAGTATCTCAGTTAGCCCCAGAATAGCCATTTATTGCCTTGTTCCTCATTAAATTTACAGTCCAAAGTCAACTTTCTTAAAAAATCAAAACAGATAATAGCAGCAATCTGTTCCAGTCTGTTATCTCTATCAACAAAACTCCACTTTTCCCAGTCAGGAGCAATTCTCCTGAGCCATTCTTTATTTCAAAGACCTCCAGCATGCAGACTGTATGAAGAGCCATTTGTATGGCATCCATCACAAATCTAATAAACCTAAGAGCTCAGTGGAAGAGAAGCTTTCAAATTTCATTTTAATTAACTACTCACATTTTGGTTGGCCTTTATAGTTTAATTCTTTGATTAAAAAAAGCTAGAAAAAATTAAATCAAAGATCAAGAAGCACACCAAGTAATGAAGACATTTTCAGGCTGGGTTTTGGAGACTTCACTATAAAACTCACCTTAATGCTACAGGAGATACTTAACTAAACCCTGAGCACAGCTGCAATTATCCCTAAAGGTCTGAAGGAGCCAGAGTCTGAGTTAGCAGGTGGCAAGAGTCAGGCAGGTATCATCCTAGCTGGGAAGGTGCCTCAGGCTAAATTTGCTTTGCAGTGGAATGTGGAAAAGAAGGTGATGTCCTAAACATCTTCAGCTTTCACTAACATCACTAGTTAGGGGCTGAATATAAAATAATGAGGATCAACTTTCAGGAGATTGTTTGCACCAACAGAATCACGGCAAATCAGCAGCTGATGTAAAGGGAGTGGCCCTCGTTTTACATTAACACTCCAAGGCCAGGTCATGCAGAACTGGCACAACATCCTGACTGTGCAACGACGCTGCTGAACAAGAGTTTGCAACAGTTGCTGTAGTTTTGAAGGAGCCTTGCTTTCCCAGCAGGAGGCTGTACCACTACAACATTAAGTCATAAATGCCAGCGCTCTGCTTTTATACAAAAATGTCACTGGTATGGCAAAAGTCAGAACACCAAATAAAAATGTGTGTCTGAGTTTGAAATGGTCTCAAAAATGCGGTGCAACAGTGAACATTTATATTTTTCACTTCTGACATTTTATTGAATAATTTTCTATCTTTTGCACCTATTTTTAAGAAATCAGAAACATTCTGTTGTCTGTTCCCAATGTTGAATCTCACATGCTGGACCATGGAATATTATTAATATTATTTATGCAGTGGTAATAGCTGTTTACACAGCATTTTCTGCATAATTGGAAATATGTGCTGTAAGCTGAGTCAAAATCGTTTTACTATATAAAAAGGTCTATTGCTGACCACTGGAGAATTGAAGGGTAGTTGCACTGGCCTATTCCTTTCACGGTGAAAGGGAAGTCAGGTGGGGAAAAGGCATCAAGAATTCCAAGCTTTTATCTCACTAATCATGTACACTGACTTTTTCTTCTTCTTTATATTGCTTGAACAACCTGTTTCACATTGACAACTCTTTGTTTGGCTTTTTAGTCCTATACAAACCTCCCCAAAATTCTTAATTCCCTCTACCACATTTTTCAAGATCAAGACTGGCTGCAGCTCCAGCCCACACCTATGGGTGATCAAGGGTAGTCCTTGGCCAGCAGTTGCAGTCTTCCATTTCAGTGCCTCTGTAGAAGCACCAGGATGGCTTTTTTAAGTAACTGATTTTTATCCTCACCACTGAGAAAGCAAAATTCAATTTTGCCAGCATGGCTAAGAAGCCTTGAGCCACCTGTAATAGAAAAGTTTAGCTTTAACCTCGGCACATGAGGAGAGGATATTTGCAACAGACCCCCACGTTGACTTAGTGTGGGAAGACAGAGAGATCACTTTGGTGCTTGCAGGGCTGCAGGTGGAGGAAGCTGGAGCAGACACTGCTCTGGCCTCTCCTGCAGGTTGGCCACACAGGGTGCAGCTGTGCACCAGCACCATGGGCAGGGATGGGAAGTGCAGCCCTTTCACTACTTGCCATAACTTTTGAGGATCTTGGATTAATCCTGTTATCCTGGCTGCCTGAAGTATGGACATAGCACCAATCTTTTGTCACCTGGCCATTTTATGAGTGCTTAACTCACCCTGCAGCCCATCCTCTCAGTACTAATCCTGTAGGAATTCAGGCTTTTTCAGCTGATACAGTTTAGTGAGCTCAGCGCATGACTCTAAAAAGGAACAAGAAGAAAACCTCAGGCTGTGTGAAGCAAAAATTAAACATAACATAATTTTAAATGACGGGGGGGAAATGTCATTAGGCACAGGTAATTTGACATTGTGGATCAGATGTTGAGAATGTTTAATAAGCAAATGCTGAGACAGTAAGAGCTAATGAACTGACTAACCTGCTGGTTTCAATAGGATGACATTCAAGGACACAAAAGTGAAAATCAGTAAAGAAAGTGTCTTATATGTCTCTCACTGGCTGTCAGGGTGTTGTTAACTTCAGACTACAGTTATTAGCCTCAGTTTTGCTAGAGGGTATCAATCAGGAACATAGCATTATGCTGTAACAAGTGATGTCTTAAAATGTTCTTACAAAGTCTTTATTAAGGTTCAAAGTAATTGAAGCGCTGTTCAGAGTCATAACTTCTTCTATAATTTAGGTGAGATTCAACCATGTAAACATAAAGAATCTAAATTTGAAGTGCAGAAATTACAACTCATAGATTTTAGTCAGGCTATCGCCTTATGCTAGTCCCCTGGAAAGTATGTGCTTCTTGCTAGATGCTGCACATCACTGCATGCCACTCTCTAGGCATGCAGTTTTATTTTAGTTATTTTTCCCCTTGCAGTTGCCGCATAGCTTTTCTAGTGTGGATGCTGCATGTGCTGAAATCCATTTGAAAGTCTACACATGCCCTTACAAAGCTTATAATGGCCAGGCTTATACCTTCACAAAGCATTGTCAAGTTTCTATCTCTTCTTCTATATATTCTGATGAATACAAGGTAGGGGAAGGATAATTTGAGACTCACGTAACTGTCTTTCCAAAGGTGATCAGTCTGATGGATTGTATAAATTGAAAAAACAGACAAAAGCAGGAGTGGGAACTGGAAGAATGCAGGCAGTGCAATTTCCTTCAAAGACTTGCAGAAATTATTACCTCTACCTTCAAAAATAAATGAAGGACCATTCAAGTCTCCTGATGTCAGCTACTTTCCCTTCATAAACGACACTGCCACAAAATAACATGACAAGCAGCCCAATAGCACTTTGCCATCTGTGCTCTCAGATCCTGACTGCAGTTTTGGATAGAGGAGGCCAAAGCAGCCTCCCACCCACCTCCCACTGTGCCAAAGAAACCTAACTCCATTAGCAGGGCTACTTGGCCAGTACTGTCTGAACAGCAAGTAACCTAAAGCAGCTGGTATGGGGGAAAAAACCACACCAATCCAAACAACATGATACAGTGTCTGGTCTCATTTTCTGTTGGGAAGGTTCTCCAACACCTCAGATTATACCGTGAAGCCGTTTTTCTTTCCTCCTTTACAGCAGAAAGGGTTTGTAATAGGAGCAGCCTTGTTTTTCTTTTCAAAGCACAGGAAGTGTACTCCAAGTGTATACAAAATGAAGTGACAAAAACTGGTGAAGTTCTATGAAGCATTTCAAGCCCATCCATCATCTTATGGGGAGGTAGTGCACAACTCTGATGAAAAGAGTGTTACTGTAGTTTGCTGTGAAGCATTTAAAACAGTGTCCAAAAAACTCTCCTAAGCAGGGAGAAACCCTGCAGGTTATTTCCTGTCCCACCTTTCACCAGCTTCACCTGGGGCCACAGAGTGACAAACCCTCCAAAATAAGAATCTTTCCTCTAGTGATGGGTGAGTCAATCCAATAATGACTAAAATGTTGGAAATTGTTTGCTCCAACAAACAGTTTTAAAAACCCAAAACACTGCTATAAACCAAGCCTCAGCAGGCAATAAAGTTTTTATAGCTTAGGAGCAATGGTAGGATTTATGAGTAAAATACTGATGAAACCTTAAATATAGTGATCCAAGTGGAAATTACTTAGTTCATATGTAACCCTCTTTCAGGCTCTAAATGCTTCAAATAATACAAAGAAACAACATGAAAACAGCATGGGCCATCTTCACACAGGGCTTGTCTTCACAGTACAAGTTACATTTGAGTCAGTGCTCTCAGAATAGCCTCTTTGAGCTAGGTTTGAGTGAAAGATCACACTTCAGAATAACTCTTGGCTTTCAGAATATGCTTGCAGAGTGTCCTGCATGCCAACCTGCGATGGCTCTGCCATGTGCCTGGCAGTGGCAGGCAGCTGAATCATCCTGCCAGCAGCACAGCTGGTTTAAAAGTCTGCTGTCCCCCTCAGCTCCGCTACTTTGAGTGCTCAGTGGTGGCTCTCTAGCCTGGGTCTGTGGTCTACACTGATAGTAGAGCTCCTTCCTGCTACTCCTAAAATAGTTCATGTGCCTGTGCTGTGGGCTCAGGCTCTCCCAGCAGATCCCTGCGGCACAGCATCACCTTAAGCACCAGCAACACTCTGGCTTCAGTGCAATCTCCGCCTGCTGAAAAAGACTTTTTGAAACATCACTAATTTAAAGCTGGGGCCATTCATGTGTAGAAGGAGATCACACTGGGAATAAAATGAGAGTTTAACTCAGGATTTAACCATGCAGGAGTACATGCCGTTCAGCTAATAGCCCTGAAACAAGCTTCCCACAACATAACGGATTCTGAATTGCTCTGCACCTCTGAGTAGCCAGTTACACCTGTGCAGAGAAACCACAGCAGTGGTGCTCCCAGCTTTGCTCAGGTGCTGAGCTGGGACATTGCTTTATAGGAACTTGTCATGTTCACCTGGGACAGCACACAGAGCTTTGAGAAAATGCTATTGAACTTTGGAGGACAAGTTATCATAGGCAGTATTTACATCTCACCTAAAATTGGCTATGATGAATAGAAACACGTAGGTTTTACATGTCCTTAATTGGCAACACTTCTCAATAGACTTTAGTTCATGATGATATGAATGCTCTCTTAAGGATTGTTTCTTCATTCATGAATTAAAGATCCCATGCAAACTAGTTTTCTTGTGCCCTAACACTATAAGTAGGTTGTTGAGAGAGGTTGCAACTTAATGTTTACGTGGCTAGAGAATGGCAGCTACTATTGCAAATTAATTACTGCTTTGCCTGGCTGACATCTTCAGCAAGCCTTCACCATGCAAATTCAGTGGAGCTTAATAATGGATTTCTGAAACGAAATGGTTAGAGACCTGTTTCCCCAGGATGCCATTTAAATTAGTTGTTCACTTGAGATAGTTTTGAAAAAGGTTCATGGAGGTGATGAAGCAGAAAATAGAGAGGAAAAGTGCTGAATGACTAGCTGTGGTCTGTGATTATCTTTATATTTTTTATTTTACTTTTTGTTTTAAAACAAGGTAGGAGTGTGCATTTGAGGGCAGACTTTATTCATGTACATTGGTGACCTTTATCTAAAATCTTTCTACTTGTTTGTATGTTGTACATTCAGTTGTGATTATACACAACCTAGTAACACTGTCATACATTTACTGATGCTGCTCCTCAAAAGGCTTCGCTTGCTTTAAAAATGCCGTTGTCCCTTGCAGGGTATTTGATTTTGCATGCTGTGTAACTTCCTACTACTGTGCTAATCTAAAATGGCTGCAATGAAAGGTCTCACAGGTGTTCTTTTTGCTTAGTAGTTCATAAAACAAGAGCAGAAGAGGAAAAATATTGACTTTTAGTAAAGTGTATTATTTTAAAAAGGGGGTTTTTATTGTACGAAATGTGATTAAACATTTTTTGGAGATTTTTTGGCATTTAGGAACAATGTTTAAGTTCAAGAGTGACAGATTTAAGTTCAGAGGTGTAGAAGTATGAGGTCTAGACATATGAACAACTCTGGCAGTTGAGGCTGTACATGCGACTGAATTTCCTATGACACTTTCTTAGACTGTAAATGGAGCTTTGACTGGTGTTGGGACAGAGATTGTGTGCTCAGATTGGAAAATGTGGAATACTGACTGCATATATAGTCTATTCCATTAGCTTCACACAATCCAGGTGGATATTGATATGGTACCTCCACAGAAAAAGGTCACCAATATTTTCCTATGTCTGAGAAGTAAAGAATTAAACTCTACAACTTCAGCATTAAGATGCCCACTGTGTCACCTGAACTTACATCAAATAGTCACAGAAGTCCAGGGGAAAGGCCTTCAAAGAATAATAATATTCTGCCCCAACAGTTTTCTGGTAAAGCTGATGCAACACTTTTTGTATCGTTCCACTGACATCAGTGGTGCTACTTGCCTGTTAAGAAGCTACTCAGAATGGCCTCAACACTCATCATCTGAGCTTAGCCACACTTTGCTCATTATTTTTTCTACTGCCTGCATATGTCTGGTGGGTAAGGTTAATTAGTGAGAGGGCTGCTCCTAAGAAAGGTGATACAGGCAGCCCCTACTGTAATCTGCCTTGCCTTTGGAGATTCTTTATTGAAGAAAGAGCCCCAAGGAAGAGTCTGGCAGAAGGATACCCCCAGGAAACAGTTTGACTGACTGTGGTAATACAAAATTGAAATTAAAAACTAGCTGTGAAGACTTCTGTTGCAATAAGTAAGTGGCAACAATTCCCATTGCTTTGAAAGATACTTTAGCACAACTGGCTATTCTATAATAGTCAAATGTATTTACTGGTATTATCCTTCCTTTCAGGATGAAAAGAATCAAGTATTAACGACAAATATCTGGTTACAAATGGTAAGTTCTGAAACCAAGTATGTTTGTTTTTTCCCCTTCAGTCTTAGAGTTTAATCTGATGAGTAGTTTGAATTTTAGAAAACTTTCACGTCTGTGAAAAAATGAGTTGACTCCTTCTTCCATGTCAGATTTTCTTTCCTAACCACTAGATATGACAGCAGAGAACTTTGTCCTCACTAATTCATGGCCAGAACTGCTAGGCAGGAGTTAATTTTCAATCACTTTTTAATAAATGGTACAGATAATAGACTGTTCAAGAACTTTATGAGAGTATTTTGAAATTGTTTTCTCTGAAAGGTTACATTATGACTTAGAATTAACAAGGTGCTTCTTAGCATGTTAACGGCTGTGGAGCCCTAATGCACCCACAAACATTTCCCCCATAAATTTGTCTTAAGCTCTGCAAAGACAGGGTGATGTGGAGTTTTCTCCATCTGTAGCAGCATGGATGAGAATTTGCCATTAACTGAATTCCCATCAGTATTACAGAAACTGAACTGTTTGGTTTAAGTAAAGGTTTACAGAAGATTTTTATTATTCCAGACAATCATGCTGCTTCTGCAGAAAGTTTATACCTTTCAGTTTCTTTTACCAGCTCATTCAGTTTAAATGCATTATTTTTTCTTTTACTGTAACATTTTCGGTAGAGCACCTCACTTGCACTGCGGTAGGCCCTAGGACACAAATGAAAGACTATTCTGATGACCTGTAAGGATAGCATGGCTATTCCATTTATACACAAAGAAAATCTGACATGGAAGAAGCAGTCAACTCATGCTTTTTCACAGGCCTGTTGTACAGCAAGATTAAAACTGTCAAATATAATACGTTTTTGGCTTTTAGCTACAGTGACTATAGTTGCTATGATTTCTTACCAGGAAAAGAGACAACAATTCTTACTCAAGAGGCTATAATTTATTTTCCTTCTCTTTTATCTCACAGCATCCTTATCCTTTTTGAGATTGTCTTTTTTTTTCCCCTAAGGAAATGGTTGATTATACATTATACATTCTGTATTTCTTTTGATTTCTTCACCTGAGCACATACTGGATATAGAACATGTTAAGATTGCAATGAGCAGCTCACTTGGTTACTACAAAAAAAGTAGCCACTCATCACGGCCTGTGTACACATAAAAATAAGTGTTAGCATACTAACTGTCTTTTAATGGTGTTCTAGACAGATTCAAAGCATGCTTAAGGCTAACATATGTCATTTTATTATTCTAAATTATCTAAATAAATTTTTCCCTGAAGTCCCTCTCCACTGCTTTCCTTGATATATATGTGTGCATAATCAGCAATGTATCTTAAATATATTTTATGTAATCATCACCAAAATACTTAAATACAAAAAATAACCTGGGAGAAAGGGGAATATAAATCTAGTATTTATACATGCAGACTATTTCAGCTGACCACTATCTCCATGGCAATACTGTTCAGCATCAAAAACCTAAAACTTGACCTAAGTTACAGCAGGAGCCTTGCCTGGTCACATAGATTGGTACTAACCCAAGCACCCTGAGCTCTTTGTTATTTTAATCCAAATTACAGGTGCTTCAGCTACAGTGGCTCTAAAGTTAAAGCAAAATGAAGCAGCTCATGCCCTGCTGGATGAGTGAGCACTTTGTACACAAGGTTAACAGAGCAACCGTAAAATCTCCTTAACATTATCTCTAATCCAGACTTGAATATTAAGTTTTCTATTGTCCTTGAACTGTCTTTACGTCACTCAGCATCACCCTACGCTACAGTGTAGTGGCCATGGTAACTCCTAACGTAAGTTGGGATAGGAAATGATTGGATATGTTGATATCTAGGATACATTCAGCTGGCAGTGAGCGCAGCCTGCCAGCCCCAGCCCTGCCACTGTGACTGTGAGTGAGTCACCCAAAGCCACGAGAGCCACGGCTTTCAATGCCTCAGACCCACACAGCTTATTTGCTTACCTTGCTGGCCTTTGGGAAAAACAGATGTATCCTGGTGCCTCAGGACTTCTACATTACACAAAGATGAAGTGGTAAAAAAATACAGTGATATGTGTCTACCAGGAAGTTCATGTAAAACAGTTTACTGGGAAAATGTATGTAAAATTTCCAAAAAAAGATGAGAAGCAGTTGATCAGCTTACAGAAGCTGTGTATAGATGACTGTGAGCAATACATGTATCTTAACTAGAGAACTGTGAAAACAAAAACTGTGAACAGAGCCAAATAATTGAAGATTTCTTTAAAAAACTATAATCTGTAAAGCAAAAGGAAAAAGCAGTGCACGACTCAGATCTTTTGTCCAGCTTTGCTACAAACTCATTGTAAAAAATGACTGAGATAAATATAGAAGCACAGGCCAAGAATAAGTATAAGAAACACTTTACGAAAGCTGCATGATGAATGCTATTAGTTGTGTTGAATGCATCAAAATGGTCATTTATGCTGTTGTAAATGTACAAGAATGTATTTGAATACCTGCATCATGAGGCTAAATGGGGATTTACTTGGTGTATCAAACCAAAACCTGTGTGTGGCAGTAATGCAAGGAATTACATAGACCAGTTTGATGTGAGTACCCCATGAGAATGACCAATAACATTTACCTCCACAATACCCACTGGCAATTTATCCTGACCTTAATGTCTATCAATCATTTTGACTAGGACCACTGGACTGAAGGGGTAAGTGTACTACATTTACTCACCCATTTAAAAGTTTACTTTTAAGAAATTAACATTTGGCATTGCAACAGCTTGGTAAATCTGGACAAGTCTTCACTGTAAGTTACATGATGCCTACAGCCAAGTGAAGTTAACATAAACAAGATAATATGGAGATAGAAGCACATTATCATGAAGCACAGATATTATAAGAAAAAAATCTTGTAAATTTTGTAAAACGAATTGAACTTTATTCCTTATACCCTTGATGCACAACAGGAACTACCCTAGTATCATGGCAGGTCATTTGCATAGTAAGGAGTGATGTACAACCTGAATTTCAGGAAAATACAGCAGCTCATGGTACAATTTCCCCGGAGTGCAGGAGGTAAGCAGCTTGCTGGGGCTGCCACAGTGCTCAGCTGGCTGCAGGCTGGGGCTCTGCTCTTGTTTATGGCTGTGCACCCCCATATGTTTCAATGGCAGAGTGTGAGATTTAGCAGTGCTGAGCTCAGATCAAAGCCCCGCTGGTGTGACTGTGCCAGCCTGCCTGTGCCAGCCTGCCTGTGACAGCAGCCAGGGCTGGGCTGAAAGGAGCACAGGCAGCCCCAGGGCGGCCGCCTCCGGCAAGGGAAGTGCCAGCCAGGGAGGGAACTTGTGGGACCGAGCAGTACTATTGGAGCAGCTGCCTCAGAGGTTGCCCAAAGCCAGGCCCCAGGAGCTGCCAAGACCTTCTATGCTGGCATTAACCTTGTGGCATGACAGTCATCTTCTGTCAGCAGTGAATGCTGGCTGCTCTACCCCATGGCTATTAGCAAGGTACTACAACCTGAGAATTTCCAACATCAGAAAACAAAGTTGTCTATGAAGATAAAGATAATGGAAGTTACTGTATGAATTATAAAAGCAGTTCAATCCCAAAATGGCACCAGAGACAGTGTGAAAAATAAAACACAAGCACCCCAAATCCCTTCTAGGCTGTTATGTGCACTGCAGCATGAATTGAAAATTAGGGGTTTATGAGTTCCATCGAGCTCTAAGTGGCCTAATTCACCCTTTCCAAACGTCTCACTCCCTGAAGCTAAACAAGAGAATAACCTAACTTACTTACTAGGATGAGATAACCTAACTTAACTTTTTGTGTGTATGGCTTAGTACTGGACAGATCATTATCTACAGTGGAATGTGTCTGAATACCCAGGAGTGAAGAATGTCCGTTTCCCCGATGGACTCATCTGGAAGCCCGATATTCTTCTCTATAACAGGTAGACACACTTCTTTTTTGTATGTGTGTGTGGGGATGGAGAGAAGATCATAGAATTGTAGAATTGCAAAGTATCCCATGTAGGAAAGAACTTAAAGCTCAGCTGCTCCAACCTTTCATGGGAAAGGGAGCCTACATGAGGTTTTCTAACACCCTGTCTAAACACAAAGATAAGGCAAGGCAAGTGACATAACCATCTCATCAAAGTGCCTAGATTTAAAAATAATTTTCCAAAACTTTCTAGGTGTTTGGAATACTGGAAAATTACCAGTCTCCTGTTCACAGAACAGAAGGACATATTTGTAAATACTTTGTGAATAACAACATTGTCCCTACTACCAATTCTAATTGAGTGGCTTTTATGAGATGGTGTTTAATGGTATGGATAGTGATAATTTTCTCCAAAATTTTTTGGTTTAAATGGTTACTGGTGAATTCAAATCTGATGTTTGCCTGCTTGTCAGGCTTTAGTTTGGATTTCACTACAGACATGAGAGGTAATTGCCAGGAAGGATCTTTGCATTTTTCCAGGTCCAGTTTTGGTGTCACTCTTTCCTCCTGCTACGAAAATAGCTGGGATATTTGCTGCTCTCTTCGAACTGTTCTGAGTTGGGCCTATTTCAGGGACAGACAGATTGCCATCAATCCACTGCAGAACCTTTGGCTGACATTGAGAGATTCTTTGGCTGTACTGTTACATGTTAGTTCCCATTGTGGAATTTATTTAGTTCAAAATATAAAACGATGAGAGAGCTGCTTGCTCTATAACAACTTGCCTTTTGCTGCAGTTGTTTTGGGCTTGTGTGCTGTTGCTCCAGGTACTGGAAAACACTTACATCTGTTCTGTGCATGTAGCACTGGCTCTTCTGTGCAAGCCAGGGTACACTGTTTTGTTGCCTGTGCAGATGACATGAACCTTTTGTCTTCCTGATGGCATTCTTTCCTCTGTTTCTCTGCCATGTGTCTGCTAAGAACACACCCTGCTGTCTTTATCAACCTGATCCCCCTTCCCACTCCAGGAGCTGCTTTTTGTTGCAAAAAGACCTAGAGAATAGCTGTTCCCAATATGTCAGCTGCAGTTTTGCTCCCGTTTGCCTTTTGGTGCCCATGTCGGTGTTCAATGTTGCAGTCACAGACGCTGTTGAACTGTAATAACGGGATAACGCAGTGGCAGCATTTGTCAGGCACTGGGGTACTGCTCTGCAGGGCCTGCATTGTCGCAGTGCTCCTCCCAGAGGTACAGCTAACACTGAGTGATCTGAGGTGAGCTCCAGTACAGTTCACCATACTCAGAGTAACTGCCGGGCAAGATTACTGCTCACTTTTGGTTTAAGCATGGCAACCTGTCCACAAACCAGCCTAAAAAACTCTTTCAAATGCTCTGTAGACAAAATGGAACAGCTTGATATCTGGGACAGGTATTTTTTGAAACATTAGTCTTAATGTAGTTTTCAATGCAAATTTGTTTTCTTGAGCAGTTATCCCTAGCTACCTTGATTCTGTAAGTGACAGTGTTCTTGGGAGAATCTGACAAATGACACCTTCATTTCCATTGTCCTGATGAACAATACGCCGTGTATGCCATAAAATTGGTACTCTACAACAGCAGTTTAGTGGTTTCCAAAAAAATGAGTTATGACAATATTATTCCTCATATGGATCACACACCTGAGAGACACTTGCAATGTGCCTGATGATTTAGGCTTCAGTATTTAAGGATATCCAAAATGAAAGGGTAATATTTTAGAAATTTGTAATATTAATATATACATGCTAACTGTAGCTGGAGTGCTTTATAGAATGAGAAGGGTCACAATAACCTGAAAAACTGAAACCACAATTTTTCTGTTAATACAGGTTTTCAAATCTTTGGATTGTTAACTATGACTCAGTCATAATTATTCTACAGCTTCTCGATTGCAAACACATATTTAATCCAAAAATCGTATGCAGAGTTTAGTCAGAGAGCAAAGCTATTTAAAATGAATTCTTACTCCTGTATGAAATTACATTGGGAATATTACGATGTTCCCTTCTAGTGACATGCCATTTCGAGATAGATGCTTTCAATTTCTATGCTTCAGTAGGGACAAGCATCTGCAGTTACAGAGAAATTAATGAATTATAAATTCACTTTCCATTTTAATGAATGCATGTTTCACTGTGTCTTGAGTCCTTACACATCTTGCTGCAGCCTAGTACAGAGAAATTGTGGCAGTTGTATTAAATTTTACAACCAGTCTATTGTGGGGAGAGCAGGGCCAGTTCATCTGTAGTTTTTCTGAGGAAAGAAAATCTTGGCCTTTGTACAGATTCCAGGATTGACTGTGTTAGTGTCATGTGGACTATCTTCCACTTTTAACTACACTTACTAAAGTGCTCATTTCTGGCAGAATTGTTTTCCAAATGGTCACAAAGTTTTCAGTACTTCATGGAATGACAAAAATTCTGGAAAGTACGTCTCATTTTAACAGTTCAATTTTTCCAGTTTTATAAACCTGAGGTTAGGTCCCAACAGGATTCTGTCTTCTAGGTACAGCTTTGTCATCTCAGTGTACTGTAATCAATATCTGCTTTCAAGTGGTTATACCCTGAAGAAGAATGGTAGCAGAAATAGTTTTCTATCATTACATTTCTGTCCAGTCTCTTTAAGCACAGGCTTAGATACTTGGTGCATTCCCAATTGAAGCAGTGCATTTCAAAAAATGATTAGAAGCACAGCATAGAAAAACACATGCTCCTTTTTCAGAAAAAAAGAATTTCATATTTGAATCTGAGTACCACTGGATTCTCTTTTAAAAATGTGCCTATGAAAGGCAAAGTCATGTGGCAATGAAGTCAAGGTTCCTTGATCACTTGTGTTCTCGGGAAAATTTTATTTTTGCCAATTACGAGAAACAGCAGCAAGGTCTTAGAAGCAACTCCCTGGTGTTTAACTGCCCTCCACTCCAGAGGAAGAGAACAGGACCTAGCCTAGGAGTCATTAATTTCTACTTTACAAGTAATTCGTGTGGCATGGATATTTTTACATCCTAAATTTGACTACTTATTTGAATTCCATCATGTAACCCTTATTAGTTTGAAGCCAAAGCAATTATTTGTCTAATACAGCAGCTTGTTGGAGGACTTTATGTCTGGTTTTCTAAGGAAATGAGAGTTATGCACCTGTGTGCATGCACACCTGTGTAAACGTGTGTGTGATCTTGCTGCCCTTCTCCCCAGTATCCTCTACCAAATTTGGCAGTGCACTCAGTAGAGATCTTTGCAGCACCAGTTTCTTACAAGTATCACAAAAACAGGCAGCCAAGATGCGGAAGGAGACGAATTAGAGCTCCAGCTGGAAGAGGAGCTGCAACATGAACTGGGAGAAGCCAGCCATGAGCTGTGAAGCTGAAGGAGTGGCCTGCACTGGTTGAATGGCCTTAGAACAGAACTGCCTTTTCCCCTCAGTGTGCTAGGATCAGGCATCATACATACACAATACTGAGACTTCTCTGCTTCTCTTCAAAGTTCAAATGAAACACTTGCAAGTATTTTCAGTACTTGTAAGCCTTCTGCTCACCACAGGAAAAAGTGCAACTCCAGATGGGCAAGTAATTATTTGGATTTAGCTTTTTCTTGTCTGCATATTTCACAGACCAGCCCAGTTATTTTTTAAAATCTAAGTTCTTCAAATACATAAGGGGAAAATAAAATGCAAATTTAAAAATGCTAATTAAAAATGTCTAAAATAACAGTTGCTTTATTTTAGCTTTTGAGATATAAAATTTGCATCAGAATAGATCAAATATTAAAGTACTCTTTTCAAAAAGGAATATTTCAATAAGGGTTTTCCTGCTAAGAAACACCTTTTAATATACTTGATTTTCTGCTAGAGTTATGAATGTTTCACTTTATGCCCATCTCAGGTTTTTACTCTATTTTGCTGATGATGTCTTAAAAGGTGATTAGAAAATTATGAGATACTAAACCACTAATAGGCAAAGAGACATCAGAGACTTGTCTTGTTCCAATCAATCTAGAGATGCACAGGTTTCAAAAGCCCAGATTGCTGCAAGAATCCAGACTCTGAGGCCTGTGTGCCTCCTGTGCCCTGCCCAGCACAGCTGGCTCTGCATTTGTCTCGTGTGCCAACACATCCCACAAGGTGACAGGTTGGAGACTACAAACAGCACAACAAATACAGTAGCCTATGTCTCATTGTGCTTCCCACATAGAAGTTCTTAAACTGTTCATGCCTGGTAAATTCCTGGGACATAGTGCCAGGTATAGTTGAGCTATTTCTTGAGTGTAGCTGCCAATTCATAATTTGGAGCACTCTCCAAATGACATTATGATTCTTTTCTAGAGACTTGTAAGGACAGCACCACTACACTGACACCTCCAATGGGGCTGCTCTTTTTTTTGGTCTGAACCCAGTTTGTGTATTCTGAGGTAGATAACAAAGGCTGGAGCTGCATTAAAGAGTCTCATGTACAACACGCAGTAATAATGTTCACCCATGCAAAGAGGTAGGAAGGCACAGACACTGGAGTATCCATCTCCTCATATTCATTAGCTGCTGTCAACATAGACAGCAAGAGAACAGATCTCCCTGTACAGTTGCTTGAGAAGTTATTAAAAAGTGCTTACTTTCCAAATAGAAATCAATAGAGCCAAGGCACTATAATGTATCTGGTGGGCAGGTGAGCAGCAAGAATGAGGTGGCTCACCTTCACTTACAGTTCTTAATCAGAAGCAAACCCAGAAGTATCAGGCCAGTTACTCTGAGGCCACAGAAAACTGGTGACGGGGAAAAAGCTGTCAAGTTTTTTGGGGTGACATAGTCCTTTAATGAGAACAGATTTGTCTCAGACATTCTTCAGCCGGTCAAAGAGCAAATAACCCATATTGTTTTTCCCCTGTTCTAGTGCTGATGAAAGATTTGATGCTACTTTTCACACTAATGTTTTAGTCAATTCTTCAGGACATTGCCAATACCTGCCACCAGGTAGGCTGTTTGCATGTCATAAATATTGATAGATTGCTTATGTATGGTGTGGTTTCAAATTTGCCATAAATTCTCTTGTATTTTATTTGTTTAGCTAGCATCATCTGCTAGATGTAAGCCTAGATGTATTATGGTTACATGGTTAAGACCTTTGCATGAAAACCACAATACAAGATACGTTTTATCACAATTATGTAAATTTTTCTGTCATAATGCACAATTTCAGAAGTTTGGAAGTCCTTACTATAAAATGATACTGTTTATTAAAGTCATGGTAATGCCTCAATAAATTTTTATTTCATTATTTTAGTGTTTCTTTTATTAATCTGTAACTTCACAGTAAGATGCTTAGTAACATCTTGGATGCATTTCTATTTGAAATGATTCACTGAGTGCTTCACCAAAAAAATTTTTGGTCTGCATGTATAGCAGTAGAGCACTGTTTCTGTTCCCCAACTCAATTAGCATGACACTAGAATTAACTCTTCCTAGTATCAGAATTTTGCAAACTACAGCAGTAGAGCCAATGCTTTCCAGACAAATTAGGTTTTCTGCCTAAGATCTCCAGAGGATTTCAGGGGCTTGCCTCTTCATTTAAGATGCTCTCTTGATTTACGATGTTCCATTTGGTGGGGGATTTTCAATTCAACTCTGAAAGCTGCTGAAGGACAGGGTCTTACTCAAGTGAAAAATAAGAAGCTAGCTTTCCTGAATAAATCAACATCATATAAATCTAATGATACAGCAAATAATATTTCAAGATTTCTTACTTTAGTCAGTAAAAGAAATAGAAACAGATTACATTTCTGCTTCATTTCTTTCTGAAATACTGTATCTAGAAATCTGAGTTCTTCTCTAAATGTTCTTCCACTATGCGCCAAAATGGAAGAGTATCTTAAAAAATAGTTAATAACATCAAAACATTAATGGTACAGTTCTTTCCCTTTTCTATGACTGACTTTTGCTCTTTACATGTCAAGGCATGACTGAGATTAAATATGCTTTACAAGTGAAAAAACAGAAGGCACAATGTAGAAAAAGTTCTGGTTACAAAATGTACGTGAAATTATGGGGAACAAGCATTTAAATTAAGTGTTCTTGTTTAAAATCTCACCTAGGCATATTCAAAAGCTCATGCTACATAGATGTGCGCTGGTTTCCATTTGATGTTCAGAAATGTAAGCTGAAGTTTGGATCCTGGACTTATGGAGGCTGGTCCTTGGACTTACAAATGCAAGAAGCAGATATATCTGGCTATATTTCAAATGGAGAGTGGGACTTAGTAGGTAAGCTCTTATTTACACTGCGAACTTGCAGCCTTGTCTCCACTGCTGAAATGGATGGAATAACAATCGGGGAATGAAGACAGAAATTAAATTAATAAATGACCTAGCCAGTGGCATTTGAAACTCTTGAGAACAGATCTGAGATGCAAATCAACATAAAAAAAAAGACAAATTTGCTGCTTGAGTTCTGTAAGTATCTTTTATCTGATTTTCCTTTACCATCTGAGAAAAAGTGGGAATTAAGCTTAAAAAAGTAGTTTTACCTGTAGTAAAACTTGGAAAGCTACATTTATCCTTTTAAAAAATAAATGCTACATAATATACAGTTTATTCACATTAATTTCTGGTTTTCTTCCTCTTTTCTCCTACACAGGAGTTCCTGGGAAGAGAACTGAGAGCTTCTATGAATGTTGCAAAGAACCCTACCCAGATGTAACCTTCACAGTTACCATGAGACGTAGGACTCTTTATTACGGACTCAATCTCCTTATTCCTTGTGTCCTGATATCAGCACTTGCTTTGTTGGTTTTCCTGCTTCCAGCAGACTCTGGAGAAAAGATCTCACTAGGTAAGGTATTAATAGGATATTGTAAATATGACTAAACCAAAAGAAGTTGTCTTTTTAAAATTTCTTTTTAAACAGTCTTAGGCAGGAGGAATAGTTTGTGTATCCTGTTCGGGCTCATGAGCTATTTTTAGTGTTTGATGCTGAACCAGAAGAGGCATAAACAATTCCTGAGTACCTTCCTTAAGAAGTAGGTTTTCATTTTCTGACATTTATTTGCTGAATCTCATATTCTTTAGGTAAAGCATAAGTTTACAAATACGCATTTAATCACTTTAACACTGAATTCCTCTTCATTCTTCCTTTTAATATTGAGTTGTATTAAGAGCCTGTAGTGCCTTCTCAGAAAGATTGATTCTAATTGCTCCTATTTTACTTTTTATAGTGAATTTTAACTTAAGTATTGGTTTGTAAAACAAATCTGATTTTGAGTAGTTGATCTTTGAGATGGAGTTTAAATATGTAAACAAACCTTTTGTCCCATAGAAAATTCAAATGAACTGACTTCTTCTAAGTAAATATTGCTGTCTAAAGGTAGAAACAAAATTAACATTTCCAGAATATGGTTTAATTGAGTAATAGCCTTCCTAATCAAGTTGTACCTCACCATATTTTAAGATTAATTCTTTGTTCCTAAATCCTTTCCCACCTGAAAATTACTCTTTATTGTTTCAGTCTAGTTCTGAGATAAGAGTTAAGCCTTTTTCCAGAAAGATGGGAACTCATCACTGAGCAACGGAAGTCAAACTCCAAAACTCAACTGTCAAGACTGCTTGGGCATAACCCCCTGCAGAACCCAACAGTAATATCAGAGGATACCAAAGTCTGTCCAAGGCAGCAAATCTGCTTTTGAGGAAATTTATGTATTACACCACCTGTAGCTTCCATGACAACTAATCAAGTGTCACATGCTCAAATACTCAAATTCATACCATGTTTCTGAAGCTAACACCGTGCTTTGATTTGCCTCAGCTAATCAGCAAATGATGATAAAAGTTGAACTGTTACAAGGATGCAAAAATATCCATGTCTGTGCAAGCATTGGTAGCAGTTTGGCAGCACTGCTGCCCTGAACTTGAGGCAGTACAAGGAAGGACAGGAGCAGCACTAATGTGCTGGAGCAGGGGTACAGTGGGATTGCATCTTGCAGAGAGCACTCCTTCAGATTCATTTTGTTTCTCTCCCTGTTGTAATTACAAGCTACTGATATGATTTCATACTTTATCTTTCAGGTATAACAGTTTTATTGTCTCTCACTGTCTTCATGCTGCTTGTGGCTGAAATTATGCCAGCAACATCTGACTCTGTGCCCTTAATTGGTAAGCTTTTATTCACTTGGATTTTTTTAGCAAACAGGGTGCAGTGACTTTGCACAAAGGCCAGCAATTAAGGCAAATCACCAGCTGTACTATGGATGACTGCAATTGAATTAGAAAAATATTGCCAATTGATGAAAGGCTCTGATGGGTGCTCTCTGCTCTGAATGAAATAGAGAACCTATGGGTATTTGGGGAAAGCATAAGAGAGTCAATTTTCCATGGAAGAATTTGTTGCACTTTTGACACAGTTGGCCAGATTGTGTTCTGTATTCCTAATTCCAATTAGGAATATAGAGCTAAACTTAATTAAATCTTCCTACTGTAATTGTTCAAACAAAAAGAGAAACTTTTCAAAAGAAGTACTAGCCAGTCTCTACAATAATACTGAAAGAAAATTAGAAGGCAGCCTGAGTCAAGGTTTCTTAGAAAAGGCAGGCGCTCAGTTCCACAAAAACAACAGCTAAAAGCTGGCTATCCCCTCCAAATAATGTCTGATCTTTCTGCTGTTGAGAAATCTTTCAAAAGTACCTAGAGCAGCACTACACTGGACAAAGAACTAAATGGTATGAATGCATATATAAACACCCCTTACTAAAGCTATATCAGCCAAAGTATGTTCCTGTAATTATGTCTTTATTTTGCAGCTCAGTATTTTGCCAGCACTATGATTATTGTTGGTCTTTCTGTTGTTGTCACTGTTATTGTTCTACAATACCACCATCATGATCCAGATGGAGGAAAAATGCCTAAATGGGTAAGGTTTGATTTTCCTTCACTATCCATTGCATAAATGTACAGCTCAGAGATGTGATAGAGTAGCCAGTGGCCCGTGATTACTTCTTTCTCTTAAAAACATATAAATCCCTCCCAGACATTTTGTCTGGAAAAGCAGTTTCACCAGAAATGAGGTGTCCACGTATGTTTCGTGTGGTTGGTTTTTTAGAAAATGTGTGTGTGCCAGAGAGAATGAATATACCTCCACTAACTTCTCATATCCTTCAAAACAGATACATGCAACTCAGGATTTTGTTAAAACCTAAATATATAAAAGAAGGTGATTTTCAAATAAGCTCCAGATGTTAGAAGTGAACCAGGTAGAAGAAAAGAGTAAGGTGCTGACAGAGATGATAAATGCATGAAATGCACTACTCTCGAGGTGCAGCTGTGCAGCTGCTACATACTTAGCTGCTGTCCATACGGAAATATCCATAGCCTAAAAAGCATTTGTTAAAGATGGCTGTTAAAGTGGAACTTGCTCTGAAAATCTTGATCTTTGTATCTCTGTTCAAGAGCATCTGTAAAGTGCAAAGAATGGAAGTATTTTTTCTAAGCACATAAGACTTTTTAAAATAATGTCCTTCTATGATGGGTGGTTTCTACAGAGAACATTATGCTGATATTAGATTACTACACACTGCTGTCATCAGCTAAATGTCCCCTCCTTTGACTTCACCCAGCTCATGGCAGCAAAAGGCATTTCTGAAGATGGAAAGACCTTTCTCCTTTTTTCTCTCTAGAACAATGAGTTATTATTATCCTTACTAGCTGGAAAGAATGTGCATACAGCAGTGCCCTGAGGACAAGAGATAGTGAGATATTCCCTGGCCTGTTCTGGGGTGGTGACTTTAAAATAAATTTCAGCAAAGAGAATAAAAGGTAGATCTTTTCAGACATGTGTTGATGACCTAAAGGGGACAATATTTAGTACTGAGCCAAACATCCTCAGAAAACAGAGTACTTGAGGATGAGGAGTGAGCTGTGGGGTTGAGAAGCTGAAGTCCAACAAACATTATTTGGACACTGGCGGATTTTGTATCAGGCCCTCAGTTAACGGAATATTATCCTTCTTGGTGAAGCTTGATAGCATAAAAAAAGTAATAGGGCAAGATCTGTCCCTGGCTGGGATATTTGCGTGGATATAATATCTACTCTGAGTAACAACCCACAGTCAGAATAAATGGACCAAATCTAATCATAATTATAGGTTAAGATTTACATATTATATGATACAATAATATTTCATTAGAACTCTGAAAAAGAAATGCTTGAATGAGCTCTTAAAATCTGATTTAAATAAATTACAGAAGCTTTCATTTGAAGCGGAACAGTCTCTGGCTTTCCTGCACTTTCTGTAAGGCTGGATTAAGGCAATGTGGAAAACGGTAATATGATATACACAGATGAAATCTGCAAAGTATTTTATTTTAAAATCAAAGTAATTTTCCCATATTTTCTCCATGTTATATCCAGATCTCCTTTCTAAAATCTGCCACCAACTGTTGTGAACACAGTATGAGAACAGAGCCATAACATTTTAAAGCTCGGTGGTCCAGTCCAGTCCAAAATCTGTTTCAGCAACCCCACCCAAACAGTGATGGCATGTGAATTTAATATTAGAGCACAAGTAAGAGAAAAAGAATTGTAACTTTATTCACTACCATCCAAAGCAGTGCTATTAAGACTATTAAAAAGTAACTCTTCTTCAGTAAGAGTTTGGTTTGGTTTTGTCTAATTCATGGTTTCTAGTAAAGGTGGAAAGGGCTGCCATGTCACAGTTCAAGTGTCAGGAAGAGTTAACATTACAGACACTCTCATCAGAGGAGGGGGGAGTCCCAGTACTGATAGTCAGCCTCAGGCAATCAACATCACTGCTAGAATAAGAAAACAACCCCAGTGATTGGTAAATGAATCAGCTGGAAAACTCTGGCACCATTTTCTAGAACTCCGTGCAGGATAAGCAGACACCATGGACCAGTCACCCCAGCTGCCTGAATACCAGCAGCGCCAAAGACTGGCTGTGTGAAGAGATGCTTATCCTCAAAAATTTTGTTTCAGACAAGAATCATCCTTCTGAACTGGTGTGCTTGGTTTCTGAGGATGAAAAGACCAGGGGAAGATAAAGTGCGTCCTGCCTGTCAACATAAACAGCGTCGCTGCAGCCTGTCCAGTGTGGAGATGAACACTGTGAGTGGACAGCAATCCAGTAATGGGAATATGCTGTACATCGGGTTCAGGGGGCTGGAAGGGGTTCACTGCACACCCACCACTGATTCAGGTGTGATCTGTGGAAGGATGACCTGCTCACCAACAGATGAAGAAAACCTGCTGCACAGTGGCCACCCCTCTGAAGGTGACCCAGATTTGGCTAAGATTTTGGAAGAGGTCAGGTACATTGCAAACCGATTCAGAGACCAGGATGAAGAGGAAGCCATTTGCAATGAATGGAAGTTTGCAGCCTCTGTAGTGGATCGGCTCTGCTTGATGGCCTTTTCAGTCTTCACAATCATTTGTACAATTGGTATTTTAATGTCAGCACCAAACTTTGTAGAGGCTGTGTCTAAAGATTTTGCTTAACTCCTAACTAAAACCTGCTTCGCTGAATGGTATGTAGCAAATAAGAATGTGGGGTCTTTTAATGGCTTGTTTTTAGTAAGTGTAGTGCTTCTCATTGTCCGCTTTCTTTTGCCCCCCTCTCTGGTCCTGAGTTCCTTTTGGAAGAGTGGCACCATTTCAGAAGGGAAGCCAAGAGTTTCTTTCTGGGCTGTTTCTGTACAGCTCCTCTGAGCACTCTTTTGTGAAAAATGCCAAGTGGCTGCAATTCCCTTCAGAATGACAGGGTATTGCACCACCATCTCTTACACATGTTTGAACTGGCTGTTACAAAATAAGAGGTAGGCAGTGCCAGAAATGTTACTTCTTCCAGACTTTGCTATAAAGGACAGCACAGTCCATCTTAGCTATTTGAACGAGTGATCACAAACACTTATGTTTGGGAGAGGATTAAATCCAAATGACTGCTCAAACAGAGAAAAGGGAGAAATGTACGTAGCTCTTCAGCTCCTCACTCACACCCAGTCAGTCTGTAACTCTCTCCATGCACTTTGCATACAACATATATGACTTTCAGAATTTTGAATTTGTCTGAGACACCAAAAACCTGAAAATTCAGAGGACACATCCCATAACTTGTCCTTCCATATCTTTCTGGATTTGACCTAGGAATTTGGCTTGAATTCTTAAACAGGCTTCACAGTAATTGTTGCAGTGTTCACTACTTCTTCCTTCTCCCCAGAAAGGCATTCTTTCAACTGATAACCATTTTAACTATCACAAAGAAAAATGATTGATTTAAGATGCCTTCATCATCACTTGTTTAAAAAAACCCAACTCCCACCCTTGTCTCTTTACTGTTAACTGGATTCCAGTGTGGAAAAAGCAACTGAATGTTTTGTACAGGCTTAAGTATAAATGAAGAATCTAAAGCAAAAAAAGCCATTAAATCCTGAGATCAAGGTTTTCACTTAAAAATTGTTTGATCTGTTGTATGCTTAGCCTTTTATAGAGCTCTTTCTGTTGCGTCACCGTAACATTGTCTTTACAAGAAAACTGCACCTTTTCTGCTCAGTCTACCATCAGATGAGTACTAATGAAAAATAAAGCTTCTTGATTCTGATATAAACTATTAACTGTATAAATATATATTTATATATACACACTGCAGGTACTTCCAAGGAAAGGTAAAAACTTACATACAAATTCTCGTAAGTCTAGAGACACTTTTGCAAAGGCAAAATAGTAGCTCAGCACTTTATCTTATTTTTGATTCTGAAATTCTCTTGTCAAAATATGCTTAGTTTTGATGTCACTTTGATATCTTAATGAAAAGGGCTGAGCTGAGAATACCAGGACCTGAAACTTTGTGTGTACAAAACAGCTGAGAATTAGTCTCTTGCTGGCACACCAGTATTCCTAACCAGTGCTGTAAGTGGTAAAAGATGTGGGAGAGGATTAGTTTAGCATTGGCTGCTTCCTTTATCCTACAGAATCCAAATTTTTTGGCTGAGGTCTTCAGAGACACAAACAGAGGCCTGTTATTGTACCATGTTTTTACTGTGAAATAAACTCAAGGGCTCTGTTTATCTCTTAAGATCGATTAAAATAAAGTGGCTGAAATGCTTATCCTCCCTAGGTAACAATTTCCGTCTCAGAGTCTGCTCCCTTGAAAGCAGGGGAATCAAATTTCATGTACAGCAAGCCCAGAGTCACCCCAGGTACCATTCTTCAGCTGATTGGACACCTTATCCAAGGACCTTCGTGCCTGCGATAGGGCAGGAGGAGTGAAAGGAAGGCAGGCTATTTCTCAGTTTGTGAATTCCGTTTTCCTGAAGGCGCATTCAGAATCTCACACTGCAAAGACACAAGCAAAACACTCAAAACCTTCTTGTAACTTCATCCTGAAATCATGTGTCAGAATTACTTGTGAAGAACTTATGTTTTCAGGAACAACTATTAAGAATAAGCCATATAATTATAATTCCTGCAAATAGTTTCTAGTTTATAGATTGCATATGAATGGGAAACTATGAGTGCAAACTCTGAAATGTGAGTTTTGTTCATTTGTGAATAACTGCACATATCACCTGGCATGTGCTCCTCTTCTGAGTAATCTTTCTAGGCTAGGCTTCCTGACAAGAATGTTGATTTGGTATTTTTTCTTGCTGCAAGTATCCCTAAATAGCTACGTAGAGTGTTCCATTTAGCCTTTGTAAAGTTTTGGGGTCCTCTTGGAGAGTAGCTTTTCAAAGAAAAAAATGAAGACTTTCGAGGTCTACCTTGCACAATGGGACACAACTATTGCAATCATAGCACATGATGCATGTGGTATAGGAAGCATGAGAGTCCCCCTCTTTCCACCCCAATCTGTTTACAGTATCTGTAGAAATCATCTTTCTGAATACAGGAGGATGGAGAAAGCAAGTTACAATTTGACAGTAAACTTCATCTTCAGTGACAGAGATGCCTACCCTTAAAAACTGGAGAGTTTGGCCTTACGTGAAGTCCTGCCAGAGTCTGTCCCAATGAGTTGGTAACACTGTGAGAGAACTCCAGGTGCTGATGAAGGGGCTGTGAGAAACCAGCATTCTGCCCACACTGCCTTTATCATTGGCAGGGTCAATGAAAACGCACCAAGGGGACAAGGAAACCCTAATTTTCCTACTGTTGACACAACCTGTAAACATTTGGTAATAAGTTTATTATACATTTTAAATATAAGAGTGACTCCTCCATTATGTTATTTGGCACCTTTGAGTTAATTCTCCTGTAACTGAGCTGAGCAAAATTGGTATGGTTCTTGTCAACTTGTGTGTGTCTTAAATATATTTGTGTATGCGCTAAACAATATTTTGATCTAAACGCTGTGAAAAAAATATTTATTTACGATTCTGGGCATAGAGATGGAAATTAAATACTCTATACAGTATGTGTATATAATATTAAAGACTATATATTGATGGTAAAGATCTGCTATAATCTTAAAGATTCCAGAGAGAGAATAAGAAGTGGTTCACCACAACTAAGCTATGACTTGCCTGACAAATTCAAAAGCTCACTCTAGAGCTCAGGTGTCATGTACAATACTATGTGTGAACAATGTATATTACTTTTTCTGTTTTTATATTGAATTGTATTGAATATTTAAAAGACTTTTTAATATTTTAAAGAAATTTATTTAAGTGTCAATACCAAAAAGGTTCCAAACATAAAATTTTTAAAAGTTAGTTTTAAATACAGACAAATTATTTAAAAAGTATTTAAAATATTAAATTATTTTATATAGGAATTGATAATAATATGTAAGACTTTTTTTAAAGATTTTAAATTCTCTTTACATTCTCTAGCTGCAGGATGTAGTCTCAGTTCACCCGTGACAGTTCAACTCTTCACCTTCTTTAACAAGACAAGAAGGTAAACCAAAGCCCCAAATTTTCTTTCCTTTGTTTTACTATTTTTTACATTAAGAAATATTGCATAAAGGGCATTAGAAAGAGGTGTTACATCTGTCAGGTACTGATTGTCATATAAGCAACTCAATACCTTTTCAGTCCAGTACAAATAAAAGATTTAGATCAAGAGACTTTTGGTTCTTTTTCATTTTGCTAAGATGGAAACAAACTCAAGTGGTAGAAAACACGAATAGCCATCAAAGGAAGAAAGATGTCTTTGGCTATATCATTCTGGGATGACAGAGTTCTTTGATAATTAAATATGCATTCATATCCTCCTGCCAACCAGTCCCACACCAAACATATATTACTTCAGTCTTACATAAGCGATCAAAGTTAACTGAGTAGGACTGAAACACCATGTAAA
This sequence comes from Eulacestoma nigropectus, assembly GCA_013397775.1. NCBI lineage: Eukaryota > Metazoa > Chordata > Aves > Passeriformes > Eulacestoma > Eulacestoma nigropectus. The sequence continues at coordinate 1,377,454 of VZTE01003320.1, read as the reverse complement.
TTTTGGACTGGCCTCAATGCCAGTATTAATTTATTTTTTGAAGTTTTAACACAGAAGAGAGAAAAAACAAATCCATACCAGCTGAATAAATTGTTGATTTTGCCAGCTGCAAAGTTTGTTTGTTGGCTACTGTTGAAAAAATATCTAATCAGCAGAATATCCCTCAGATGAAAAAAGATGTGTCAGTGTAGCATTTTGCAAAGAGATGAGTTGTCCTGCCCACGTGCTGAAAGAGCTTCCCATCTTTACAACACCCTGCTGAGCATGTGCCTGAAGTAAAAAATCAAGGGTTGTTGAACCCAAGACTTTATTCTCTTCATGCTTCCCTAAGTAAGGAACAGTTTGGTCCAGGTCACCACAGGAGTCATACAAGCCCATAGTTGTTACTGAACCCAGGCTGGCCGTGGGGAAGAGCTGCTGTGGTCACCATGTCAGACACTCAAGAGAGGATCGTGCTGGTGCTGCTCACTCTGCCAGTGTGCTCCACCCTTCTCGTCCAGTGCTGAGGAGCAGGACAATCTGTGTCGCACTTACTGCTGGACTTCAACTGGGCCAACAGGTTCAGTTTAACACACACCAGGCAGGTTCCTGCCACGGTCTATGGACTCACCAGCACACACACTCCATCTCGGAAGCCTCTGGGAGTGGGGATTAAAATCAGAGCATTGTGTGCTCCTGCTCCCGGGCATCTGGGTGGTTCAGATGCAGACTGAGAGCTGCTGGGTTTAGGAGTTTATTCATGAGCCCTGTGGGTGGCAATGCCCATCAGAGCACTGGGTCTTGTGGCTATGGAGATTAACAGTATCAGCCATCCAGTTTTAATCCTCAGTGTATCAGGATTTATTTTACTTCAAGAATACTGATTTCTTAGCCTAACCTCATCTTAAAAAATCAGTAAATCTTAAAAGGCTGTGAACAGAATCCGCATTTACAACAAATTTAACCTGGTAATCAAACAGGATCTCAACAGCACTACAACCACAAATGAAAGCCTTCTACTGTTATCTTTTTTTTTTTTAACATTGCTTCTGCTGCTTAAGAGAAAACCTTAGCATTTACGTAACCTTGATTTATACTACTAAGCAATTTGCAGATGATGGCATAGAGAGAGAATAAACAACAATCTCTCACACCCCACTGAACACATTCAAAACTGCCATTTATTCACAGAATATGAAAGTATTCTGAAGTAGTCTGAAACTTAGCATCAGTGTAAAGATACCACTAGTAAATGACTGGGCATTCAGAGCTGCAGTGACTTGTCCCTGTAATGATGCTATACAGGAATAACAGTTTGAACTTCAACATAATTTGAGCTATCTACTTATTTTTACCTTTTAAAACCCCCAGCAAAACCAAAACCAGCAGAAATTTAACAACTGCAATATGATATAACACTACTGTGGAAAATGTGTACATGAGAATAACATCTATAGAGGCTTTCCTCTTAGCTAAACAATTAAGGATATAACACAATGCCTCAGTGCCTTTATAAGGCAGAGAAATCTTTCTACTGAGTCTGAAATTCTGGGATCAAGACCATATTCAATCCAACAAACCTCACAGTTATCATTTATTTATTATTCTGGTTCATGGTAGGTATGCAAATGAGTAAGCCAAATATTAAATATTTGTATTACATTTCTTTCAGGCTAAGGAAAAAAAAATCTGCATCCCAGAGCAGGATATATGCACAACATCCCTAAGACAATATTACATTATCTCTCAGTGTACATATATTACATACAGCTGTGAAATATTTCAATAATAACTTTTGTTCCTATAAAAGAATTCCAGTTTGAGATTGCTTTTGCTAGCACAGCACACTCACTGCTCCCTGTCTTTCTTCCAAATTCTGGCCACATGAAACCTAATCAGCAGACTATTTTGATCAGAAGAAATGTTATAGGACTGACTTTCAGAAATCCTGTGTAAGTTTAACCCTTGACTTAGATTTTCTGACTTGTCATCAGAAAATTTGACATTATTGTGCCAAGTTGTACCCCAGAAGGAAGATGCTTCAATGGGAAGTTCATGCCAGCCCTGCAGTGCACAGATGCCTGGGCAGTGGAGAAGGTCTTCCCAGATGGCAGCGGTGCAGAGGCAGGGCAAAGCAGGCTCCCCCGTCCCTCTGTGGGGCATGGAAAGTGAGTTCTGCTGGTTCTTCTGACTATGCTCTGTACCAGGATACGAGTATATGCTGTCTTTACTGGTCAGTGCATAGGTCAGCTAGCAAGATTTTATTTCTTTTGAAGAGGTAACAACCTAAAATACTTGGGAAATACAGGTTGCAGTATACAGCTCAATTGATCTTTTCCTAACACCATCAGAAACTGTCTTAAACTGGACAAAGCTGAAACCAGGTTAACGATAAGGACAGTGGTTGTAGTTCTCTCTTTGCTAACCACTTTTAAAACCTATAGAAGTTAATCTGCTGCGTCTTTCTCTGCAGTCAAGGTTAACATTCATTATCCTGTTTGCAGTTAAAAAAGTGGTAACATTGCTTAGTGATATGTCGCCCTGGTTTTTCTACTGTTCTATGTTTTTACTTTTGTAGTAGAAGTTCTCATGCATTTTCTATAAACATAGCTCTTGTTTTTCTAACCGGCCTAGAATGTTTTCTGAACTTTTGGATTGTTGTTCATTCCTTTCTCCAAGGCGGAGAAAGATGATAGACTATGTTCCTATCCTGTAAAATTGCAGAGGTGTTAACCTCATCTACCAATGTGTGGTTGTTTTAAGAGAGGTATAAAAAGGTGAGAATAAAGGTGGGCAGGGTCCTTCGCCCTGCTGAGTGGTCCTGACCTGCTGTCTGAATCTGCGTGTTTGTGTCCGACACTGCGACATCTGGTGGCCCCTACGGGGAGTCTGCAGGTTTGGGTAAAACGCAGGTAAAAACACCGAACAGTAGAAAAACCAGGGCGACAGTGATAATTTACACTTTTACACTGTCCATATTGTTTATAATTGAAAGGATCTTGCAATGAAGACAGTAGAAACAAGGACAAGAAGGCGAAATATTGTACCTTTTAAAATAAGCTGTGAAAGATAAAAAAGGGCCTATGAAGGACTGGCAGAGGGTGAGTGGAGGCAGGTTTGATAATATCATCAACAGAGAGCTGTGACATGTCATTAGTACCACTCCTGCACCCCAAAGCCCAGAAAGCCACCAGAGTCTCTCTGACCACCAGCAGCTGAGAAACAGCCTGGGGTGTTTGTGCCAGGTGGGGCTGCGAGGGAGCAGGTCCCTACTGACTGGGGACAGACCAGTCACAGAGAGCCAGGCTTCAGCTCGGGTCCTTAACATACCTGTGCCTCATTTGTGACGACTGCACTTATTTGATGACACACACAGACACAGCTCTAGAGCCGGTCATAGCTTGAAGCACCTTCATCCCTTTTATCTAACTCAGAGAACTCCTCACTGTCCTCCCCCTAATTCTACATACACATATAAAGTCTGCTCCTTCAGGGAAACAGCATTGATACCAAACATATTCAAAGACTTAAATATTTGCAAAATTCTCTGAAAAATCTATGCAGAGGAAATCTCTGTGTTAGCTCAAAACCAGTACAGTTTCTGTTGCTAAAAATATACTGGAATTCCTAGTTTTCCAGTAGGTTTCAGGTGCAATAATATGCCAGGGTTTTCCTTATGCCAGCTGATAATGGAACGGGGGTAGCAACCTCTTGCTGAAATTTCGAAGCAATCCGTGTGGGTCGAATGAAGTATAAGTGAAAACTCCTACAGCCAGCACAGCTTTTAGCCAAGCACACTACAGCCTGTCTTTTAAAAAAGCTCACTGTTCTTTGCAACCATTTAATGGATTGCTCCCTGCACCTAACGGAAGCCAACCCATAATGAATGGCACTGCAGACATCTAAAGTGTCCAACCTCAGTTCTGATAGACTGGATTCATGCCCATTTATTTTCTCATGCACTTTTCCTAGTGCACTAGAAAATATCTTGTCTACTTGGAGCAATAAAACTGGCACAGTGCAAATTCTGAGATTTGTGTCTCCAGACATTGGCTTTATAATTTTAACAGTAATCCTATATCAGTGTAAATGACGGGAGATTTAGCCCAATATTATATGCAAAACACATCTTCATTTTGCAACTTCTGCAAATTCAAACCCTTCTGTCCCTAGCTCCAAAGACCCAAAGAAGAGTGGTATCATGTCTTTGCATAGCAGGCAGAGTAACAATGGCAACAGAAAAACGTTTTCTCCAAGATAAACAATGTCAGAACTCTTTGCATAAAACCAGTATTTGCCACCTCTGATATATAAACCTTATTTAGACCATTTGGGCTCAGAAATAGCTTCATTTATTTACCAATTCTTTGACATTTCAGAGATGGCTCTTTTCATGTCTCAATTTGCTCATTAGTATGCAGTGTGTTTGGTCAAAGAGCTTTCGTTACTGACAATTTTCCTACAGGGCCTTCTCCTCCAGTGAGGGTGGTGAATGTTTTCCCTTGAACAGAGTTAGTACAGAAACTTCAATAGTCCTTCCGTAGTGCCACGAACTGCATAATTTACTTGGAAAAATAATCTGGATCGGGAAGCACAATGAGGTTACAGATACTCCTGTACTTTTCCCAGGCAGCAGCAGCATTGATTTTCCCATTCAGCTGACAAAAATAAAACACTTCAACAAACTCAATCATTCATAATTTACCTGATACACAAGCATACGATCCAAGCTTTGCTTAACTGTGGTAGCAGGAGTGAATGCCACAGACTGCAGCCCAAAGTGTAATTATTTTTACAGGAATTTTTTTAGGTTTAAACTGTCCTTTAGCCTAAATGCTGAAATCACAGAGTAGCTAGAACCCAATATATGTGAGAGTAGACCAAAGCTAGAAAAATACATGTACTTTAAGAAGCTGGTAAAGCAAGATGTATTTTTCAACACCAAAGTAGTTCAAAGGAAACTGTAAGGCAGTAAATTTTCAGTTCCCACACTGCAGGAGGACTCAATTTGCTATTCTGTGACAGAGCAGAGCACGAGCTCTTGCTGAGTCAGAAAGCTGCTGAAGCTGTGAGTGTGCAAGTGCTGGTCTGCGTGCAGGCACAGTGAGTCGTGCTGCCACTTGCTACGAGCCAAAAATCCACAAGGAGCAGGAAAAGACTCAGCAGGACTTCAGTGGAAGCAAAACTCTGCAGGGGTGACAGCCTACCCTTAGAGAGACAGCAGGACCAGTGCCTCATATAATGTTTGGAATTTTCAAGTACTATATCCATGTAAGTTTTAAATGGTTTCTATCAAAAGCTCAGAATACTGTGAAGACCACAAGTTTAACAAAACTGATGTCCAAATATGGGTGAAATTTTCAAGAGCACATGGCGGATTTCTAGAACTCAGTACTTTTCCATGAGTTTGTCTAAGTAGGAAGGAGAAAGGAAGAAAGATAATGGAATACAGTAAGGATCTGAAAATTAGAGTCTTCAGAAGCGGATATGCAACCTCCTGAAAAATTGTATCTGCAAAAAATGTTCAGCCAACAATCTGAATAGTCACAGTTTGCTGAAGAGTTGCCACTGAGCTTGTGAGTAGGATGACAGCATTGCCCCATGAAAACCAGCACAACGTTTTTGGGAAAAAAAATCCCTGGAATTATCAGGAGGTCTGTTGGGGTTTTATTTGCAATATTTGTTTAAATTATTGCCCATATGACTGTGCCTCATACTGATTAAATAATTACTTCTTATTTTACTGAAAAGCTTGTCTGAGTTGCAAGGCAAACTGACAGAACTCTGATTCTGCAGAGGCAACAAGTCAGTACCAAGGAAGATGTTCCTCCTGGGGGATGTGCCTGGGGACATGTGCACTACAAGCGTGAGCAGTACTTGCTATCAGTTTGTAAACAGTTCTTTTCAGTGCTTGTTGTTGGGGAAAATGAAACAGGAAAGCCTTATAAATATGATTGCCTGGCAAAAGATGCTGAGAATATGGAAACTATAAGTGACATTGAAATGAAAGCATACTTTGAGATACCAGGCCTTAGTCACTGAACAACTGGAAAACAATGGTATGGCCAACTGAAGGTAATCCCCTTTGATTGAACAATACCTTCTGCCAGCACGAGGGTCCAAGGGTTAAAGCAGACCCTGCTAGCTTGGCCGAAGGGGTCCAAAGAGTAGTTTTTAGGGTTTAAAATATAACGCAGTCTGGTAATGCAATGATTCTTATAGGCTGTATGTAAATGCTATAGGATTTGTATCTTGTATTAGATTGGTTGATGAAAATTAGAATATTCAACACAGAAGAAGATTTATTGTATTGTAAGCGAGAACCTTGCGCTCTTACACCTCTTACACACACGCTCTTGCACTTCTTCTTTACTCCCTCTCTCTATTGCTTCCCGCTTTTCTGGCCTGCTTCTAGCAGCGGCTGGCATCTCCAAGTAGGTCCCCTGTACCCAAGCCCTTACTTAGCAATAAACCTCATGCTCTAAGACCTGACTTCAGAGATCTCTCGTCTCCATCCGTCCCGACCGTCCAAACTGAGGCAGATCCTACAGCTTGTGTTTGGGGAAGAAATTCATCCTGTCCCTCTTTGCAGTCCTGCAGTAAGCACAGACAAGCCCTTTTTGATGACAGCGATTCATCCTCTAACCTGGTGTACCTGCTCTTCCCCCTTTGCCTTCACTATAATTGATAGACTGATACGGCCTAACATGACTGGTATTTACACACAGATTCATAGAAAACCTGCAAATGGTTCCTGGCGGTGTTCATTAGCTCCTCATACTCCCTATGTGAGTCAGTGGCATCTATATTTAAAAGGGCAGCTGCTGGGCTATCAGACCTCCTACTTTATCTCAGGGAAAAGACTTTTAATCTCTGATGAGAATATCCTAATAAAATATAGTAGGTGTGCTGATAAAAACTGAGTGTCTATACCATCTTACAAAAGAAAGGCACTGAGTTTGACTTCATCGAAAGCTCTCATAACTCTCAGCACATTGTTGACAGGCAGAGCAAGTGAGTAGGAGTGCTCCTGCTTCCAAAGAAGAGCTACAGTATAATAAATTTAGCAGAGACCAATTACTGACTGGCTTCCAGATACTACTGTATTATAAATAGCTGACTTTATGATACTAATTTTTTACTGTAAGCTATTGGTGTATGCCCGAACAGAAATTTACTCTTTTATGAAAATGTTGGGGAAACCAGCTGATTTTACTGGGAAAGGATGCAGGTTGGGGGTATTTTGAAATACCTCAGCATAAAAATACAGACTGTGCATTAAAAAAAGAGATGGAATTGTACCATTTCCATGTGGAATACCACAGACCTCATGCAAAAGAAACATCACGAGGGTGGAACAACATGGCACAAGGACAGTGTTATTAACCTGAAAATGTCTGTGGCCTATGCATGTAAAATATTAGCATCAAGAAGACACTTAAAACATATAGAATAGGGGTTTTTTGTCAAAATATGGATTATTTATAGCATAGAACAAGTTGGTATTACAGACGTACAAATATAATTTGGGCAGTAACAATTACTTTTCTACTCTGTGTAAAATTCTGCCTGTACCTACAGCTGCATTCTCCATTTCTATGCTTCCCAGCTGCCCTCAGTCCTTGCTGGAGTGCCATATCTGTGAAACACTCTCAGTGCTGATGCATCTGAAATGGCTGCGTCAGCTCTCAGCTCTCACAAACAGATTGCACAACCAAACACGCAGCACATAACAGGACATTCCTGGAGCTGCAGTTACCAAGGTGTGCTGAAGTTATCAAGGAAGTTAGAAGAAAGGCTTGGAAATTACAAGAATTTCAAATTAAATGACAGGCTAAACACTACAAGTATGATCCAATCTGCTTTCAGAGTTATCTTCTTCTTTATTTTATCATTGCAGGAATTTTCTTATGACTTACTTATCTGAGTTACGCCTAGCCTTGTGCCTTCCAAGAAAGCATCAGGGTCCCCTACTAAAAAGAATGGTGAAAATTCAACTGTAAAAGAGCTGTGGAGCAGGATCAAAATGCTATTATAGATCTTTAATAACCACAGGACCTCAAACATTAACACTGAGAGATACCAGCAGCTAAGACAGACAATCCTCCTGCAGGAGTTGTCAAGCTTATTATGAAATGCCTTGACCCCAGCCAACCCTTCCTCTCTCCCTCTCCAGTAATTATCTCAAATCAACAAGGCAGTGAATTTAGCTTGTAAAGTTAACAGGACTCCAAAAAAGCCACTATTAGTCTGTCTAACAGCCCTTCAGTTTGTTTCATTGCTGTCTTAATGACAGTTTCCTGTTCTGGCAATTACAGAGTTGGTTAAACGGTATCTATGTGACCTGGCAAATGAAAACCTATAATTGTTATATTTTCCTCAGGTAAGAAAAATAAAATTAACGTTTCTGAGACACAAATCTATTCATATAATTCTGCAGTTTAAAAAAGCAGTCTACATGATCCTGAAAAAGCTTTATATGTTCCACAAACTTCTAACATACTCCTCATGTATCCATGCGTGTAGTATTTACTGCACAGCACTATCTGGATTTTATAACCAGTGAAATGTGATATTCCTCAGATGTAAAACTCTTCCCCTTCCAAAATTTGTCTTTTCAAGTTCAAATTTATCAGTTTGTAAGCATCTGATGCTTGCATTTTATCACAAATTCTCATCCTCAGGGTCCTTTAAATAATTCAGGACTTATTCCAAAACTCAGTATCTATCTATGGACTTAACTCCTTTAGGTTTTCTGAAAAGTTCTGCTTCTAGAGCCTTCCAGGCAATTGGAAAAGAAGGGAAATAGAGTTATAGCAAAAATGTCAGTTTAAAACTGCCTTGACAGGAAAAGTCTTAAGCCTGGAGGTAGTCTGCCCTGAGGAACAGAAAAAGGAAGGTAATTCAGGTTTTTAATTTCTTTAAAACCATTATTATTTTGGGCACGAGAAAATAAGTTAGAACATGTGTTGACTTCTTTGAAGAACCAATATTACATACTGCTCTGTAAATTTGTAAATATAATTGTATAAATGCATCCAATTCACTTTGTAGCTTATATAGTGACTGGCTATAACTCTAAACACGTGCATTTTTCCATTAAAAAGTATAATTTTATCCTATTTTGAGTATCACAGTATCATCACAGGAACTTTCAAGACAAAATAATTACTTTCTTTCAAACCCATGATTAGTACTGCAAGAAGTATAAAAGTAGTATTATCTTGAGACTTTTTTTTAAATTTATTTTTTAGCAAATGTTCTCTAAATCCACTATGAAGCTTGCACTGCTAACCTCATTCTGTCTTCCAAAAGGGTATTTCCCTGGAAAATTGCATAATCCTAAATAACAGATGAAAAAAGCAAGGCAAGGAAAAATCTTTGGAGGGATTCAGTTCTTAAACTATTCTAATTAAAAATTTTGCAAGCAGCTTAAACAAAACGTACAGTGACTTTCAGCTGACAGCCTCACTTTGGAGACGGAAATTAATTCCAAGATGAGGAATGGTAAAAGGATTAAAGGGCACAAGGAAGAATTTTAACTGCAGTAGGATTATAAAATTGACTATAGGCTTGAGATTACACTTCCTAAAGCCACTAATGCTGAAGACTCCCACTGAGTCTAATGGAGGTTGGATCCATCTCTTCGTAAGAAAAGGCAACTTCCTACACAACTTCATTCTGAGTAAGTGCAAAGGTTCAAACCACTGGAGACATCTCACAAAAGGCAAAAGTTGGGTCATAATGTCTGTCCCTGCTGCCGTCTGTGGAGAACGTGAACAAGAAAGTACATGGTGGCCAGATCAGATTTTTAAGTTTGGTGGGCGGGCAGAAAAACCATTAACTCGCTGGCATATGTGGAGAGCCTGCAAACAACCAAACACAGGCCTAAAGCCTTCTGGTGCCATCCTCCTGCTGGGCACATGGCAGATCTTGGGCATTCTCTTCCCTCTCCCCAGTACTTCTCTTTCTGCCATTCCTTCAAGCAGAGTTTGTAATCCTAAAACATTTCTGGAAGGTCCTACCAAGGACTACCATATTTAGAATTGATTTCTACACTAAGGGACTGGAAGAAGGAAACATGAGCAAAAGAGAGAATAGCAAAGAACACAGAGGGGAGTGACATCCTACTGAAACCCTGGGATTAGAATTCTGCAAATCTACAGAAATCTTAATCAGGCTGAATATATACTACTGAATGAAGTGAAAGGGCCTGTGTAGTAACTTCACTAATATATGTGTACCTATCATGCCTTCAGGAAAATAACCTTTGAATACTTGTTCAAGATGACATTTAATAGTATATTAAAAACAGACAAAACCACCATGACTATAACTAATCATGAGAAAAATTACAAAGATATCAGTCTCCTGATCTACATGGTTTCACACTATTCTCAACTAATCTAAAGCTCATATAGCATTTATCAGATATAATAAACTAATCGCCATCTGCAGATACAGATTTTCACCATTAGGGAAATACAAATTAATGATAATGTAACATCACCTTAATTTTATAGTTATTCCATAACTCCTGGAAGCTTGGGGAGTTTGGAGCTTGCTGGTATAAGAAGGAGAAAACTGGTTTTCTCCTTCTTATACCAGCAACATGGACAGTTCATGAAGAGCCAGACTCCACACAAATGAAGAAAAGACCTTTTTGGATCCTAAACATAGACTATGTTATGGACACTCACGATTCAGTACATGTATTAAAGATCTTGAAAAGAAAATATACTGAGAAAAAATACTAAGAATAATCACGTGTTTTAAATTACAACATCCTTTTGTTTGAATCAACAAAGCAACATCAGGGATAATCAAAAAGACATCACAGTAACAGGATCTTCTCCCATCTTTGTATGCCTGTTGACCATGGAAAACACCTTACAGCTCCCAAGTTTCAAATCCAGCCTGTTTGTATCTACCCTGAGCAGAAGCAAAATACGTCATTGCTTTCAAGTTCCTACCCATCCATGGATGGTGGAATCCTATTAGGAAGTCTGTTTTGAGAACACAGAGGGCAGGGTGAAGGCAGGCTGTATTATGGAGATACACTGAGGTGCAGTGTCCTAAGTGTGGATGTGCTGTACTGCAATTATTTGTAAACCACACACACTCTCTGAACATTTTTCCCACTGCAAGTGCTTCTTTCCTAAAGGACTGATGTATCAGCAGGACAGAAGCAACCAAGCACCACAAGTGATTCAAGAGTTAACTGGATATTTAACTCTGCATCTCAATGCCTCATTACAACAGCACATTCTGCACTTGGGACTTTCTTTTTCACAGACCACTGCTATAGAGCTGTGTTACCGATACTTCTTAATGTACTACGCTACCTTTTTGAAAGTCTAAAGTGCCTGCAGTAAAAAATCAGAGCAATCTCTTGCACGACTACTTCTTCCTATGGAAAAGTAAAACTTACATTTTATAGCCATGGAATAATTTTCAGGAAAGGATTTTTCTCAGGTACTTAAATATTCAACAGACTCTAGCTCCTCTATCCATCAGTTGTTTAGTAAGATGCAATTTTCTCGTAATTTAGAAGATAAAGGTATGGCTGAAATGTATGGATTTTTATCATTACAAACAAGTTTGCTGGCACTTTCCTTTTCAAGATAGATAAAAGAATTATATTTAGGAAGACTTGGTTTTGTTTTTTTCCTAATTTAATTTTTTTTTAAAATACACATGATTCATACCAAGTATGCTAAAAACACCGCTCAGGACTATACCAGCAGTACCAGAGTGAAAGGCTCTGAGACACAGTGTTTAAGGCCATAAATCTAACTCAATCATACAGCCTTACCCTCTGTATGTCACAGCCCATTAACACTTTTACTGCCTTTTTTTTTTTTCTCTTTTCCCCAAATGGAGCTTCTGATATTCCAAGGCTGAAATTTTGGTTTCAGCTCCTCAGGTTAGAAATGCATTTCATTTTTGCATTGTTGTAAACCAATTTTTCTATCACCTTAAAAGAATTAGGTGCTTCTCTGCCACTGAAGGTCAACGAATTTTTGATGTCTGGCTTACTTGAACACACTATTCACAGTGCAGAATAAAAAAGGCTCTGTTCTTGTTTGGATCATCTTCTTCAAGTCTGAGTGCAAGTTTCCTTGAAGGAAGGTCTGTCAGGACACAGCACTGCAGACTAGGTTAATTCAAGCACTGGGAGTGAGTTCCCATCAATCACAAATGCCAGTGGATTATCAACCTGTTTACTCGATGGCTATCAGCACTCACTGTAGTAACCACTTGTCCCTCAGCCCCACTGCTGTGTGCACGAGAACATACCAGAGAGAATCTCCTTCCAGAACAGATTGAGCTCATTAGAACATACTGATGACTCCAATTAATTCTCATTTCTGCCCCCAAATCCTGCACTGCGCTTACTTTTCCAGATAAAGATCCCCATACACTCACTAGAAATACTTTAATAGCTAAAACAATTACATCGACCTTCAGGATTCGCTTTTGAGAAACTCAGTAAGGAATGAGAAATGCATTTAAATCAAGACTAGTTTATTGCAACAGAAGGCAAATACCAAACTGTTGGTATTCCTGCCTCCCTAATATCCCTTGCGAGAGACAGGGAGGAAAAAAAAAGCCCACTGGACTTGTCTTCCCTGTAATGAACCACCTGTTTTAGATCAGCAGAGTAAGATTTCATCTACTGTAAGGGTGATTATGGAAAAACAGAAAAATGAAATTTGACAAATTAGATCTCATGGTTCAGAAGGTAAAAATCACCGAAGAAATCAATAAAAGAATGCCCCTACAATGCTACTCCCACTCATAGCATCAGGCTGTCATTTATTTCTTTTGGGTAATATTGAAATTGATTGGAACAGAGTGTAGGATGCACTCATGAGAATAAAATATTTGTAAACAGAAGATTTTTATTTCATTATAGAGCTGTTAGACCTGAAACACTGGACAGGTTCCAATCTATGTAATTACATTCCGTCTATCTAAATTCTCTCTGCAGCCTTAATTGGAAATGATGTTTTCCTTCATTTCCTCTCCTGCATTATGGTTCCACCACAGAAGTGTCTGCACTTGAACAAAATTACTTTTTATGGTCAGCATAAAGGACAATTTGGGATGCAAGGATAGAAAAGAGTTGCTACAAACGTAAGTGACAGAAAATTTTTCAACAGGTCCTTACAGACTCCTCCCTGATGAAAGAAAACCAGGAAGAAGTGTGCTTCTCTTGCTATGTCTGAAACCAGATAAGATTCTCCTCATTTTCTAAATCAATCATCGAGTATCTCCAAAAATCTTACTCCTTCTCTTGTTCAGTGCTAAAGCAACTACAGTAGCCTCCCACACTAATAATGGAGAATTCACACTTACTTTGTTCTTAATGATCTCTATATTGTGGTGACGATTAATTGTATTAAAGTTAAAAACTGCATACAAATCCTAACTAATCTCATTCTTAATAAGTAACATATGACTTCCTAAAGATTTATATTTAGGTAAAACTAGCAATAAAATAATCTTACATTGAATTAGCTAAGGATCTTTCCCTTCTCAGGCCCTTCAATCTGAAGCAGGCACACGTTTACTTTTCAGAAGTCACGCAAGGAGACTGCAGAGCATCCCCACTAACCAGTAATACAGATTTTCAGTAACTTTTTTTCTCAATTTTAAAAGAAAATACAGAAAAGAAAAGTGAGGTGTTCTCCATTTCCTGGTGAGGGGTCGCAGGAATAAATTCACATATGCAATCCCTGAGGTGCCAGACTCCTTCTAAGACAAAAGTTCAGAAAGAAAAATTGTTCAACAAGTTGCTGTAACAACGTGTATCTCTTTACAGAACTCAGTGGTGTCAGTTACAAAAAATTCACTCATTTAATACAAATCTGCCAACAGAAAAGCAACAGATTTTCCACAAATCATGAGGCTGAATGTTTTAACTGTCTTATGCCACTGATATATTTGTGTATATGCACATAAATAAAATGACATATGAATATATAAAAACTTGTCATCATTAAATAGTCATATAAACCAGGATATATGTAACTGAAATGTTAAGCATAAGCATGGGAGTCTTATAATTTGTCTGATTTAACCTTCATGCTACAATGTAATTAAAAAGAAAAAAGATTGAAGCTTTCCTGACTTAGCATTCAAATATCTTCATAAAACAGTATGATACATTTTCGTCCTTTAATTATGCTAAAGAGCTGATGCATAAGCAAAGTCTGGCATTTCGTCTTCCAAGGGCACTTAAATCTTACATGATTCTCACTGAGACTATACCGTGAGACAACATGAGTACAAGGACTTTTCTGTATACAGAGAGAACTTGACCTAACTACGGCCACTTCAAAATCTGCCCTGGTTACACTAATCAAAGGAAGAAATAAAAAAAAAAAAAAACCACAAGATAAGAAAATATAAAAGAAAAATAAGAAAAAAAATATAGGATGAAAGAGGAAAAAACCCACTTTACACCTCAGTTTCAAACTGATTTGTTGCCTTTAAAAAACAAAACAAAAAAAAATGCAAGAGGTTCAGCAAATGCAGATGTTCAAGAATAACTTGATCACATAATAAAGTCAAAATCTCAAAATTTTCTTGACTGATTCATGACCACATATATTCCATTATATTGCCAATTCTCTGCAACCATGTCAGAAAAAAAAGACTAAAGATGAAACTGTAAATATCAATGTTTAATTTGGTTGGTTTTCAGCACCACAGGATGGTAATGCCTCACAAACACGAATGCATTCATCCTCAAAACATCCTTTAAATGTTCCCAGACCTCACTACACTCCTGGGAATTTCACGGTATCATCAAAGCATGATTAAGGGCGAACAACCTGTGAATAATTCCTTACTCAAAATGCCCACCATCAACCATTATCACTACGGGATCAGGAACAAGGTGGAGGATCCTTCTTTTTTGCCAGAATTTATGAGGAGGAAGCTGGCCTTAATCAAGATGATTAACACCTCTCTTTGAATTGGTGGGACAAGACAGCAAACATGCCATAAGGTTCTCTTCAGTCTATTTGGCTAGAAAGAATATGATTAGGACACAGGGACCTAAGTAACAAATTTGCAGTAAGTTAATACAGGGGAAAAAGAAAAGCCTAAGGATATCCAGGATCCAGTGAAGAGAGCAGGAAATAGCAGGGTGCAGACAGCAGCTCCTCGTCCTAATCTAACAGGAATGATGAGCCAGATGGCAACTGTAAATAAAGTACCAAAGAACTTTAAGAGAGAATGAAATTCCATTGCAGCTGGAATCAGGTTTACAGAAAAGTAGCATGGAGACCAAAGGGACAGTGGAAGGTATTGTACTCATCAGGAGAACAATGACCTTTGTTGCAGTGAACTCTTCAGCACCTCAACTCAGCTTGTTCTATTTTCAGTCTCCTCCAAAAATATCAACTCTTTGGCATTCATTCTGTGGGGTTGTTAGTGTAGAAACACATAACCACGGACGGGTTACATGCAAGGTGCTTTTATTAAGGCGCCGGGGGAGAGGGGTACAAACCCAAATCAATCCCCAACATGGATTTCAGGTGCTTACATTATATACCCTTCTTGTTGTATAATCATATATTAATCATTTACCCAAGCACAAATCTCAAAACCCCCCAAACGATCATCTATTATGTGTTTTCACTCAAGCATAATTTTCAGCCCCCCTTTCCCAGGTGCAGCTACACAATTAACTCATCTATCTTAGTCTCTTACCCCCTAGATGAATACTCAAGTTCAGGCTTGCCTCCTACCATCCAGGCAAGTACACAAGTTCAGGCTGGCCTGAACAGAATGTCCATCTTGCTCTTGGGGCCTACTTCGGTTACTACAATTTAGAAACATTTTAACCCTATGCTATCAGGGTGAGTGGCCTCCTACTTACCCTACTAAATTTAAAAAGCTCATAAAGAATAAATAATACAAAGCACCAGAAAATATATGCTACGTTTAAAATGGACAGTGAAGGGTATAAACATTAGACTTAAATATGCAGCATAGTGAACAAATCCAGATCAGCGCTGGCTTCAATAGCTGCAATACTAATGTACTGCTGCTTTAGACAGAGCGATTGGAAATGCTTTGAGTCCCACAGCTGCTGGCAGTTACGTGCTCAAAACAGCTACATTTCACAAAGTACAAACCCAGCACATTCAAAGAGGAGAGTACATACTCCTAGGGTGGAATCCCACGAGAAGAAAGAGTAGTGATAGAAAGGAGTTCCTTTGCTTTCAAATACCAAGTGGCTGTTTACAGTCTTTAGAGGATGCCAGAAGTCAGTGTTTTTATGGAGACCTCCAAATCATTCTGAATTACATTAAAAGGCTTGTAACTATCATTAACCATAACATCAGTCCTTTTACCCAAAGCCCCTCACAGCTAGCTGAAGATTCAGCTCTCCATAATTTTCATGTTTTCCTATATTATCTTTTATCTATCACTATCAAAAGTACAGGATAAAAATTAATCCAATCCTACATTTACAATACAGTTTCATCAGAATAAGCAGCTGAAGTTCAAGTAGAAATTACAATTATGCAATCTGTAATTACTATTTCTGCCCTTAATCAGCAATATTCTGAGATCCAAGGTCAGTGTAACTACACTGACAATTAATAAAACTAGAAGGGGTTATAACACCCAAGAGAGTTAATTCTGATTGCAGACATCCTGGCTCTCAGCTGTGTAGCCTTGCAGCACCAGCTCAGGTGCAGCCCATTTTACTCACAGGGTGTGATGAGTGGGTGTAGAGCTGTGGGTGTAGAGCTGCTCATGCTGAAACAGTGCACTCCCCACCTTCCTCTATCAATGAGAGACTGTAGCAACTTTTTAAACAGTTCCACCCCTACTCACCCCAAAAGAAGCTCAAAATAAGCACTAGCCATGATTAAAAAATCCATATGTCACTCCAGCAGGAAACACCTCTAAAACCTGTTCTCGGGTGCTGTCAGTAGGTTGCTAAGTGGTTTTGGATGCATTACTACAGGCCCTAGGTGTTCCCAGCCTTTGTCTTTCGTGGTTCTACCACACATACTGCACTGCAAGTGTTGTGTTTTAATATGAGCTTCCTCAGACACCATGTTTCACTAGGACCAGCATCACTAGGTGCTGTCATCATACAACTAAAATCAGGAAGAATACAACACACTGAAAGTTGCATGCTTTTACCGGGGCTTTGATGGCATGTTTCTTTCTAATATTCCAGTAAGCCACCTGAGTGAGCTGACATTTAATTCGTTCTGCCTCTGGTTTGGTAAGTCTTACAGATGCAAAGATTATTTCAAGGAATACTTGGAAATAGATGGGTTAATGCACAATATCAATACTTGGAACATTCAAGTCATAGAGCTCTCTTTGATCTTACATTCTGTTTGCTATTGAAAAAGCAACCATCTCACCCTGTGCAAGATAAAAAATGAAACAGAATTTGACATCATGTTAGAAAGTTTCAATTCATTAGTATGATTTGGTATCAGAACTGCAAGCCATGATCTACAAAGCTGTAAATGGAGAAATCCACTTTAAAGGTTCTTCATTTGCAACAGATTTCAAGCTGTCAAGCTCTCCAAGACACCATCCTGCTTATTAGAACTTCAACTGGAGATGTGGATAGAAGGTTATTATGTCCTTTTAATGACCCGAACTCACCAAATATTAAACATTACAGAAAGCAACACAAGCCACTACTGTAATAAATGACCAGACTGTACCACTTTGATCAGCATGGGGTCCCATACAATTATCAAGGAGCTTAAACTGTTTGCTAGATTACCTTAATATAAAATACAGCTTCTCAGCTGCATTGTCCCTGAAACACTGTAGTGCCACATATTTTCCCCCCAGAACTAATTTATCAATTCCCAAATGCTGTATTTAGAAGATAGAAGGATAATTAACATTGCTGCTTACACAGCCTGTTAAGTCTCTGTATCCTCTTTTCTCTGTGCACTGAGGATCAGAGGCTCCTCTCCTCGCAGGTAACAAGGCTAGAGAAGGGCCCATTCTGTCCTGACCAGCAGAGCACAGGGTCAGGACAGCAGGAACATCTTAGCCACGGGGACTGCTGGCTGGCTTCTGATTGCAGGGTCACTGCTCCCTGGGAGGGTGGGAAAGGCAGACAGAACTTCGTATTTAGCTCTAACAGCTACTCTTACTCTAAATAATTTTATTTCAAACACTGAAAAGTTGTTCTAGTGTTTAATGAGGTGCAAAGGAACTGGGATAACCCATTTTAATAAATAAAAAAACTTTCAAAGCATACCTGTGTTTAGAGACTTAATAGAAAACATTTTGACTCTGTATTTACAGTTCCCTGATTGCTATGTGTCATTAATGAGACAGTAAATCCCTTTGATCCTGATTTGATTTAAACCATGTAAATTGAAGTTCCTCTCCTGTGATGAGCATCTATATACCATCAATTTTTGAGTAACACAGAAGCATTTATCAATTACTACTATATAAAAAGTATTTTAGGTCTTTTTATATTTATATGGTTTTAGTCTATATCTATAGCATTCTCATGCAAAGTGCATTTCTTTACAAATTCATGGAGCTAGTTCAGATTTTTCTTTCTGAATTAAAGTTCAGATCCATTTTCACCATTACAGAATGCATACACTTACCTACCACTGAATATAAAATTTGATTCTATCCCAGATGAAACCTGGACAGACTTGCATAATATTTCAAAATGCCAACAGAGAAGACATATTCCTTGCTATTACTTTGAAAACCAAGTACCTAATCTGCATTTTTGCCAGATAATTCTAAAATTGGCTGTTTGTGAACAGCAGATAATTCTTAATTAACTCCCAATACTACATAAAGCTGAATTCTTCAGTATTTGTGCATTTCTAAATAGGTCTGCATTATGGCCTCAAAAACAAGAGGTGTGAACAGAAATCTGTTATCAGCTCCTTAAAGAGCAGAACAAACTACTTAATATTCTGGTGCTCCTGCAGTTTGATTTAATACTCAGCGAACTGTAGAAATGACAAAATAGTAATTATGGACATATTTTGCTTCATTATTTATGCTTCATCCAAAAGTTAATGTTTAAGAAACAAACCCCTCATGCTTAATTCTCTGTCAACTTTTTGCTAATTATCACAGCAGGAGGAACACACATTTAAACAAACTCAGCTGACTCCTACTGTTTGCAGCCTCTCAAATGTGTTCTGTTTGTAAGCTGTACTTAAAGCAGGCATAAAGGTCATGTTTGCATGAACTCAGACTTCTAACACCAAATTATTTTATTAATTTTTATTTGAATGACATGCTCTTTCTCATCTGGATTTAACTTCATTACAAATGAAGACTGCACCTCCTCTCCATAGAGAACTCGTTCTAACATCCTTCTCTGTGGAAGTATCTAAGCAGAGTATCCTGTTCTGTATGGAATAGCTGAGTCCATAGGCACATACTCAGGGAGAGACCTGCTGGTCACCAGCCAGTCCAGTTCCTCACAGCTGCAAGGGAATGCTAACCTTCTCCAGGGAAAGCTCATTATGAGGGCTGACTCACCAAGCTACTTGGAAATGTCCTGTGGAGGAGTCTCTTTCCTGTTTCTATAGGAGGCCGTGGAGATCAGCTTCACAACTCCAGTGAGTAAAGTACCGCCAATCTGTTCCTGGTTTTACACATTGCTCCATCTGTAAACTGCTTATACCTGAGCACAAGGCCTCTGTGCACTGCTGGAACCATCCATCAAGTGAATATAGTTATTGATTTAGACCATAAGGATATAAATCTGACTGGAAATGGAGACAAGTATTCATATAGACACCAGTGAGATGGATATAATCCTCTTCCTAGAAATCTTTAAGGTACTTTACCAAACTTTCCCCCTCTATTTTAAGAACCAAAGTAATAAGCCATAATTTTAGAGATGAACAAGAGCACACACACTATGGCATAATTCACTCCATATTAACTCCTTTCTCTACGGAACAAGAAAGCATCAAAGCAGTGACCTATCGATACACCAGAAACAAGAGCAGCACCACATCATTTTAGCACAACTGCAGTACCTCTCAATTGGTTACTGGCTCACAGCTGAAACATTCATGTTTTTGTTCCTCCACTATTGCAAAATGTAATAAACCAGGATTTTGTTTCTTTTCTTCCCTCTTATAAATATTATCTCTACTTTTGGAAACAAACAATTGATCTAATGATACCTTTGCAGGGACAGTATGTGAGAAAATCTGTTTGATTCACAGCTATTTGAAAAGGCAAATGAGGAGCAAAGGTTTAATTTTTTTTCCCCTTCGGTCAAGTTAAAACAATTTTTCCTACAACTTTGAATAGTACAGTAACCTCTTCATGTTAAACTGCTTGCAATTAGTTGGCAGAGACCTGTCCAAATAATGCACTTGGTTACTAAAGTATAGTGGTTGACTGCAATGGCTACATATAACACAAGGACAACGAGCTCCAGAAGTGGCTGTGCTGCCTCTGCATCCTTTTTCCGAAGAAGTGGCAGAAAGAATTCTTGGCTAATGTTTTCAAGAAACTTCCCAACTAAGATGGGCTATCTCAGAGCCCAAGATAAAGTTTGTGAAGTCTTTTCCTGACGTTCAGCATGTAACGGAGTTAAACAGAAACCCCACACTACTTTTTCCAGAGAGCATCTAGCTGTGAAGGCAGAGATGAAGATTAAAACAGAATAGATTCATTCTAAGCAATTAAGCACAAAGAAACCCCATGCTATAGTCAGCCCTGTGAATGGCAATTTTACACTATCATCACACTGTTTTGCAACTATTCCTGTTGAGGACTATGAACTAAATCGTCAGCTGATACTGATGCATACATGAGCATCATTTATAAATTTCTCCTGAAAATATTGGAGAATTCCATCAGCTGTTTAAGAAACATACTCTGGAGCTTTAACTTTACACTTTGACAGCAAAGAACAAATTTGTGCATCCACATGTATATGTGAGTATATATATTTATGCATGCATGCATATATATACTATATAAACACACATATATAAAATAATATATACACAAACATACACTGGACATTACCTTTAATAGTCCTTTTCTCTCTGTCTGCATCTAAATATATTTCTTTTAAAGCTTGTATCCAAGCCTCTTACTGTAAGCATTCATTTTATGAAAGAAACTACAGACTTGCAGAGGTATATTAATATTGATAAGCCCCTCAAGCTGCTGTTCTTTGTAAGCAACCAGCACAAACAGGCACACACAGAACATCTCATCATTATGCTACAGATAGGCATTAGGGGAACACAAGAAAAGTCAAAAGCACTATTTTCTTTTCCTACCACATAAATTATCAGGGTTTCCCAATATTCTGGAAATTTATGCTAACCCCAGGATGCACCAAATAATCTTCATCTGCCCTAGTTAATAATTTGCAACTCTGAACACATCAGCACCATGACTAGCAGCATTATTATTAACCATGCAGGGAGAAAAAATGATTACCATGTATTTATTTTAATTCAATCCTTTTGTTTATTTTCAAATCTTTCCATTTGAGCATGAAAAAACCACTTTCTAAACTCTGTGCCTTGGTAGGTAGTAGAACTGACCTGGGCAAAGACCAGCTCCTCTCCTAATATACACACAGGAAAAACCTCACTTATTTTTCCCCTATTCTTCCTAACAGAATATTCCTACTAATATGTCACATACACACAGAATCAGGCAAATGTCCCTTTTGGAGTTACATCTGCTCAGTGTTGCCTTGCACATCTCTTGTGTTTGGTTTGGAAACAAACTGAACTTTAGCCCACCTGGCTTGGAAAAACCAATGGAAGTTGCTGGGTTTTGCTCTGGATGGTTACCACAGAGACGAGATTCCTATCAAAAGACACAGCATTTAGTGGCTGTAAAAATGCTTGTTGCTGCTGAAGCATACGACAAGATCCACATCTCTACATATTTTGTTGTCACTGTAGCCAATATCTAGAGATGATGCTGCAGGTGGTATGGCGTGGCTCCACTCCCCTAGCTCATTCCACTGTGGTTTCAAATTATCCAGTCTTCAAGCATGGAATTTATGGAAACAAGGATTTTAGCCCCAACAGTCTCCCCATCAGTAGAACACATGAGCTATGTCACAAGATCATTCTTAATCTGTTTTGGTGAGGTGTTGGGAACTGTGCTGATAGCTCAGGATTACAGAGCACAAAGGCTCCCTTTGGAGGGCAGGGCTGCAGGTACCAAGGTTTGAAAAGGGGAAAACCAAATGCAATTGCTACATCATGAATAGTCTGGTATCAAATAGTGGCTCTCAGTCCAGGGCTACCCTCATGAAATCGGGCCACCCTACTCATGTCATCTGTGCCTACTCCATCTTGATCCTTACAGAAAGTCTGTCACTGGGTTCTTTCCTTCTTAGCCCAAGCAGAAGCAGAAAGAAAAGCTCTGGAGCCAATTCCCTTCATGCGTGAGACATGAGCACCCTACAGGGTCTGGCAACATTTTCACGTGTGGTATCATTCACTTTTTCTAGGGAGTTTCACTAAGTAAAATCAGCTTCAAACACTCCATAGATACTTGCTTGCTGTAAAAAGCTCCCAGTCACCCACATTTATTCCTATTCTCTGCTGCTACTCTGGATGCATAATCATAAAGCACATGCCACCAATGTATGTTCCATTCCATTTCATCCTCTGCAGAACATGGTTATAAAGGTTATATAAACATGGTTATGTGTGGTTAAATATGGTTATATAAATAGGTTATAATTATCCATTATAAATCAACAGACAGTACTGCACAGTGGAAAAAACATATTGAACTATCACAGGGGATGCATACTTACTTTACACTTGAACAATTACTACCATTTAAGCCATGAATAACATAAGCAGAAGTTGTTAACTGAAAGCTGGAAACCGGTTTTACAGCTCAGTGGGAAACAGAATACCATTTGAGGTAAACAAAAGAGGACCATTATGTCTTGCAGACAATTAAAAACAAAAAAAGGAAAAACAACACTGATAATAAAATCTATGTAATTGCCATAGTCTGATGCATCTAAAAGTGACACCATGCCCAAGCAGGTTAAAAAAAAAAAAAAAAAGTACAAGTCTTTCATTGCCTATTCCATCAGCATCATCACTCAAAGCCTCATTTATTGGGAGTTAGGAACAAAGTAAGTCAAAGAAAGCAATAAGCTATGAGATATTTATTAAGGCTGCGTCATAAAAGTGACAGAAGCAATAAACTAAAGCAAGCTTTAAATTTTTTTTCAAGCTATACTAATAATTATTTCAAGCTCTTTCTTTTTTTGGAATGAACAGTCTACAAAGGAAATTTCAGACATTGGCAGAGTGAGACTGGGAAACAGAGAGTCTTGTTTGTTTACTAAGACAAAATATAAATCACCTTCAGTTACTACCAAAATGGAATTAGCAATAAAAAATGCATAGTTGCAAGAGCACCGTCATGTTAATTATTAATCCAATAAACACTAACTGATCACTACTTTGGAAAGCTGGTGCATTGCTAAAGCTTCCTCAGATCCACTTTTAGCTGGAGCAGGTCAGACAGGGCTCATTTGAGCAGCTGAGCTGACATAGCTGATGAGTGGCAAATATCTGGGAGAGAGAGAAGTGGAGACAAACACTGCAGTCAGAAGTGAATTTATGAACTAGTTGTGAACTAAATGAAACAGAGAAAATAGATTATTTTTACCATTTTAAGATAAAATTTTACCATGACAAAAAAGGAAACTGATTTTCAGTGGTGCTTACTGCTGCACTGACACCCATAAACAGAGTGCTCATTAAAAAGAAAACCTTAACTGTTTCTAGGAATCGGGTAACACTGATACGGGGAACCAGAGCTCTCTACCAGGATGGCCAGTGTCTGTCTGGGAGGCAATGGGAGCCTTTGTTGACAGGCTCCTTGCAGTGTCATTTATATATGGATTGTGAGTGACTACCCAGACAATTCTTCTGCTCAAATTGTGAGTGACTACCCAGACAATTCTTCTGCTCAAATTTCACAATCCAGCTGGCCCATGGCCCCGCATAACCACTCCAGGACATGCATAATCCGATGCTTTTATCTTAACTATATTTCACCATTTTCACACCTACACGAACAGTTTCTATAGACTATATACAAATATCTTACCTATAGTCAATTTGCCCTCTTCTGCAGCAGGAACTCTCTAGGACACTCCACCCAGGGCAATAATTTAAGCTTACAAATTGAACTAGACACAGCAGGAGTTGGCAGGGGAATCTTGAGAATCGGCCAAAATTCCCACCTGGGAAGATCCTGAAGCCATCAGTCAAACACCTCCCTGCAAAGGTGACTGGGAGAGCTGTCCATCACCCAGGTGCAAACTACTCCATTCCCTTCTCTTCACAGTTCCTGCATCCCCTGGGTAACCAGTGAGTGACTTCCATGCACTGAGTAGAGGCACAGGCCTGTTATCAGCTGCAACACCGTTAGAACTATAGAACAACATATTACTATTTTCTTACATCTCGAATCCCACAGCTCTTGCCACAGCTGCTGCCTCCAGTCCCTACTGAGTCCAGTCAGACCTCTGGTGAAATCCAATTGTCTGAAAGCCTCAGAGAGAGATCATTCAATACATTCTTGTTTGAAAAACAACTACTCTGAGAAGTAACCAATCTCTTAAGCTACATGATAACATGATAAGATGCACATACTTGCTATACTGTGAAGGAGCCTGATTCTTTAACACAAACCAAAAAAAAACATTTTAGAGAAGTAATTGGTGTTCCTTCAGCCATAGAATAAATACAAGTGGCTAATGCAAAGCAGATTATTTTGCTTGTACTCAGATCAAATTTGCATATAAAACTCAAAGTTTAACAGAGAGAAGTTAACTGCAGTGGCGATGAAATGAGGGCGACCTTTCACAAACAAAGTTTTCCTCTCTTCCAGCCAAATAGAATAGTAGAGAAACAGTAATGCTCTCAAGAAAAAAAGTTACAGCCTCTCAAAAGATCAAGAGTCCATACATAATATCCAAAGAGCACAGTCTGGGTCTTTCCAAAGCTTTTTATTTAAAAAAAAAAAACAAAAAGGCATTTAATGGCACAGCTATGCACTTCAACATGCCTCTCAAACTCACTGGACCACTGAAGATAAAATCATGTCACAAAACTGATTTTTTTTGCTCTCTAGTAAAGCAAACACATAGTTCGGATATATTTCAATTCCTGAGAAAATAAACTTAAGCTATTTCTGTACTCACCTGCTTTTCCCCAAGGGTTGCAGGCTAACACACCTGATATTTAATAGAAATGTTTGCAACCACACTCAGATTCAAAACACTGAAAATATTTCTTCTGACTCTCAGAAATTGTTAGAAGGCAAAAATGCAGCTGACTGCAAATGGAGTGCCTGATATTGATCTCCTTTACCTATCAGTGCTATAAACCCTTTGACAGGAATAGAATCAGTATGATTTATTTTAATATACAGAATTTTAAAAATGGCCCTACAAGTTACTGAGCGTTCACAGAGCGCAAAGAATATTCAGAGTAGCTGGATGCAAAGAGCATTACCCTCAAGGAGTCCTGATAACATTTAGATACAGATTAAGCCTTAAATTTGCATTTCTTCATGTGTATTAGATGATATTACCAGCAGAACATAGCCTAATTGCATTACACTGCATTTTAATTAAAGATATACAAATGCAAATTTTAAATTAAATTAATAACTATATAATAATTACTATTCACCAGGAAAATTTACTATTCTATTTTGCTTGTTATCTGAAAAGTATTAAAAATGAAAAGCTACGAAGCCTTGCAGGGTAGAAACACCACAACTGCATTTTTAACTAATTCCGAGTTCTCATTCCTTAGCTCACTCAAAGAAATTCAAATACTGTTTTTATAGATTAATAAACTATGTGTTTTTCTAATTTAGAGGGTTTAATACCAATTTATTACTTCGATCCCAAGTTCCTTTGCAACATACTCATCTTAAATGAAGGATCTCCAGAGTATAGGACCATCATGGAAATACTTCCATGGCATCATCAACAAAGGACAGTAATCAGTGAGCAAAGGCCACATGCCGAACTCCAATGTGTTCAGTTCTCTGCAATTTTATCACTAAGAAAAAATGGAATTCAGATCAGCTATATATTGAAAGGGATATTTCTTGAAAAAAAGAAAACAGAAAATTAGTCTTTTTAAATACAAGGAAGACGCATGTAGTCTGTAACAACTCTGTAAATAGATCCCCTTCTGAGTGAGAAAGCACATCATGCATATTTTTGAGTATTTTCAAGAGGATGTAGCACACTAAATGAAATAGGAAGATGCCATGTAATCAGTAAATGAACATGCAAGACTAATTATTACAGAGGATATATATGAAGAGGATAATCAGCAATGTCAGTGATTCCCAGCACAGCTAAACCACTTGTTTATTCAAAATTTTTAAAATTGTATGCTCAGTAATGAAATTTAAAATGAAACCACTTCCTTATTTACATTGCTTCTGGATTCCAGTGAGGAGATGTTGTGTGTGAAGGCGAAATGTGGCCTTTAACGCACATCCTGACAGCAAGGAAATCCCCTGAGGATGAAATAGATGGTTCTGTTCTGCACCTCTGGACTTTCTCAATATTAGTGAACAGCTAATGAATTTTTTTCATACTTCAGAAAGAAAATACATGACAAAATAAAAAAGAGAAAAAAATCAGCACACAGTTTTGAGCTTTCTAATCTTTCCTATAATTCACTTAAAAGACAGGAGCACACCTTTGGTACATGTTCCAGTTGGAACAGAGTGGAGCAGACACAGTGGCCCATTGGTGACACAGATTCCGATTCTGTTGTGGTAGTTACATCAACAGCTTTGTGATTAGGAAGTCTCTTTTTCACTTGCATAAATCCTCTTCTATGCTTCATTTAGTGCTTCAGTGATACTTAGAATTTGTCCCTTCCCTGTTTGTCTGAGGCTGCAGTTGGATCTACAGTCCATTCTCAGCAATGCACAGTTTAGGATGAGCAAAGGACCAGAACTGGTACTTCCTTTGCTTCCCTCCCTGCTCCCAGTCACACAAGGGAAGCCACTTGCATCAGGCTCTGTTCTGCTTTCTGATGTTTAAAGCAGCCCACACCTACTCTCTACAGAAACTGCTTAGAGGCTTTTCAAATTTGAACTTACTGAAGATATAAGCCTAATTTATATACAATTTGTACTATACTGAATTTCTCTCCCATCCTTATCTCTCATTACCTTGGATAACTCAGAGATGACTAAGTAGTTCTACTGATGAGTGTATTAAATGTTTTGAGCTCTTGCTATAAATAGGGCTCTTTTCCACTGTGAAAACAAAAAGGCTGAAATGCCTCTTGTAATGCTTTTGGTTTGATGGGTAGCATTTTTCTTGAACAATCTTCCCCATCTACAATCCCCAACAAATAGGCAAGTCACAAGAGAAAGCTGGTATTTAGATTTAACACCTTTCCTAATAATCCACTATATATTATGGGCATAGTTTAGAAAGAAGCATATAATACAGCAGGGAATTGTGTTGTACTATGGATATATAGAAAATTCCAAATAGCTAGGATTAACTTGACGGTGTGAGTAAAGGCGTGACACCTCAAATATTATACTCCATATTTTACATACAGTGTGTCTTGTCAAGGAAAAGACATAACTTATGCTCCTTTTACAATTTTTACCAAGTTATCATCATTAAAGAGTGAAAGAGAAGTAATTAGATTCTTATACAGCCCTAAAAGTTTCAAAATACTTGAATACTTACAGGGTTGCATTAGGGCCATAGCTGTCCTCTATCATTAGCTAAGGCTCTCTGGGTACAAATGCATGAAAGGGTAGGAAGTGAAACTCAAAGTCAGTGGGGGTAACTCCTTGGCAAATTTGTAGTCCATGCTGTTTCTTCCTGTTGCTACTGCTTTTACTAACACTGTAAAGCACTTGAGGTTATCAGAAAGAAATACAAAGTTACTACTAAACAAAGGTTGATGAACAGATTTTTACAAAGTTAAACCATAACACCTAGTCTTGAGTAAAGTGTACTTGAGAGACCAAATGGATAAAGGTTTTGTCTGTGCTGGTTATTTTAAGCAAGAATAGCATGAAGATGTACAGATAAACCCACCTGTCTTCAAGAAGCAAGTTAGATATCAAAAATACTTTAACTAAAAATAATGCTGAGAGTACTTGGTCCATCTAGGAGTCCAAAAAAAACTACTTCTGAAATATTACTCATCTCACAGCATAATGAGCAACACAACATTATGGGACAGATGTAATGACCAAACTTTTTCTTACCGTTTATGCAGAGGCAATACCACCATATTTCTATTGTTCAGATTAATCAGGCATTTATCATTTTATAAAAAAACCAATGCTTGCCCTTACACTCACACTTCCAGACTTCACAACGTATATTCTGTGTTACACTCTTCTACTGAGAGTTCAGATCCTTGTTTTGGAAATCAAACACATGCAAATAAAAGTGCCAGCAAATTCTTCATGTTTCTTGGTAATCCACTACCCCTAGTGGGTAAACAGTGACGCTCCTGGTCTTACTGACTCGGTCCATACAACGCCTAGCTCCCAGCCTGATAATCAGGGATCAACTCTCAATCAGAATAAATCTGTCATACTCATTTCAACTTACACCAAGACTATTGTGACAGTAAATGAACAATATTTATACAGCAGCAATAACCAATGTAACAGCAATAGTTATACACAGGAGAAACATGCATAAGAACAATCATACACCCGGACACCTGCAGCTACAGGATATTAAATATATCTTCCCAAATTACTGAGTGTGGTGGTGGTGGAAATAAAATAGAAGGAAAAGCCTTAAACCTACCTCCATCTTTCCTTGGACACAGATTATTATGCTCCCAAGGAACTGGCCCATGTTACAACATTCTGGGAAGAGGTGGTGTTCTTGTGAGCTCAGGTGATCTGGAACATTAATAAAACAGTTCAAGGTGAGATTTTTATGTGCCAGATTTCAAACTGTTGAATTATTCTCTGCATATAACATCCAGCTTTGAAGATACTGGTGTTTCAGTCAGTGCCTCTTTAAATTTTCCATGTTTTTGAAGTAAAAAATGGTTTTGTCAATAACACCACACCAACATCAAAAATGTTTGTTGTTGTTTTTTAAATCTGTGTAATGTTAGAATAAGTATATTCTTCTGAAATAACTGTTGGCTTATGGAGTATTCAAACAGCTTTTCCTGCAGTTTAATTACATTAACATTTTCAAAGAAAAATTAGTTGTACAGGCTGGATGTTTTTCGGTATGAAAAGGAATCAATTCTCTGTTCTAATGCAAATGACTGGTATGCCTGTTTATCATTTACACAGCTATAAGTTAACAAATATTACATGTATGGTGTGACCGTGGTTGTCTATGGACAGTAATTGTACCCAGGAAAGGTATTTTGAGACTAGGAATGCACAGAAGCACCAAAAGAAATGAGCAATGCATTTCAAATAGATATATTTGACACAAAGGAATGAGCTGGTTCTTGACTGTCACAGGAATATGTAACAGGAATATGGACTTCTGAATTAGTAATTTAATTTTTTATCTTTTATTTTATTGAAAACGCAGTCAGCATATCACATCTCAAAATCCTTCAATCCTTCTCAGCTCTGAAGCATAAGTTAAGCACAAAATTTAAAACAAAATAATAATAACAGACTACTAAAATGATCATGATATGTATAATAAATATATGCCCAGAAAGACCTTAGTATTGGGAACATAAACACGGTACAAAGGTCATGGAGCCTGTAGAGCTCATTCTAAGGAAAAGAATGACAACAGATGATACAGGAAAGCCTCTCAAGGTTTCTCCTTGTGGGTTAGACTTAGTGAAGTAATCCCTGACAACACTGACATTACACCAGGGGTTCAAGTGTATTTGCTTTGCATGCTCAAGGCTGGAGAGTAATCTTTAACACTGACTTTTCTTCACATTACAGTGTTCAATCGCACAACAGTACTTAACTCTGTAGCTGGATTTTAAATCACACAACTGAAAACAGAAACAGAGAGTTCACATGCAAGTGTTATTACACCAGCACTGAAATTTATGACAGCGAAGATACAATGGGTTTTGCTACCAACCACACAATATTCACTGTGCAGACTGTAGTGTTAAAGATATTTAATCATTTATTCTACCTTTTTGCATCCAGTAGTAATTCAGAAACTTTCCATCTCTTTAATTTTCTGGGTTTTGTTTATAAAGTGTTGAAAGAAATTTTTAAGTGCAAAAACTATTACAACTAATTGGGCTAATGCGTGTGAGAAGCAAAAGCAAAATTCAACTTTCAATCAACCCAAGCTAATAAAACCTATAATCATAGATTCTAGGAAAAGCAGCTCAGTATGTTTTATTACAGAAAGGATGTACCAAGTCCTCAGAACTCTATTTCCTTTTTTTAAATACGGAAACATAACAGAGGCCTCGTGGGCTGAGTAGTGCAAACCACTGAACATTTAAAGAAAACCAGACAATCTGTAAACAAACAAGCAGATGCTCTTAGCATAGCTTGGCAAGGCTGCCCAACTTGCATGAACTAGAAAGCCACTGTTGAAATATAATTAATTTTTTCCACTACAAATAAGACTTGAGGAAACTTCTTTATACTAAAAATTAATGAAAACATCAGTGTAATTGACATAATTCCTGTTGAAGGGAGACCTTTGATTGACTCAAACAACAGATCACATCTTTTGCGAGGAAACCCATGTAAAGATCTGGAAAAGATTTCAAATCTGCTTTACAAAATATTTTAAACAATTATGTTAGTGTCTTTCTTCAGCCTTGCAGCAATATTAACAATGTCATGAACTGAAAAAAGTAACTTTAAGTTTAGATCTATATTTCAAGGTGAATGGCACTTAGACAGACTTTGTGCAAACATTAGGCAGTTTTAAGCAAGGCCCGTATCCATGTTAATGAGACTACAAAGGAAACAGCACCATTAGATCCCGTACCCACACAGTCTGCTGCCAGTACAGTGGGAGTGACCTTGAAAATCATCAGCACTCACCAGAACTGTAAAGACAGCCCCTGGCTGCAAAACTACAGTTGAGGTATAAACAAATTGGTATAAAAGACTATTTTTACAGAAGGAAAGGAATCTGGGGGTTGAGGCTCTGGGTTACCTCTGGAGTGAAAGCAGTCTGCATGTGAGTAGAGATGTGCAGCACAAAGGAGCTTTACTTATGCTTTTTCTTAGCTGGTAGCAGTTGTAATTTGCAACTGTTCTTAACTGGGGGAAGAATATAGGGAAGAGAGGTGATCTCTTATCAGAAGCCAATTTTGATCATGTAACCAGCTTACATAACACTGCAGCAAGTGCCTGGGAAGCCCTAGAGAAAGACTGATTAATGATACCACGATAATCCTAAAAGAACAAATACTGACATGATTCATACTGAAAGACATATTGATTGCACAGAATGCAAATCAATAAATACAAGCCAGAGGTGAAGGGAATAAAATTAGATACTAACAATCTAGAATAGAATTGTATGAAATACGAATAGCTGGAGGTTTGCTGTAATTGATTCTCAAGTTGACACAACTGCCAGGGAGGTGTCTGTTTTTTTCAAAGAGTAACTTGAAGGTTGTGTGAACCCTCTTTCTGTAGCATTACAGTCCATGTACTGCTACTCTAATTATTAGGAGCTCTGTGAACTGTAGTGAAGATTTTTCTGTAGGAAAGACCATATAACTTAAGTGAGACCTCAGCACACTAAAAAGGCTCAGCACAAACTCGTAAGTACTATAACAAGAATCAGGGAGCTGAAATTTAAGTTCTCTTGACATACCAATTACTCTGATTTCACTCTTAGAACATTTATCAGACACTAATATCCAATAAGATCTCTTTGCTAGAATAAGGCCACGTGTACTTTGTCAAATACCATAATGAGGGCGTTAATAAATACTATTTACTTCAAAGAATTTTATAAAGCAATGCATTACCCAAACAGCTTGCTGACAGAGAAAAGGCAGAGAACATTAAAGGATCTGAATAGCAAAGCCAACAAAAATTTGTACAGTAATAAAAAAAAAAGGTAAAACAATGACTTAATGTGACACAGAGATGAAAAGAAATCTTGTCATCTCAAACATCTCTCTGAAAAATGCAAAACATTCTGCCATTTTCCAGAGCAGATAGAAGTTTGTATCAGTTTCTAAAGCAATTTATGAACTGTGGCATAAATTGCATGTGAAGTGCAAGCTGGTTACAAGATTTACAAGAGTAAAATGCTAATAGAAAATAGAACTCATTTGTTTCACTAACCATGCAAGTATATGATATTTACTAGGTCTCCTAGCATAAGCACATAGAACACTAATTGATGTGTACAGTTTGTGGAGATTTATTAAGAGAATTCTGAGTGGTTTGACAGGGTATATGAATTAGTTTGCAGTTTATACTTTCTATACCTTCTCATGGCTTTTTTGTTGCCCAGATTAATTTTGTTTCATTTTTGAATCCATCTCATGCATGCTTATACTGAACTGATACACCAGAATTGCTTTACTGACTTATGGTGCCACTTCAATAACTGCTACATTCTGTTGATGTGATGAACTCACAGTTCACATTCATTCTACCTTAATACAGACTATATTTTACCAATAGATAAAATAAACACGCTTGCTATAGATAATTTGAAAGGATACTTTTGGAATGGAAAGTATCTCTCTTTCAAAACAGCGTTACCCCGTTCTTAATTATATTTGTTCCATCATATTAATTTCCAGATTAGCTGTTGAAAAAAATAGTCTGTTCCAATGACAAGCTTTTGGACAACAATAACTGAAACTAGAACTCCAGCTGAGCCAAAGACATAGGGAACAACATTATGATATGTGGATTTCTGGTGATACAACGTAGGAAATCCAGTTGGTCACAGTACTGATTCCTTTCACACTGCACAGCACTAGAAGGGAATGACCCATGTTGTCTAATAAGCTCCTGAACCTTAGCCCAAACATTTAGGCAAAATCTGGACAAGGTATTATGCCTTATCACAACTGAATGCAAGTTCTTTTGTGCTTACACAAATTTAAATATACAAATTTAAAAAGGAGCAGTAATCTATACTCTCAGAGCTGTCCACGTGCAGACATTCAACAGAGCAATTTCTGTCAAGTGCAGTTGTGGCAAGATTCATCCTTTTGCTTTCTGAATTCAAAGACAGGGATAGAATAATCTTACATTGCATATTAAAATCTTTGCATTATCAGGTAAAGCAATGACTGGAAAATTACAATTTAGAGTCACAATAAGGTTGACAAGAAAAAACATGGTTTTCAAAATTAGAGAAGTAGTTCTCTATTTTTAAAGACAGATGAGGGGCTATATCAAAGAGACAGCTGGAAATCCTTGAGTCCAGTGTGCTTATGCTTGTGCCAATAAATAGATCCAAGGGTAGGAGATATGGCACAGCTCAGTATGCTCAGAGCCTTCAGGATGGTGTGGTGAAATTTATTAAATGATGCAAGGGCAAGACTGCCCTGGGTGATGAATTGGAAAGAACACGAGAAGATAACGAGCTGCTTTTGCTTGTTTCAGCAAAGCCATATTGATGTGTCCAAGCAAAACCAATGGAAGAGTGACTGGATGTTCTTGTCAGCAAAAGACAAGTGCCTACCTGTTGGGGTAAAATTATTTCCATTAAATAATACATAAAACCCACTTAATTTGACATACTTCCTTTTATCCTTCACCAGTGCTAATCAACAGCGATTTTCAGAAAAACTACTGTCTTCCCTCCACTGCTGCCACACTTAAAACATAACCTATGTTTCACTTATTTACACGTACTGATTTGTTATCTGGAAGCTTAAGGATTCAGAAATAGAATTCACTAGTGAAAACAGATTATTTAGTGCAAGGGAAGTGTACTTCTATAAATTCATAGTTCTACAAAATTTTAATTTTCAAGAAAAATCATCTGTCTAAAAAAGTAACCATCACTGATTTCAACACATCTCCAAAATACATTTCATAAAATATACTTTAAAACATTATTAACAGCTTACAAAAGGGTACTTGACTGCATATCAAAGGGAAAGATTAGAATATTTTTAACTGCTTTGTGTACAGCACAAGGAAAGCCAATAAAAAAGACACCTGATACCACATTTGTGGCACAGTTATGACTGAGAACATTGTTTCACTCAAGGGTTCCATACCTCAAGGAAAATAGGATTGCTAACTTGCAGAAATGTTGATTATGTAAGAAATACCTAGGCAAAATGTGCAAAGTTGTTTTGATTTTAATAATCCACATGGCCGCTAACTCCTGTCCCATTTTTTTCATCTGAGGGTTTCAGTCACTAGCATGAAACAGCGACCCAGCAGTGTTTGCCTTCCTTCTCTTAAGAAAAGCATGCTCTTGATGTGTAGCACCCTAAGCTCCAGAGATAAGGGATGGGAGTCAACACTGGGTGTGAAGAGTGCAGCATTCATAATGAGAAAGTGCAGTTAGAAACCCAATAGCCCATAAAAGACTTGAGATACCTGAACAAATGCCCTACTGTCTGTTCTGGATCCAGAAGAGAGACTCATTTGGAGTCAAGACTTCCACTCCTTCTGCCTCAGGGAAGGTGTGCCCTACTGTGAGAAATCATTTCAGGGTAGACTAATAGACTAAATCAGGGAAATCTCCTGTGGTAACTCTCCCATAGTAACATGAGGGTACTGTTGCCCTCAATCAATAGGTAGTTACAGCTGTGACAGAGTTTTTTTCTTTTTTAAATTAAATCCTAGTTTTTGCACTATAGTTAACCAGGTGTGTTACTAAGAGATATGTCTCTGAAGGGGCAGCCGTACCAATCCAGTGCTGATGCACACTTCAAGAGGCAGCAAAACAAAACAAAAAGGGAAAAAGCCAAGCCTGTGGAAAAGCTGAAGTCGCTCATGGTTAAGAGCACAACTTCCATTCATCAAGGTTGTCTTCTACATTTCTTATAGATGCAATATTTCTGGTGTACTCTTCCTAATGATTCCTAATCAATCTGAATTTTGCTTGTGGAAAGTTGGGAAAATAGACTGAGCACAAGAAAAAGTGCTCACTCTTCAATCAAAACACACATGCACCAATTTCATAAGAATTTCTTTCTTATTCAGAATTCCACCAGATCCTTCAAACTTTATTCTGAATGAGTCACTGCTCATTCTGTTACATAGAGGTGCCCTGAAGCCTCTATATGCCTTCCAGACTATGTAGACATCTGCTGCTGCTCTTAGCAAATGCTCTGTGACTGCATTTCTAGTCTTTTGAAAACCTCCAGCTCTATTTTCCAGTGACTGGTACCTGGTTCTTTTGCACAGCTCCATAACCCAGTATAGCAGAAACTTTGCTAGTCTTGCATTTCTTTATTCACACTGGCAAGCCTGCAGGTCAGGACAAAGTGCAGGGACTCCATTCATTCCTCACTTATGCATGAGTGCTAACTTGACAAACACTGGCACAAACACATCTGGTAATGATGGAGGAAGACAGGCGACATTTAATCCATCATTCATATCCCTTCTTCAATGAGGTGACACATAAAACTCATTAATTAGGCAGAAGTGTTCCAATTCATTCAGCCAAATTTTTGCTCTACGACACGAAAGGGCAAAAACGCATTTTGAATGATGAATTTAAGCAAACTAAAGCCAGCTAGTGTTCAACAGTGCATGCAGATTGCATACACGTAAAATACGAAACTAATCCCTGGTAGGACGCTGTGCTGCACGTGTGGAACACAAGTCCCAACACTGTGCCAGTTTTACCACAGTGCCTGTACAGTGCCATGGAATGCTACAGACCACCCTGCTGAAGTTCCTTTACTCCCAGCCAAAAGGAGTACACAGAGCAGTTGGAAACAACAGGGCGTAGCAGCACAGAACACACAAAGTCTTTCTATTTCTGTTTTATCACCCAGTAATCATATTATATAACAAGAGATTATATCAACAGAAGATTTGATAGATGTAAAATGCTACTGTAATTACTGATGCTTCAAAACATTCCAGATGATTGTTTCATACTTAAATTTCAAAGCAGTGAATGTAAAGCCAGATAAGAGGAAAGACTTTTTTCCTTCCATCAGCTTTTATAAAGAAGAGACAGATTGAATTTGAAGGTTCTTGTGTTTTCACAGCATATAAATTCTATTAAATTTTGATAGTGCAACTTTCTAGGACATAAGGACTGTAAGACAGCAGTTTATAGCTGCATGTTAGAAATCTCTGCTTCACAACAGAAGCCTATTTTGGTACAAAATTGCAAAGTAATTTATTAATGTTTTCAATACATACTGAAATCACACATTTGAATTCCAAACCCTTTAGTACCCAAATGCTTCAGAAATGGCAGCTATGAGACTCTGTACTCGCTTGAAGTACAACAGCCTATTTCTTCTGCAGGGTTTTGAGTCTGAAAAGATTTTTCCACAAAAAGAAAGTAGCAACATAACAGGTATCACTATGTAAGAGACTTGCTGCCCATGAATTTCTTCTCCCTCCTTCTCCTCTCCCAGCCTTAGTAAGACTCTTTAGGCAGGAAATTTTTACCTCATGATGGCAACTCAGTTAAAATAATTTCCCATGGAGTGCTGCATTATTTTTTATCTAAAACACTGAGTAAGGAAGCGTCTTTTCTTTGCTTACTTGAAACTGCAGTAAATACATTGTTACACTGCTGCTCATCTTCAGGCAGGGTTTTGAGTGCTATGGATCAATCTCCTGCTGCGTTCCTGGCTCGTGAATATTGCTGCTGTTCAGCCAGCAATGAAGGGAACATTCCCATGGGAGCAGGACGGAAGTGAACTGGGGAAGAACATATCAAAAGGAACAGCATCTGATAAGTACGTTGAAGGCTTGTGATTTGGCCGTATGAAGCCAAGTCCATTCTAATTTAGGAATAACATGAGTACTGCACATCAGAAAAACAAACATGTCAGGCCACAACATTCCATGACATGAATTTCTTACAAATAATGAAAACTGATACGTCTTAAATCTCAAGAATGCCTGTTTAGGGACACCACTATTATGATTTCATTCTATTTACTATTCAGGTTGCAAACCAGATAAATCCAACCAGAAGAAATCCTGTTCAGTCATATTATTTGTGAATTACACTGAGCCAGATCACCAACTCTACATTTTCCAGCTAGCTTTAAAGGTTTCTTAAGCTGACAAGTACACTTCTATATATTGCTATTACTACAGGTTTGCAAAGGCGAGTTGACATCTGGAGATTAAAATCAGAAGACGCAACTGTACTGATCGATAACATTCCAAGCAGCATCAGAATTGAATAATGAAAAGGATGTGGAAATAAATAATTTCAAACAGCAAGATGTGCTGCTGCTGCTCAGCAGCCCCTGAACCAAGATGTCTAAAATACTGAGGGATTTTTTCTCTGTCAGCTCCTTACAGCATGGATGAATATGCAATTTCACATCAGAGATAACCAAAACATCACAGTGGAGTTCTCTCTTAAATGGTGACACCAAGGTCAATATTGTGTGTTCATCAAGTTAGTCCTCTTAGGGAAAATAACAATTAAATTAATATCTTAAGCTCATTAGGGGCACAGGGTGCCTGTATTTCTGATGAACAAGACATAAAATTCTCACACAAGGCGGA
This sequence comes from Eulacestoma nigropectus, assembly GCA_013397775.1. NCBI lineage: Eukaryota > Metazoa > Chordata > Aves > Passeriformes > Eulacestoma > Eulacestoma nigropectus. The sequence goes on along the minus strand of VZTE01003320.1, from coordinate 1,339,789 downwards.
AATCAATGAGAACTTGGTATACATTTACACACATACAGATCCTGTAAGGACACATGGCCTGAATCTGGACAATTCTTTTAAAGTTTTGCTAAGGCTATTACATAATATTCGAAGGAGCTTCTACTATTCCAGTGATTAAAAACTCATGCATCTGTTAAAAAGCCACTGAATGTGTCATAACCTCAAGTATGTTTAGTCTCACACTATATCCTATTCCTCCCCTTTTTCAAATGGAAAGCTGCAGTACACTAACTCTGCAGTGGAGATTTGGTCCTCAGCCTAAAAAGTCTAATGTAAGCCTTGCTATACATTTTCTCTGTTAAGATACTTTGGATATTTAAGATATGCAGAAAACTTGAATCCATTTTGACATGGGCAACCCAAAATACACAGTTTCTGCAGTCAGAATACCAGATATATTCAGGCACATATTTGTTGCATTTGAGTCTTATATACTTAACAGTGATGAAGCACTGAATCCCAAAGTAGGCTCTAACTACTGAAATAGGATTTTATTTAATTGTACCAAAAATAGTTTTATTTATTTCTCTTTATTTCTCTTCAGATACACATGCACTTGAAAGAAGTATATGTGAACACACGAATTCTGGAAATGCTGAGACAGTAGCTATGTAAATAGTCAATGAAGTTTCTGCCCTTCCTTTTGGCAATTCTCACCCCCCTGCCCCAAGCGAGCATCAGGTCAAATGCATTTTGGATTTGGTTGACAAAGGAAGTTAAACCCTACAGAAGAACTACCTAAAATTCTCTTGGCCAGGCTTTCTGCAGGAGACACCTGTAGTAAGGGCAAACAGTCTCCTGGAGTGCACCAGGACTACAAGATTACAGAACTATGAGCTGTGCAGAAAGGTGAGAGTGCCCCTGGCTGTGACTTTTGTCATTGGCTGCTGCAGGAGATTGTAATGTGGGCACAATTCATCAGATGCTCAGCTGTACTTCAACTGTGAAAATGGCAAACAAAGTCAGTAACACCAGAACATACTGTTTTAGCAAAATTACACTGCTAAATTAGGAATGACTGATTAGTCAGATTGTACTCAGCCTGGTGAGGCATGTGCTGCAGCACTATACAGAAAGCATTTACACAAATCTCTCATAACAGCTCTTACTCTGAAATGCAACAAGCTACAATTTAAAAAAAATTGCTTGTTTATTCTTGGCACAGCAACACTGCAACCTGTCTTTGCTGAAGACAGACTGCCAGTAATTATTTTACAAAAGTTCCATACATGCCATCTGTCAATAACTCTCCAGAGACTCTCATTTATTTCCAAGATTTTCAGCTATATCTGATTCATTAATTAATTAAAATGAGGTATTAAAGAAAAAATCATTGAAGGAATATTTGCCTTTAATATTGCCTGACTAGGAACAGACGAACTTCACTGTTTCTATGTTTTATTACATTTTCCCATATGAAAGCTCCAGATAGAGTCTTAAGCCCTAACTACAAAAATATGCAAGGTGTAGCTTATTTATTTTACCTCCTTATGTAAAAAAACCTTCCAAAGAATGAATGACAGAAGACAGTTTTTTTTGTTCAATGATAGTACTTCAACAGCCTCTGAGTGAAACAATGTAACAATGAGTACGTGTCATTAGACAAGCTGACTATGGAGGCTAAAAATGGACGGAGTGCCAGACTGATCTGCTACCTGAGAGATGTGCCACTGGTTCTGCCAGGTTTCAGCTACTAATGCCTTTACTACTTCAGCATTTGTTTCCACTTGCAGTACTGAAAATCTGTGTAAAGGAGACCCAAACTCACCATGCCAACCTCTGCATGGACAGCAGGGCAGACATCCATTGCACTGCAGAAACCACAGAGCTTTACAAGTTACATAAACAGCCATGAAGGCAAAGATAAATGAAAATCTCAGCCTTGTCTCTGCAGATACACATTTTCAGCAGCTTCAGTGTAGCACTTCTTATAAAAATCAAGACATTAGAGTCACACAGCAACTCACCTGCAGAGCTACAGAAAGAACCCAGGGCTGGTACAGTCTCTGCCCAGTGCACTGCCACAGGACAATGTCCCTTGCATAGGACACCAAGCTCGTTATCAGCAGAAAGGCTGTAACACCAATAGCTACAGTACAGCACAAACATTACAGCTGTGCTGGAGTGAGGGATCAGGCTGTTAGTATACATTATTCTGAGACGTAAAAATATTTAATCAATAACTTTCCATATACACTTTCCTCAAGATGTTTAACCAGCTTTAGTCTGTGAGCAGTAACAACCATTTTTAACAATTTCCTCAATTTAGATCTTTTATTTCTAACAGTTAAAGACTCACCAACTGCTAGGTTAACACCTGAAAATACCCAATTACAGCTCACTGAAGCAAACAGACAACAAACCCGTGAAGGGACATAGACAGCAAATTATATCACAAATAACTGACATTAATAATTTTTTGCAATTTCAATGTTAATTTAAAGGACTGAGGGATTTACCAGAACACATCAAAAGACAAAAAGGTCATTAGCTTACTGAAGAAGAGTACCTAATTCAAGATAGTTGTACTGTAGCAGCCCTTTGGCAGTTTTTATTCCCTGGGAAAATTGCCTTCCTTTCATGATACCGTAGAACCCCATCTGCTAATATTGCTCATTTGCATTTTAATTTTTTGAGGAATGCCTTCCCCAAACCAAACACCAGAGTTTCTCTTGCAACAGGAATGAAAGGCCTTAATGTCAGAAGACATAAATGATACCGATGTCTCATTTATATAAACTACAGCAAATTCAGCAGAAGGGTTGAGCAGCACTGCACATTGGGATATGGAGGAATGACACAGGCAGAAGAACAGATTCTTGGGTATTTTTTTACTGTATGGTGCAATATTGAAGCAAGAACATCATGGTTTATATGTGTGTAGGATAAATTCTGACCATCAGTTTCCTCTCTTGCTGAAAATGAGGACACATACTACACCTCCCCAAAGACTAAGCTGTATTAGGATTGATTATCTATCCTACTGCATGTTTCGCATGTCTTACCATTTTGTTCTCTGGAACTATTCTAACCTCATACTGTATTTAGAAACACACACAATACCCTGTTCCCTGCTGATTGGCACAGACCCCCAAAGTCTCTTATTCTGGACCCTCCAAGACTTGCTGCCATGCTTTTGTTAAACAGCAGCAGCAGCTACCAGTATTTTTCTCTGCACATAACGCTTGCATAAAGCAGAGGATAATTTCATGCTTCCTTATCATTCATATTTAACATAAGACTGATATTCATCTTGGCATCTTTATGATGCTGCCATAGCAGGTTTTATACCCAGCTTTTATCAAATATTCTCATCTAATTGTAAATGCCTGCATGAGTCATGTAGCTGGCTATAGATGTTGTCAGCAAGTCCCAGTCTCTGCCAGGTCCCTTCATGCCAGGGTTGGACAGTGCACATTTACAGCCACAGCCACACTCACAGTGGCACCCGTGTGACTTGTGTAGCTGAGCTGTAGCTTCTGCATTCTGTGGTCATTTCAGATGCATTGGATGTTCTCTAGCATTGAGTTCTTTCAGACTCCACCAGTGTGGGTTACTCTCATGGCCAGCACTGCACCATGCTATTTGTTGTATATTCTGAACAACATGCTTTTAAGTTACAAACACATTAGGAAACTGCTACTGGCACACAAGGTGTGTGTTAAGTTACAGAAGTTTGGCGTGTCTGCCTCCACCATGAGGACTGAGTTGGTATTATTACCCCTAATAAAAACAGTACTGAAGAAACACATCTTCAAATCTTCTTCTTCTCCTCTCCCTCTTTTTTTAAATTGCTCTCCCAGCTCATAGATCATATTTTCATTTGAATGTGCTACCAGAACCATTGAATTTCTCCAGCAACAAATGTAGGAAAGCTGTTTCAAAAGTTTACATAACTGTGCAGCTTCTAATCTAGTAATAACTCCTTCAAGGCAAAACAAACTCCCTTACAGCTACAAACAAGTGCTTTTTAACCTCTTCCAAACATGTGAAAAACAAGGACAAAGCTTTTATCTCTTCGATAATTGGAATTCATCATCTGTATCTCAAGGAACTGTTCACAAAAATAATTTATGTGCAAGTCTTTAACCCAGATTGATTACATTGCCAAGTAGTATGTCAACTATTTGAGACATCTAATTTACAGTCTCACAATAGATACTTTACTAAATTTTGCATTCATCTGTCACAGCTGTGTTCAATGATTTGACCCTGATTAAAATTCAGACAGTTTCTTTCTGTGGCAATTTTTTTGATATCTCATTCATCTCCACAATTTCAGTAAAACTGGGAATAAAAGAGGAACATTCTGGCCTCTATTTACTGTATATATTACCAGCTGTCTGCAGATCCCTACAGTAACAGTACAGCACAAGGGACTGACTTTGTTAGATCCTCCTTCCGAGCCTTTCAGGTATGAGACAAAGAAATCAGCAACATCCCCCTCTTCCCCTTGCAAGACCACATGGAGTGTTACCGACAAAAGAAATCAAAAGCTTTAAAATCCCATCACATGGAAAGTAATCTTCTAACCATGCTGTGAGCCAAGACTGAGGAATGACTCATAAAGTAGTCTAGAATAACTAGAAAGTTGTTTCCACAACCCATATAAGCAGTGATGTTCAGACTGAATTACAGAGAAAATGGGAATGCAAGGATGTTCTCATGTAACCAGACATGCTGGGGTTGCCTGACTGGCTCCTGCATCAGCTGCCTTTGGTTTGTTTGCTCAGGAAAACAATGACCATTCTGATCACAATCACTTAGGAAATCGAAGTAGGAAGAAGGTTGAACCAACCTTTCCTCTCACATGAGAGCTTACAGCATATGTTGAATTGCTACAACAGTTTATTTCAGTAACCGGATGGTGTTTGGGAGAAACTCAAAGAAATAGGAGGAAAACCTTTGGCAATTGTCAGACTGTATAGAAAGATAAAAAAATGATTCTTTAAAGCAATGGTTGAGTATGGGAAAATAAATAAACAAATGTCATGGGTTGAAACCGAGTTGATTGACAAGCTTTTAAGCCAATGCGCTTTTGCGGATTTTGCATATTTAAACAACCAAATCTGAGTAAGAAACGGAGACCAACTGGAAACTGGACTTGAGAGAGGGTATTAGATTGATTTCTACTGCTGAAGGCCAAACTTGTTAGGCACAGAGGCTTCCTAATGAAAGAAAGAAATCCAGCATGGGTTCTTAAGTAAAAAGAAAAGATAGCAAAGATATCTTCCCTTGATGACGTGACAAGCTTTATGCTGAAAAAAAGCGAACTTTACACAAAAACGTGTATTTGACTAAAATTCCTCCACAGCAAGCTATTAATATGCCTCCATTTGCTGTCACTATAATAAGCTGAAAGCATGACAAAACCAATTAAATGGTGACAAATAAAAGCACCAAGGCCACAGGCCAGAAGGCCTCAGATATTTTTCAAGTGCAATGTGATAAATGAATGCCAGTTTAAGAATTTCCATGTCAGTAAATGTCTTTCCAGACTCTTAGGCAAAGGATATGACAGACACTCTCACAGAGAAATTTCATTTTCATTTAACAAGATTCCCAGTTGCTGCATTTTCCCATCACAGCAGAAAATTAGTGGAGGCCAATTAAGGTACAAATAACAGTGGTACCAAGGAAACACAGGACATATGCTGATGTTTGGATGAAAAATCCAGCCAGATTTATGTTGGAGTATTGTCAAGTCAAACACTTCAACGGTCAGACAAATTATTGTATAAACTGTGGAAAATGTTCAGATCAGAAGCTATGGCCTCAAAATTATTCTTTTTCTTACACAGTAACACTTGAATCTTTAAAAAAACTATATTCTTCTATTATAGTTTCTCTAAGAGAAAATTGGTTAAAAAAATACCAAAAACATTTCAGAAACTCAGGGAGCCTTTTTTCAATTTTTATATTCTCTTTGACTGCAGAGAAACAGGGGTAGCGATTTTGGGTAGAGCCAGACATATGGCATACATACATACTTTAACTTGAGATTTGTCTTCTTTTTTTGCAAGTGCACTATTCAGCACTGAATGTCACACAAACTGTGTGGCAACCAACACTAAATGTTATACAAACTGTATGGCAACCAAAAAGTACAGCACAGCTCACAGTTGATAATCACCCACCAGCTGTTACTTGAAGTAAAAGGCATCCATGTGAATCTAGAAATGGCTTACTGAGGAGAAGTTAGCCATCATTCCCTGGGAGCTTGTTTTTATTTTAAGATGAAAACCAACAAAATGTGTCTCTTCAAAAGAAGTATTTTTCAGCAAAGAGGTTTCCTTTCTGAATTCAGCTCAGTGCCTGTCAAAAGACACAGCTAGTGACAGTAATGCAAACAAAACTCTGACCCCTGGAACAAATTAAACATACAGATAGGATGTCAAGGGAAAAAAATAGTTTCAGACCTACAGCACTGGCCTCTGTCTTCCTCCTTGATAAAGCATTTAGGCCACTGACAGCTACCAGATAACTCCTGTCTATAGCTCTATTTTTGGGCTAGAACAGACAAATCTAGAGAGATTAATCTAGAAAGACATGCAGAGGAGTGAAGGAGAATTCTTGCCAAATGCAAGAACAGAATATAAGCTCAGAACAATTCCCTCTAGGTACTGGCAGGTGCATTCCCCCAAAGCTTATTTCTCATTTCCAACATTTTTTCGAGTTACAGCCAAGAAAAAACATCTCCACAAGAAGACAGGGAAGGAATCGAGACTTTCCCTGCTCTGGAGATAACCCTTTAGATTTCCTTCAATATGCCTCCTTGAAGAGCAGAGTTACTCAGCAATAATGAGATGGCATTTAACATGATTAAGGATTAAGAATTCTGTAAAATTCCTTCTTCCTTTCTCTCCTTAAAGAGGAGAAAGAATTCAGTATTACCTTTCAAAATTTCTCAAGTTTTCTGTATGTTAGTCCAGGGGACACAGCACCTGAAGATCTGGCTGCACTTTGCAGATCCAAGTCACTTTCCCCTTACAGCCAAACAAGAGATACCTGAAAAGTAATTGCTCCTCTCGTGTTCACATGCATGTATATGAGTCAGAAACGAGATGACAACAGCATTAGGACACTGGTCCATTTAAATACAGAACAAAATGTCACAGTCAAAACAGAAAAGTAGTCTTGATTTCCTACAACTGAGTATCTTTTTCAGAAAAATAATACTATTGAAACAATCCTTACTATAAATGAAGTATAGAACCTGAAGAGTTTAACTCTCATTTGGGCAAGCTGTACATAGTCATCATTTATCAATATTTATTTTTCTTCCAGTTTATCATTCTGAATAAGAAGCTTTTACTTCATTACTTCAGGACTCATTTTCAATAAATAAAACAATAACAAAATACATTGCCTATAAGAGGCAAATAATTCAAAGTCAGAGAAATGAAAAGACAACCTGAGAAAATTAGTCTTCCTTTTCCTTTCGTGTAATTACTTAGGATCAGATGCTGATATTTCACCTCCTTGAGAATGGATATGAATTTCCTAGCAAAGTCAACTACACTATAAACAACAAATTCATACATTTCAAAGGCTTTGTTAAAGACAGAGAGCAGCAGCCAAGAATGCAGCTGTAACACTGCACTGACAGAATGACTATCAAAAGGAAACAGAATTGCAGTAAAGACTGTGAGATCACTTTTCTCTTCTGAATTTGTTCCAATATTTGAATTCAGATCAATTAGCTCCAACCAGTCACTGAAGATCAGAACAAGTTACAGAAGGCAACCAGAATGACAAAAAGCTAAACTAAAATGAAATTCACCTCCTAAAGATGTTAAAAAAAAGGGTAAATAAAAAAAGGTAGTTTGTTTTAGTCTAACAGTACCCCTAGATAAATATAGCAAAATAACCTGCCTGTGCACCTTCTGGGCAAACTTACGGCTATTATACTACAGCAACTTATTTAGGGAAAGGTCAAAATTAAACATAATTTCCAAATCCATTAGAGCTGAGGATCAAAACATTTCCAGCTCCTGTTGTTTTCCCTTTACTAAGGTGGTATTCCAAATCACAAACTGTTGGTTTTAGCAGCAGTTCCAGAACACAGAAGATATTTGCAGTGTAGATGTACCATCTGTAGATCTGTTACAGCACTGGAAGAAGGATTTGGTCATTTGGGTATTTCAATTCTTTTGAGCTTATACAATTTTCACTTTTGAGCCCTTACATTCCATCTTCTTGGAAATAAAGTATACAACCTTTAATATACAGTTTTACTCATGAGGCTTAAATACCCAAAATGCAGGATGCATGCCCATAAAAACTAAAATAACGGCATCAAGTGTGCAGTAAACAGCCCTAACAACAGCTTTCAGATGAGATGTTACTGACCACTGCAGAGAAGTGGAGAGCTCCAAGGTAAGGATAGAAAGTGAACCTGTACCAGCAATAGCCAGAGGCATGACAAGCAGTGAAGACTGAGTGCTGCATGCAGGAATTCTCTACTTTCTGTCTCCCCACTGTCCATCAGTCCATGATACAGCTCCATTCCAGAACCTCGGTCAGGCTGCCTTGTAACTTTGTGTACTCTAAAAGCATCATCATAAATCCACTGACACTCCACTGCTGTAAGCCTGGTTTGACCTGATCAATAAGCTAATAAGTTACCACTGCCCATTTTTGGCTTTTTGCACTTCCCCAGGTGGGAACACAGCATTGTGATACCCTGCAGTTCAGTGGAGGTTCAGCAACATTCATCTCAAAGGCACCTCACTACCCACTGCTGCCAAAAGCATGCCTTAGGGGTGAGTTTGGCACATCTTACACATCCTGCAATCTTCCCTTCTTATTACTAACTGCAGTGGTTGACAGACAAAGGAGGGGTGGGACAATCTAAAAGATAAGCATCTTTACTGAAAGGTTTGACAAAGTTTAGTGATCTTGGTATCATAATGAGTGCTCTTAAAATTCTTTCCTGGATAAAACATTCATCAGCATGTGAATTGGTTTTAAAAATTATTAGACAGGAGGGAAATTGTTCCATTACAACGCTGCCTGAAGATTTAAGTCTTGCACAATATCTATAGGAATATTAAAAAAAAAAAAAGGACAAAAACAAAAGGTCAGAAAGAGTTAAGACAAAAAAACGAAGCCTTCATCTTCTGAATAATCTGTAGGGGAAAGCTGTGTCTAATTAAACTGCAAAACTGAAACACAAACCCTCTTATTTTTAAAAAGGAGATAAACTTGGAAATAGACTGAAGAAAAAAAGTGAATTTTTGGCTGCATCCCTCAGTTATTTATAATTCTTGCTGACATTTGCAAACTTAATTCTGCGGCTACTTTTAAACAAAAATGTAGGCAGAGGTAACTCATAGAATAATTCATAGAAAAGGACACCTCTAGTACCTGCCACTTTTTTTTGTGCTTCTACTTCTAAAGAGGTAAAAGTCAGGTAAAGAACTGCACTGCCTCCTTCAAAAGCTGTTTCTGAAGCAAAGCTCTTCATCATATCAGGAAGCTCAGCTCAGAATCTCTGCAGTGTAATCTAGTTTCCACCAGAATTTCAGCCAGGAATATACATTTCTCTTTCATATTCCAATTACAGCATTTTTCTGAACCAGCTGAGTAGGACCACAGCTTAAAGGAGTTGAAATCTTTTCTCACTAGAATGAAATGGAAAGATAAACCACCTCAAAAGAAACATCTCCCATATATTACCTTGGCCCAGAACAAAGGCACTCTGGAATAAAAAAAACAGAGCAGAGAATGCAAGTCATAGCAAATAAAACAAGGACAAGGCTCCCTACTACAAACATTTAGAAACTATTCACTTCTTGTGACAATACTTGCAAATACTTCAGGGAAGCAAATTTGAAGAGGCAAATATAATCTTAACATGTAATGGACTCTAATAAAGTCCAGATCTTGAAGCAGACACAAAATCACTGAGTTAGGTGACTATGTAGCACTTGAATACACAGATCTCTTCATGGAGCAGGCTCCAGCTTTTCACTTACTCCTAATGGAAATTAAGAGTCAAGAGACCCCTTGGCTTTCAAACGTCTCTCTCTTATATTTATTCTGCCATTTGTGGGCTGGAGCAAGGCAAATACCCTCCTAAATATTTCTCTTCAAAGGATAAGTGATCCATAACAGGGTCTCAAATAGCTTTATAAGACTAAAAGGTCTTTTTTGAAATTATAGGACACACTCGGAACTGGAAGATTTGTAGACAAGAATAAAGCACGCTTATCCCTTCCTTCTTGTATCAGAGGCAGTCCCGACATACCATTTGCTTTTGCTATTTATGAACTACTTATATGAACTACAGAGGAATAAATGAGATTACACCATTTGTTAATTCTGTTGACTCATCCAGAAGGGGAAGGTTATTACATTAATTTGGATTTACATCAACTAATACCAGTTTGCCCCAGCCCACTTTCATCAGTGTACCAAATGATAATGACTGGTTTTAAGGTACACAAATACACTCTATTTTCAGTTTAAATATATTATACTGGAACTAACGGCAGTAGTAAGTCTAAACTCACTCTTGTTGCAGGTTTTCTATGGTTTGTCAAGCTCTGATTACATTTTGGAGAAAGACAAAGCATCAGCGTCTTCCTTCACACAAAATATTTGTGCTTATTTGCCTACCTACTCCCACTATCAAAAAAGCCCTCTAAAACCTAATTGCCCTCAGAACTTCATTCACAAAGAAAAGAGAAATATCATTTTCACAGCAACAGTTCTGTGAGGCACACTTGGACAAATAGGACAAGCAGCAGAGAAGTCCCAGGGCTCTGCTTTAAAGGAAGACAGCATTCACAGAGAGTGACTCTCCAGGGGCACGCTACACAAACTTGCCCCAGCTTAGCACAGTGTGCCCGGCATGCTCAGCTTGCAAAGCTTCTGCAGCAGTACTTCCAAATAGCAGCCTATAAGTGCCAGTTTCTTACTGCTTAAGAAAAACCTCCACAAAATTTCAGCTAACTGCTTTACAATCCTAATCATTTACATTTATGGAATCAGTACAAATCTAACAAAGAATTTATGTGTATGTGCGCAGACACATACACAAAGCCCCACCCACACCAAACTCATAGATATTCCTGAATAGACACTGTGCTGGAAGCAGCTTTGAGGCTAACAGCTTCTTTATAGATCAGAGTCTCTGACATAATTTGACAAACAGCCAAAAGGCTCAAGCATTTTGCTGAAGAGGAGTTTGTACAAGTAGATACTTAATATGCACATCATGGGTTTAGCGACCCTTCTGGACTGGTTGATTTTTAAATTACTTTTCCCCCTTTTTGCACATTAGCCTTCAGTTGCAGAGATGTAGGAATTAACGATCCTTTAAAATGAAGGGAATAGTTTTAAAAACCGCGTTTATCACTCAGATAATTTCTCTGAACATGCAGTTGTGACGTTTCATAATGACCACTTCTCAATACTTGTAATGATGTTTGTTCAATCTACAGTAACACCTTTTTTCTTTAGCTGTCATGAAAACTCCTAAAGCCAAGCCACATTGCTCCCTTCTCATGCACTATCAAAAGCAATAAAGATTTACAGATCAAATTATGACCTCAGTAACATCTCGGCAGTTCATTATTGATGACAAATTTGCACCAGTGTAACAGAGCAGGAGTATAAAAACTCTCTCACTGATAAAACCACAGGAAAAGATCTGTATTTCACTTAAATTCAGTTTTACTGGTTTTTTGACCAAAATGAATATGAAGATATATTAGGAAAAAATTAAACAGAATCTTTGAAGTGCTCAAGGAATATTCCTTGCACTCAACATGTTAAAAAGGGTCATGGAGGGATCACACAGAACTGGACACAAAGGAGTCAGTGCAGAGACAGTTCAGGCAAAGGGCAGCATGGCAAACCAAAAGAGGAAAATGGGAGAAGTCGGGACAGGAGTTCAGTGGGTAATTCTGCACACTGGTGTATCACCCCTTCTAGTTCCAGTCCTTTCCCAAGTCATAGCTGACTCTGTAACTTCAGTTTAGGATGCAGATTTTATGTTGACTCCTTGCATGGCATTCACTTGCACCTTGGGATGCATTAGGAGGAGGCATTAAGTCATCTCTTCATGTGACAGATGTGCATCTTTACATTTCCAAATACTTCCAGAAAGAGTATCTTAATACAATTCTAGACCAACTTTACAAAGTTAATAACATTTCACCATTACTATACTTGCAAATTGGCAGAGTTGATTTGGGAGTTTCTGAAGACTACTTGGAACAGTTACCTTAATTTAAAGGCTGTTTATCTCTTAATTATCATCTTAATTATGTTTTATTTACACACAATTAAGCACAGCATCCATGCTGGGGAATTGGATTTATTTACAATAAAAAATTCTATAGATTCAGGAACTGGGACTGGTTTTGAGATGCAACTGCTGAAGCCAACTCATTGATCCCAGCACTACATAGATGTTTAACTGGTTTCCTTTACAGATGTTATTCAATCTGTTCAACTGCTTAGCAATGTTAAATGACAGCAATTGATTTGTGTGGAAAAGATCATTTACAAAGATCCCAAGAGAAACAAGTTTTTCTTCATGTAGAAAAACTCAAATTTAAAAAATGCCTGAAAACAGCTCAGAAAGATTATTTGAGGATATCTAGTCAGAATGCCTCTCTGATTCTATTTATGTCATGGCACTTCTATTGGTACGATGTTTTGCTTTCGCTTATTCAAACAATGAAAAACGAAAAGCAAATCTATTGCATCAGAAATGTATTATGTGTCCAGAGCACTGCTCAGAAAAAAGAATTTTACAGTAATTATTCCTACAGAATTGATGCAAAATAAGCAGAAAGGATATTATCTAGTAAAATATCAGTTCACATGAAGGAAATATAACAGGACCACATCTCACTAAATTTCCAGCTTCAGAGAATATAAGGCTTATATTCACTGCTTCCCTTGGGATTAACTGATATTGCAACATTCACATGTGCCTAATTAAAAGGATGGCATTGTTAAAATACTATACATTATTTTTGCAAAATTCACCGCATTATTTGAAAATCAGGTCTACTTTTATACTAAATGAATGCCAACAATTCTTAGTTATTTATCCTAGGTATGATACAGGTGCAAAGTCATCATTTATATATACAGATGTGGCTGACAGATCCTTATATCCCACTTTCCTGGTAGGGCATGAACTGCATATTTACAAAAACACCCACCCTGAAACCCTCATAAATGTACAGCTCAATCCTTTCCTAGTGTTAAAGAGTCCTCGCCATCAGTGATGTTATATAAAACTTTCTATGTTTAATTCTTGTTTATTAAATCGATACAGCTTACACTAATTTCGTTGTGCACCTCACGCATCATCTGTGCAAAGCAAAACTGAACAGGAAAATGCCTTCCTAGGAAACCAGGCTCTGAGTTATAGCACCATCTAGGGGCACCAGTTTCTGAAGTGACATTTAGCCATAAATTGTATACAGCTATTTTTACAGCTTTATCTTCACGACATTATCATGAAGCAGTCTGGGGAACTTGGACTTCTTTCTCAAAGCTTGTCTTGCTACCCTGTTCAGAGTGTTGAAGGGTTGGGGTTTGTTTAAGTTTTCATTACTCCATTGTAATATAAATCCCATAAGATAATGGATCAGCAAATCAAACTGACAGAAGGAAGTTAACACACAACTAAGCAATCACAACTACACCTGACACTTGTTATTGCAACATAACATAGTTGTACTAATAATTTTGAAGTTACTTATTTCTGAAATTTAAATGGTGCAATAAAGAGAACCAGATTACATGTTTGAGTGGTTTCTAGTGAAATTGCTGTACCTCTTCACTTATGGCAAGAGGATGTTCCATAGCAAAGGCACTGTTTCAATATATAAAACTAGCTTAATTTGCTTTTTAAGATTTTCAAGCTTGGAAATATCAAGCAAAGTATACACCTGCAATAGGAAGCAAGCTGGATAACTTGCCTCAAGAAATGAAAGGAGGCTGCAGAACCAGACAATAAAACCCCGCCTCCTCCATGGAATGACAAGGCATCAAAAAAAACACCTTTGGGAAAGAAATCCTTAGCACTTACCACACAACCTTTAGTGAATTTCCCCACAAGTCTCATGAAATCTGAGCACTGTTGTACCCTAAATCCAAGGAAGGGTTTCACTGAGGAGGTCATTCTGTTTAATGTTCAGCTTCTGGGCTCCCATCCCCTATGCAGCCACACGAGCCCTTCTTCCTGACTTTGAGAAGGGAGCTGCAAACAGTGCAGAAACCCCTTTGGCCACATTCCCCACACAGCTCAGGCTAACCAGCAAACTGTAACTGCAAACTGTTTTTGTGACAGTTTCCAAAACCTGCATGATAATCTGTATGATGATAAGAAGAGAAGCAGGAAAGAGACAAGTTTGGTTGGTTTATCCCTTATCTTTCAACCACTATCAACCACTTTCAGGTTGATTGGAAAAGGGCATAGTGCATTTCAAGGTTTTAAAGTTTTAAAGTTCCAAAGTTTATTGTAGAACTAACAGAAAGTGGTATGTAACAAAAACTAAAGGGGGAGAAAAGGACAGAACAGCAGTTTCCGTCTCAATTCCTAACTTTATAATTAAAAAATCCCCCAACACCACCCAGCCTTACAAAACCTCTTACCACTAGAGACAGCAATTTGGTAATTCGTGAATGCACTCCACATTTGGCAGACCATAGGTGAAGCTTACAACCTGCCACATTAAAGCTTTGCTCCAACAAGGCTTTATTGAGTGCAGAGTAGCTGATCTGATTAGAGGCTCCACTGCAGACCAACCTATAGTCAATTCTGATAAAACCAGTAACCAATGTTATTTTTGAACAGGGGCCAGGCACACAGAGCTGAAGCCTCAGGCCACAGTTTGAAGGGTCCTCTCCAGCCAGCTGTCAATGTGCAGTAGGTCTGACACATCAGGACACAGTGTATGGACATAAGACTAAATTGAAGTCCCTCGCAGTTATTTTTACAGGCACATTTGCACAATGATTTCTTGTCTGGCTGATGGTATGTGACCTTTCCTAATGGTATGCTTGAGGTAGAAGGGCAATGTACAATGAAAGACTATTAAAAAAAGACTATATCATTTGGCAGCATTTGCTTTTTCTAAGTTCTAGTCTATCCTAATTCCATTCAACAATTTAATTGCTGTTCTAGAAAGAGACCAACATCTTAAATGGTGCAGAACCTGCACCAAAACTCCAAAGTATTGGCAATCTAAAGCTTCTGCAAACACACACCCAAGTCTGTCAGGTTTTGAAAGACCAGACCAGAGCTGTGCAAATCCAGAAAAAGAAAGTGTAGCAGTGACAAGTACAGAAATAACCAGAAAATATTTTGTACTGCTATCATCACAAGTCAGAATCCCCACACTATAAAGTGTGATTGTAAGTCTAACAGGCTGTTAGATTTAGTCTCTATGAGCAGCAAAAATGGGTTGCTCCAAGTTATAGGTATATTATATATTTTACAATTATTTAATTTCCGAGAAGCATTCCTTTTTACTAAAGGAGGAAATCCATTATTACTGCAGTGACTACTCTTAGCTGTACTGATTTTTAGGAGATTACTAACAGCTGTTTGCAACTGCAAAAGAAAAGGAAACAATCCCCCACTCATTTATATTTTTAGTTAATGAGACTTCTTTTATGCTTGAGGATTTTTCTTGCCTTCAACATCTCCTGCAGTCTTCACCTATTTTATGCTTTCCTTGGACTAATCTCATCTTTTGGAAATCAAATTACTTCCTGTGTAACTCAAAGACAAACCTTACACAAATCTTTCAGAGCATAATGTCGACCTATACAGATTTGTACTGGATGTTAAACTACTACTAAACTTTTAAATCTCCTGTAGGTAGATTTGTACTGGGTATTAAAGTGGGTTTTTTCTCTTTGTTTACATTATAAAATTTTCTAACTTTGGACGATCCATAGTACAGCCTCTTAAACCTCCCTTTTTTATTAATAATTTGCAATAACTTTCTAATGCCAGCTCTGCCAAAAGTATACTGAGATAGTGCAAGACAAGCTTGTAAATAAGCACACATAGGTAATGAACCTGAGATGTCAAGAAATCTTTCTTGTATGATACCAAAATATGAGCTACTGTATTTTACTATGAATATCTCTAACATTCAGTACTCATGACACCAGAAAACTGAAGAGCCCTGAAAATGATAAAATGTTCTGAAGATTAACACTGTAAACACTTCTAGACATTCAGAATACTAGTATATTCTTTTCTTGAAAGAGCACCACGGTATCTTAATAAAACTTTATTTTTCATTGTGATTCTAGTCATTAAAATCTCATTTAGTGATAAAATTCTGTACTGTCAAGGTATTAGCATCTTGATAAAGAAAAGCTCAGACTTACTAAGGTTTACATAAAAATTAATGATGAGAAAGTTCATGTGACAGGTCACACGGGGGTAGACAGAGTGTCACCTGCTTTTTCTCTTACCAGAATAAAAAAGATTTCATCAATAATTCACCACTACAATTACAGGACAAATGGTTTATGGTCCAAAAAGTATTTAGGAGAAGAAAACACCCTGTTGTCTAAGTTGATCCATTACCAAGCACCGCTGTAGCTCTTCTCGCAGGCGTCCAGCACAAAGTTCAATTTTTGAGGCTTGCAATTCCCAGGCTGTAAAACAACCATTTTGCAATCCTGTAACCTTTAGAGAGCTCCTTCTCACACTCTATGTTCCTTTCACTAGAGGAAGAAATTCACTTGATCCATATAAAGCCCACGCTATTGGAATCTAGACAGACAAATTGGAAAGGTATTATAACAAGACAAAGCCATTAGGCAAGTGGAAAGAGCGAGGACAATGAATATTTCCACATTGCGACAAATACTGCTGATGTCCAAAACAGACCTTATGGCACTTCACTTTGCAAGGTCTCAGCCAACACATTTGTCACAAGAGACTGCAAAACCCCCTCAATCTATTAGCCAAGAGACAGAGGTTTGAATAATCCCTTCTGGGACTTCAATCTAAAACTTCAGAAAGACTTTATATTTCAAAGTTGATATTCAGACCTCAAAGGCATCAGTTCTTCCTACTGCTGTCATTGAAACAAATAATTTTGCAAGTGTCACAACATTTTTATGGCAGCAAAATAATTCCGTAGTAATGAAAGGAGCTCTGTAATACCAAAACTTACACAGCATTTATGCTCATTCATAGTACTTGAAAAATTCACTAAACTGAGCTTTGCTTCTAAAAAGTAAATGAAAAATGAGCCCCCCTATAAGGATGTGTATATTTATATAAGAAAGGAACTGCCTTCTCTAGCGCTACTGTATCATAATGCCCATCAGTCTTTTTCTTGAAACATTAAAAGCTCCTCTTGGTGACTATTAACACAGATGGAAACTGAAGACATACAGTCACACATACATGATTGCACTATCTCAAAATGCTAAAAGCATTATAAATTCCAGTACATTCCCTTACTGAAGCGCTGTACGCTTCTGATAAACTTGAAAATATTGCTAACGCACCATGTTCCTCATTAAATTAGGAGTTTATTGATTGAAACAAACAACTGCAGGCTGATTTTCTCCCAGAAGGGAGTAGACATTCAAACCCAACACTGGGTAGGTAAACAAAATAATGTCCTATTCCCTTCCGATGTAACTTAATCTCACTTCGCTAGAGGAAAAAATGACATGCTTTTATGAAAAAAAAAAAAAAAGGAGTTAACTGATCAAATCAGAGTTAACTGTAAGAGGAGCAATGCAGGAAAATTAATGCAAAAACCTGCAGGGTAACAATTTCAGTTAAGCAACTCAGTAGCTAAACAGTAAGTATTCCAAATCATGTAGCATAAACCCTGATTCATCAGTGCCTGCAAGATATCTTTGCAGCTTCATTATCATGTTAATTCAGGAAAGCTGCAAGAAGTAAGCTCCCTGAAAATAAAAAGTTATCACCAGAGGCCCATCATATATCATATCTATCAGTGGAATATATTTAATAACCGGGAAATTATGCCCTCATCTTTTTGTATTACTCTATTCTACTACTCTGCGGAACTAATTAATTACAAAATACCTTAAGCTGGGAAAGTGAACAGCATTTGTAAACTAATGTCATAATCACTACCAAGATAGAAAAGCAGATTCTACTAAGATTGCCTGTACTGACAGACATGGTGGAGTCAAACATCACTGAGAAGGGACACAGAGGGGGGCTGGAAAACATGCAGTTTGCATCAAATATTTGACCCGTTTGTTTGCAGTTTTGTTTTGTGTATTTTAATCACTTTGGTTTTCATTGAAAATTCAAGTGAATAAATCTCTACTATATTAAGAATTTATCCAAAAATAGAAAAATTCTAATGATTCTCTGAGAAAACATAAATGGTCTGGACCCCATAGTGACAAAGGCTTTTCCCTGTTCTGTTACCTCAGCACTGAAACCTTCAGTCAGCCCTCTACCCTCTGCTCACTGCCCTCCCTGCCATGTTTTAACTGAGATTTGTGTAAAGACCATCAAATAGAACAAGAAGGCACAGTTTTTATACAAGGTTTTCCTCAATGTGAGGACCAAGATAGTGACAACAGAACATCAAAAGCTGATTTGTTTACAACTTTTCTTCCCCATTAGAACCCACCAGAAAAGTAAGCAGGCCCTGCAGATAGAATCCTTTTTCCACTTAATGATGAAACAGAGACTTGAATTTTTACACTGATCATATTTGTGGCCAGCAGTCAGGGGATAAGAAAAACCTTCTCCAATAGTGTCTGTTATCTACTGAAGCTCTCCAGTCATCTTTGGCAAACTTGTGGCCACAAGGGCCACAGTAATTCGACTTGCTGCCATCCAGTGCCCTTCCCCTCTGGGCAGCTGCTGCTTGTATTGCAGAACTCCTGCCTGTGACCACTACTCTTAATTATTGCCTTTGACATGATTTAATTGCATAAAGGTCTCAAATGACATTGCCAATCGCTCTCTGTTCCTCAGGATATTATCTTCCCATTTTCCTCCTGGAAAAACATCTTATCTTTAAGACCACGCATGGACATGAGCCAATATCAGGGCTTTGAGTGTGCTAAGAGCCTTGAGAGCACTGCCCAGCCTCACCACGAGCCTCCCCACAGAGCCCTTGCAGATGGTGCTGGGAGCTCCATTTTAACTTGAGCCTTTATCCCTGTCTGAGCTCTCACTGTTACCCCTGTCTCCAGCTCTGCCACGTCTGTGCCTGGCCATGAACTCCATTGATCCACACCTGTGGACTCTATTTCCTATCTGGACGTTGGCTCAGCCTCATCACTGTGGAATTACTCCATAATTCATTTACATTTTATTCTTTTTAAGGAAGACTGCAAATGCTACTCAAGTGTCTTTCACAATCTTGCAAGAGGACATAATCTCTGTTTCATATTATAAATAAAATTAAATGGAGCCAGGTGAAGATATTTCTCAAGACTCTGTATCATCTGCCACCATCAAAGCTGACTCAGCATGGCATTCCTCCCAAAAAGCAGGGCTATCATAACAGAGTGTGAGAAACAGCTTGGGCAAAGACACAGAAAAAAGCCCAAAACCCTACAGCACTGTGTAAGATTAGGAAAGTCACAGATAAAATGCTTCCAAGGTCTACACGTGAAAAACGAGAACCACATGCTTGCTAATATTTGCAAATGCTTTGATGGAAGTCAAAGTTATCTAATTAATCACTGTTCTAAAGAACTGCGAAACGCACAACTTGACTTTGTAATAATAACAACATGAAGTCATAACTTTATCATTTCATTGATCATTTGATTTTCTGTTTCATTGGATCATGTTTCCCATGTATTTATAATACTTGTAAGAATTAATAAATGCCTTCAACAGAAACGAATTAATTTCAATTTCAAGCCATATAACTGCTACTCAGGTTCCTAATGAGAAAATAATCCTACATTGCAGCCAATATGAAATATTTTTGTTTTTATGCTCATGGTTGATTCAAAAAAGATTATGTTGAAGCTATTTCTTTTTGGAAGTTTCCAATACATCTAGATAAATACTCCAATAGAAAACAGAGTGCCAAAGGAGAGTTGATGATTCATCCTGATGCTGAGTTGATATACTCCAATGCTGAGTATCTGCCTTCAGGATTAAAAAGGACTTCTTCTCTCTGTGGCACTGAAGATGCTGAGTAAGGTACAAACCAGTTTAGAAAGCTGCATCACAGACAGAAAAATAATGTTCACTGAAGGAAGCTCATGCATATTTTTCCATTGCAATTTATGCTTGCTAGCAAAAAGGGCATACATTATTTCTGAAACCCATGAAATATCCATCTTGTATAATTTCTGTTTTCTGAACGTGAAAGATCTTTCTATTTTAGTCACAATCTGCAGAGCCATTAAATGGCATCCATCATTACTTGTTCACCAAGGAATTATACACAGGAGACAGGAACATTTAAAATGATTTAAACCAAACTTGGAAAGACCCTTAATGGCTTTTTCAGTCTTTTAACTTCTAATAGACCTTCTGCTTGTAAAAAAAAAAAAAAAAATCAAAAATAAAAGAAAGCAGTCCTGCACATTATTGATTTAGATAACTGACTTCAAGACAACGATTTTGAAGCCACAGCGGAGATGAGAAATAAGTTAAGGGAAAAGTCTCCCTCGAATCTCTGCTCATGCTTTTACCATAGTTGTAACATTTATCTTGCTGTCTGAGAACAAACTGCACAATTCCAAATCATATCATAACTATAACAGAACTTTACCAGCTGTTAAATTTCTGTTACATTAACGGTCCCTTAGAATTTGCACTAAAACTAAAGAAATCTTTGTGACTGACCTAGTACCATTCACATGAATAAAGGAGCCTCTCCAAATTCACACCCTTTCTTGTCCTGAGACACAGCCATGTGCTGGACATCGTCTTGTGCACAGTTTTCATGTCAATGTACCTGTTCCAATAATCTATAAGATGACAATATGAAGATATCAAATTTGTGATTTTCAAATATTTTAGCACTCTATAAATTATTTGGATTTGCATTTACGATTAGTATAACATGTGCCTTGCAAGGAACTTCAGATGTTCGTCAGGATCCTGATGTTCAAGGAATCAGAAAAAACATGGACAAAGTATATCTGTACAATTGATTCTATGAACTACAAGAAAAGCAAGTAGCAAAATACTAAGGGCAAACCAGAAGAGCGTTACTCTAAAGTTCTCATACACCGAAATAACATTGTTGATCACAGTAAAGCTCGTAACTCAAAAACCCCAAAGAAATGTAAGGCTTACTTAATTAAAAAAGGACCATTTTACACACTCCATATAAATACAGTGATGCAGATGAGAGGAGCCACTTTAATCTAATTTTCACGCATCACTGAGAAGTAATACCATATATTTTAACTACTATCACATCATTTCAAAGAGTAACTAAAACTTCATTTCAGTTCTGAAAGGATCCTTTTGATTGAGGGCCTAGAAGTTTGATAATCTTCAGGTATCTTGAACACTACTTTTGAAAACAGAATCATGGCTCACCCACAATTTAGGACTTGTGCCATTTCCTGCTAGAACCTGTTTTATTTCAAAACATTTCCATCACTGTTTGGGACTTCACCTATACTTAAGGAAGGTACTCTCCAAGCAGCCTGTCAGTCTCCACTGGTGGACAGTTAAAGACTAAGAAAAGGAGGGAGAAGATGTGGCATTTCCCTTCCACCATTTCCACCACTGCAATTTGTAGAACAAGAAGAGAAATAGTACAAGAAATTAGGTAATGACAGAAGAGTGAAGACAAATTTCCCTAGTTTCACTGCAGAGTACCTCATTCAGACAGAATCTTTTCACCATCTTCTAGTCCACACAGAAATACTGGCTCAAACAGGTCCTAAGCCATTGTCTTCTGCAAACCTGAAGGCTATACCAGATAAAGGACTGTTCTGCCATTTGCTTTCTTCTGTTTTAAGAACTCCTTACTCAAGACAGGTGAATTTGACTCTCAACATAGCACGATTCCTACATTGCGAAAACAGCTGCTACATTAAATAACAGCTACATTGAGTCAGCTGCTTTAATTAGAATTGGGCTGATTTATTCTAGTTGAGAAATCTGCTCTTGCTGACAAAACTCTGATGTTATTTTCTGTTCAAGGATTAAGGTTGAAGCTAATTACTGGTATAGGCCTGCTCACAAGTCTGAAGAGAATTAAAAAACTGACAGCATATTTTTCTTTTGGATTAATATGAAGGACTTACCTCAATTTGCACCATTAATCTCTACAAATGAAAGAACGGGATTTTTCAGCCACTGGGGTAGGCTCCGGACAAAGGAAATCACCTACAGCACCTTCAGAAATGCTCTTCTCCAGAGCTTTGAGAAGCTGTTGTGCTCTATCTGAACAAATAAGGCTTGAAGGCAACATGTGATCCATGATTTATGTAAATTTTCATTTAATTTAGGACTGAATATTCAATGTGATGCTTTCCAATCACCACCTACTTCAGAAGATGGTACAGAGTCACCTAATTTACTCTTCCAGCCCGAAAGATTCAGTGCTTAGTATTCTAGTCTTATACTTTCCAAATGCAGCACTGCTACTCACTTTGGTAGGCAAATCTTAGGAGCCAGGAGACAAAAATTCCCAAACTAACAAAAATGAAGTGACTACGTTTCCTGTTTACACACTTCAGACAAAAAAAAAAAAATTTTTTTCAAATGTGTGTTTCTGTAATTACTAAAACAACAAAGTTTATTTTCCAAATTCAGTTTGCTTGCAAAGCTGACTACTGCCTCCTTACATTCAGAGATGCCACTTCAAATTTTAAGGCCTGCTTGTGTTTTATCATTTAAAAGAAGAACACTGTCATAGGAAGTAACTCCCAGATCAGCTCCTTTCAGGTAGGTTAAGCCCTGTAGTGTGCAGATTAACACACGGCTGTTCAGGGAAAACTGACTCGTATCAATGTGACCAAAAAAAAGGTCACCCTTTCACATCCAAGCTCTTCAGTCTTAGGACTCCATTTTCATTGCTTAGGCTTGAATTATGAAGACTCCTGCAACAGACTTCCAGGCAATAGGGAGAAAGAAAAACCTGCTAAATTTGCTGACAAAGATTTGCGCTAGAGAGGAAACAAGAAGTTCAGCTGCAGTCAGGCTATGTTATCAGCCTGCAGATGGGGGTGCGTAACTAACCCGAGCAGAAAGGCTCTGCTCTAACAGGTGTCTGCAATAACGTAAAGAGCCCCTGTGCAGCACAGTAAAAATCAACCCAGCCTGGCCTGCTGTGTCATCCTCCCAAGACTCACTATGGCCTCTCACTAAAGGCTGCACACAGGACCCCCCCCCACAGCCGGTGCAAATACTAGGGAAGTTTAGGCCAGGATTTTTCCAAATTGAGACTTACAATCAGTACAAAAGCATATCAACTTAATGCCATATACATTAAGTATGTGATTAAAAGCTTATAGTGCTTTAGCATTTAGATTATTTGATTTTCCTGTCAGCATAATCATTCTTGGAAATTTTACATTCATACAGGACATCTGCTGCTTTCCCTTAATTTCTGATGGAGAGACTATAACAGCATTTATTTTGATACTGTTTGTTTTCTATGTCACAAGGACTTTCGGGTAAATGAGTTTGTCACTATAAATGCATTTTTCGACCTCTCGAGATTTTGTTTATTTTCTTAAATCATAACAGATTTTCTTCAAACAGGATTTCATGGAAAAATACGAGGAAATAAAGTATAGCAAATAAGATAGAACTGTACAAAAACAATTCCTGTCATCTATAATGCATTAAAAATACAATACATGCCAAGATAAATATATTTAATCTCTGCACATTGCAGACAACCTGACTGAACAGAAAAAAGGGGAAAATTATCAAAGGAACATACAGAACCCCAGCTTGTTTAGATCCTTGCAATATGGGCTAACACCTTCCCCAAGATCTACATGGCACCTAACTCTCCATTTTACTCACAGAAGCTCAGATTAGTGGAAGAACACACGTCATCCTCCAGAGAAGTGAAACCCATCTGGAATGTATGGTAGGACAAGGTGGCATCTGGTACCATCAGCAAACTTCAACTTTTCTCAACTTTTAAAAGCAATTTAAGATTACCATAAGCACACCATTTTTAGTGAATCCCTCCTCTCCTTTCCCGTCACACACAGCTTACAGCCATGAGGCAGTTTCCAAAACTATGCTCAGCAGTTCTAAACACAAATGTGTTCTGCATCTCAGATTACATCCTTATGTGCCTGAATATACAGCAGCTTTCATCAACTGTTAATAGCTTCATTACACAGCTAAGATTAAACAATTTCAAACTGTAAAATTTCCCAAGCAGTGCTTGCAATTTGCTCTGAATTGAAGTCAAGTGTGTATGTGCTATTGGAATCTGCTGTCAAACCAGTCTGTATCAAATTCTGATTTCTTTTAATATTTCTAATGTAGCTGTCTTCTAACCCAATCAAAATAAAAGTAGTATCTTTCCCACTAGAGTATTTTTCAGATGCAGAAGGAAACAGTATGTTTCTCTCCTTAAAAATCTTCCTACTGTATGTGCAGTCAGCCACGCAAAGGCTGGGAAGGGCAAGGATCTTGTCCAATCACACTTTCATATTGAATTATTCCAGACAATACAGAGAAGCACAGTACAGGGGGAAAGCCACAAAACAGCTTCTATGGACACCTAGGCTGAGCATCAGCAGAACTAATGCAGGGCAGAAATCACCTTCCCAGACTGCAAAAACAATTTATTCCTCAAGTTACTGAGAGGAAACACAAAAACGCTGCAAATACCAAGAACTCTATTAGACATGATACACTATCAGATAATTGTACCAAGTAATTGTATCAACCAGAACAGCTGCACCACACTATTCAATTCAGCATCATTGCCCCTAAAAACTGACTTCCTTCAATTTCCTTTCTAAAGACAGCAACATGAACAGTAACTACTGTATCGTATAAGGAGAAAACAGTTCAATTCCCAAGCTGCTGAAGGTGAGTAAGATTCAATTTAAATCACATTATAATATAATAATCAGCTGAGAGAGATTTTGGATTCTTCTATGGTACAGCATCTATCAATCATTCAGCACTTTCAGTACAACACTGAGAAAAACTAACTTATGATTCTACATGCAAGTAACTCCTAAAGTACTGTCAGTAGGAAGCCTCAAAAAGGTTTGAATCTTTTTTTTTCAATGATTCTGCTCAATGCATTCTGAACAGGGTGTTTCATCTTCTACATTTAAAACTAGTCAAAAGTAATAGACAAAGCCCAAAAGCACATTCTTAATTGCAACTCCAACTCTGAAGAAAAAGATTGTCTGCTTTGCCCCCCCAAAGCTTTCCAACATGACCTCTGAAGGACTCTTGCTGCAGAACCAATGACAATGGTAATCAAATTCAGACTAACTCAAAGCCAAGCCCAGCAGTTGAAGAGATACTGACACTTGTTTTTCACAGAAGACCTATTTTAGAATAATCTAGGTTAAGGATCAAGAAATAAAGGCCACATTCTTACATACACTCCTGTGAATAACACATTTAATGGTACTAGAAGTGAGCTAAAATTTTGCTTAAAAAGGTAACAAAAAATTAACTAATTTCAGTTCTTTCTAGAGAGAAATTTACATATAAACTTGATGCAATCTGAAAAACTGCACAGGATTTCTATTAAGATTGTATTAAAAAAAGGGGGGGTGGGAAGAAATGAAAAAGGTTGCAAATTTTTAAGACTTTTTAATAATATCCAGTCTTTTGAACCAAA
Source organism: Eulacestoma nigropectus (assembly GCA_013397775.1). Taxonomy (NCBI): domain Eukaryota; kingdom Metazoa; phylum Chordata; class Aves; order Passeriformes; genus Eulacestoma; species Eulacestoma nigropectus. The sequence continues at coordinate 1,313,993 of VZTE01003320.1, read as the reverse complement.
ACTCATAACAGACTCCTAAATCTTGGCAAAGTATAGAAGGACAAACAAGTCATGTTTAAAATATCTGGCTTCTGTTAAAATATAATCACCCTGCTGACAAAATAAAAAGAGTACAACATAATGCAGGTGATAATTCTTTCTGCAAAATGTTTTGTTTACCCTAGAAAAAGTTATGATTTGATCTCGTTGGCAGATACAAAGACACGACATTGTTCCTTCAGTAATGACAGTTAGAGCGGTGATCACACAGATAAAACTGACAGTAATTAGAATACATTTATACTTGAAAAAGTGAGAAACTAGTCTTCAAAACTAACATGAAACATAAAAATGGACAAAATCTTTCTTTTGTAGTAAGTTCTTGGATTCACTGAACAGTCAGTACACACATTTTATACTTATTCACTCTTCCCTACCATTTTCTGGGCCACTTCACCAGCTGCCTGCAGGGCAACAGAGCCTTTGCAATAGCTATTGTAACAAACGTAAAAAGGATTCTGGTGGCTGCTTCTGAGTGCTGAGGAAAAATGCTACAAAGAGCAGCTCTTCCCACAGCATCTGTAGCGCACCAGGCTCTAGAGCTAGGAAACATCCTCTAACCCTTCACAAACAGAAGCTCATTTCCTGACCCACTCACTTGAGTCTGCAAGTCACCTCTACTCACCCCACACTCAGCCATGTAAACGGCAAAATTGTATCACTCCTAATGACTTTCCTGTGGATATAAAAGAAGCATTTCCTTCATGCAGCAGTTTGGATTTTGTTATGTGTGCACTGCACTGGTGCTCCTGCCTAGCTGAACACAGAAGATACTCCTATTTACATGTGAAATTAATTAGTTTTATACTAACCCACAATTCCCACTGCAAGAAAAAAAAGCAGAAGAAAAAGATAGCACACACAGTACTGAGCTTGAATACAATGCTTTTCAACTTTGCTTTCTGGGGAAACTGCCACAAAGCTCACTAGTCCCACAGCCATTCCCTGTTATCCTGCTTTCACGGTGTTCCAGCATAATCAGATAATTAGATTTCCTAGCACATACATTACAAAGTTGATTGATGCTTTTCCCTAACTCCTCTCATTAATTCCCCTTGTGCTGCTGGCAAGTCTGAGCAGAATCTGGACACAGATAAGCAACTGCACTTCAGATCGTCTCAAAGAAAACAAGATAGCCATGGAAGCTTTTTTTCTTTTTAATTTTTGCTCTTACTAGCAAAACAAAACATTAACTCCTGAGGAGTTAGCAGTCAGCTCATGGATCATTGCTTCATATGCAACATTAGGATTTCCCCATCCATGTGGATCACTTGAAATTCAATGCAGCTCAACATAATCTCACATTTTAGTATCCGTTTCCTGGGACTCTTCAGCCTTTACAAGTGTAAATTATTTAGGATAAACAGCACTTCCGATCAAACTTTTACTCCTTTTCTTAGCCTCTTACACAAATACTGTATTCCCAAACTACAGGTTTTGAGTTCATTTACTAATGTGTTTTCTGAATTCTGCAAGACAAACTGTTCTTCCTTATGCGCCTATGTCAATATTCACAGAACTGCTCAGTCCCAAGGGCTCATCTGAGCTTAGTGCTGTAGCTGATTCAAGGATTAGAGCAAACTCACTAAAGACAAAATAGAGCAATTAAAGGATGAGATATTGGGTTTAACTCCTATGAGCCTCATAGAAATTAAAAATGCTGGTGGATAACGAGTCACATTTGGCACAGTGTGCTGGGATAATTTTTCATGAAATTAAACTCACAAAGAAAAAAAAAATCTAATATAAGAAATACTCAAGTACGAAGGATGAAATACAATGGTCTATCATTTTTTTGCCTTGAACCTTAATAAAATTTTTGCACAGGAATACTGTTCAAACAGAACTGTTGTAAAATCAGTTTATAATTAGTTCTAGCATCTGAGGAACACAATCACAGCTGACAAACCCAGATTTGATCAGCTACCACACCAAATTGGTCAACTTAAGCAATTTACATGCCAGAACAAGAAAACCAATCGACCAAGTTTCACATTTTTTATAAACTTGAAACAGAACTTTAAGAGCCAAGGAAAGAGAGCAGGGGCAAGGTCTCTAACCTGGAGAAGAAGCCATGTTCTGTAAGAGCCACATGATATTAAACAGCCTCTGAACAAACTAAACCACAGCACCTGCAGCAAGGATTAGTTCTTCCAGCTGAGGATCACAACCACTAGAGGAGGGTGCTTCGTTAAGATGAAGAGAAAGCACCTGTACCACAAAACACTAGGATAAAACAAAGCAAAGGGAATAAAGCTCAAACCTCCAACACACGCAGAAGGAAAACTTCCCAAGCAAACATTTGTACTGAGAGGTGCTAGAAAAGCACAAGACTCCACGGCTAACACCAGTGTGAATTTAGTTCTCATAGCAGCTCCTAGATTTGACTCTCTTGAACAGCCCCAGGTGAACACTTCTATATGGCCAGGTATAGATGGAGGTCTGTAGGAGGTGGCCCAGTCTGTGGGATGTTTCTCCTCGGCTGGACGGTTGGGACGGATGGAGACGAGATCTCTGAAGTTGGGTCTTAGAGCATGAGGTTTATTGCTCAGGGCTTGGGTATAGTGGGCCTGCTTAAAGCAGCCAGCCGCTGCTAGAAGCAGACCAGAATGTGTGAAGCAAAGGAGAGAGAGGGTAGAGAGCTAAGAGAGCGAGGTACAAGAGAGTATGTCAGAGATGTAAGAGAGCTAAGAGAGTAAAGAGAGCTACAAGAGAGGGGGTTACAAGAGAGTGAGTTTCTCGTTTACAATACAATAAATCTTCTTCTGTGTTGAATATTCTAATTTTCATCAACCATTCTAATACAAGATACAAATCCTATAGCATTTACATACAGCCTACAAGAATCATTGCATTACCATACTGCGTTATATTTTAAACCCTAAAGACTACTCTTTGGACCCCTTCTGCCAAGCTAGCAGGGTCTGCTTTAACCCTTGGACCCTTGTGCTGGCAGAAGGTATTGTTCAATCAAAGGGGATTACCTTCAGTCGGCCATACCATTGTTTTCCAGTTGTTCAGTGACTAAGGCCTGGTATCTCAAAGTATGCTTTCATTTCAATCTCACTTATAGTTTCCATATTCTCAGCATCTTTTGCCAGGCAATCATACTTATAAGGCTTTCCTGTTTCATCTTTCCCTACAGCCAGGCACTGAAATTTTCTATTAAGGCACATCTGGGGAGAGCGGGGAGGGACACCCAATTGCTACAGTATATGTGACTGAGGTGGACTTGACAAATATTATTCAGAATATGAAAAAAAATTAAGATTAGCGGATTTCCTTGTTTAAAAGAAGTATGAACATATAAGCAGTAATCTTTATTTTTGATTTTTCAAACTAATTAGAGCAGTTATTACTCAAATGCTACAGTTTGTCAGCCTTGACCAACCTCAAAAAAACATCTCTAGCAACCAGAACTGAATACTGAATTGTTTCATGGTTCATTTTTATTACTTACTGCCTCTGTTAAGGTGGCTTCTGTTTGGTACATCAAGTTCTACTCTGTTTGACACAACCTTATACTGCACAGTTTGGATGGCCGACAGTATTTGTGGCATGAAAAACAACACTCTATATAAACAGTAGGCAATTGCATTTCAGTTTGTGATGTTTCATGGGTTTTTACACCACTTTGCCAAATATCAAGCATAATATTTACAAAGAATTCATTTAATTTCTAATATTTTTCTAACTCTATACAGTGTACTGAGATCAAAGCCAAGCCTTTTATGGAAGTACAGAACTGTAAGATGCCATTTATAGCCACAACCTCCAACTGAGCTTCATAGAGCAGAACCTAGACCCAAGTAGGTTTCTGGATAAAATGCTGATTTGAAGGATTTCTCATTTTTCCAAACATTCCATAAAGCAGTAGTGTTTTTGACCAAATATTCATGCTGTTTAGATGAAGTAATCAGAAGTCTGAATGGTTAATATACACATAAAAGCTAAAGGAGAAGGCATAAAGGGAGCAAAGAACCTTCCCACTCTTCCTCCTCCCAGACAGACAACAGCATGCTCACATTTTCTTGTCCTCCTCCCACAATACACTTTCCTTTTCTCTTGTTCTTTTCTCACAGTACTACATGGTTCCCATAGTCATTACTGTGACATTTAGCTACTGAACCAAGCCCAAGTCAGATGCTTTTCACTGCTGTAAAAAAAGTTCTGCTTTCAGCCAAGCTCAGTTATACCTTCTTCTCTTGAAGCAAGGGACCTGAACATGATTGTTTTGCTGGCAACTTTCTGCCCTAGTTCTATCCAGCTAAAACTCCAGTGGAATGCTTATGCTTAAATGGCTGTAGACTGATGCAAGAAAACACCCACTGAAATGATTTATGGTTAAAAATTGAGAAGAAATAATGACTACCAATTTCAGCTGGGTTCAATTGGGTTAGGCTGCAAAGGAACGAGGGGGTTCTAAAATGGAACCTGAGTCCTATCCAGTGGCTGGCATTCAATGCTTAGTTAATGAAACATAATTGCAACTACCAATCTATCAGTTGTTTAACTGCAACTATCATTTCTTTCTGCTTTCCATGGCACATAAGGGATTAGATTTTATTGTGAATGACTTACATATGCTAAATCCCTTGCATCAAATCTGCAAGCCTTCACTGGCAAGGTATACAATGAACAATATGTATTTTACTAGTTTAAAATCCTAAAGGTATTACTTTGGCATTCTTTTTTTTTTTTTTTTCAAATAAGGATCACAGTGTCAAGGTTTATTGTAATTATTGTTCTTCATTTACAAAGAAAGATCACAGCTATACACTTTTGACTCTCTAGACAGTAACCCAGCTGCAACTCATAGCAGTTTGAACATGTAGACATTATGTTTGGTGGTAAACTCATCACCAGTAGGTAGCATGTTGGAACGAATAAGTAATTAGTTTGAGATAGTACTTTAGGAATATCATTGTGAGCTCATTCATTGCAGCTGCTTTTCAGAATTTAATAAAGACATCTGAAAAAAAATCTTGTTTAAAAAAAAAAAATGTCTGGACTAGGAGTTCTCCAGAACAACCTAGAGAAAGAAACCATTTTAATTCCTTGAAACACTGGCATGCATCCATCTGCTGCACCTGACGTGTCATGAATTGCATTACCAAACTGTGTAGTTGTCTCAAACGACATCAGAATATGCACTGTAAACAAAAAGAAGGAAATGATTTTTTTTGCTGGACAACCTTCAGGGCCCAGTACTTTCTCTTGCCATTTTACCACAGCCACCTGCAATGGAAACAGATCTTGCACTAACAAGCTCCAAGCTCCCGCAAGAGAAGTCTCTATGCAAAGTTCTCCATGAAATTACAAAAATGCTATGCATCCCAAAGCATGAACTTATAACTCTAATTTTAAGATGTCTTTGTAGAAGACTGCTGAATTTAGTGGTATGATCACAATATTAAGAGATTTTGCAATATTGCAGTAACACAGTTAAGAAATAACCAGAAACTACCTATGAGAAGAAGGGAACACTGAAACTTGCATTAATATTCTCCAAAAGTGCAGAGATGCTGTGGCAACACAAACACATATTTGCCAGGATCAAGTACTTGATGAAATTTGATTCTTGATAAACCAGCTGTATCTTTGCATCCCTTATTTATAAATAAATATTTCAGCTCCTTAATACTTGAAAGTTGTCACAGCACACATTCTGTTAAACACGACCCTTTAAATGGAGCTTTTCTCACTTCTGATTTATGACCATTAACTATATTTCACTTTCAAAATCATTCAATAGGCAAATCAACATTTTCTCAATACAGTTTCTTCAGATACAAGAAGTGCCAAGACTTGCATTGGGAAATCTGCAAATAAATCTATATGCCCTCTGTTCAAAAAGTTTTGTTGAGCCACAGTCCTCTGTACTCTAAAGTAAAGATGACACTGTTCAGAAAGTGCTGCATGGCAAGGCAATACCCTTGGTATAAATGTTACAGAGGTATCAGCCACAACCTTGTTTTACTATGTTGTTACAACAGTGGAAAAGAACAAGCAACACCAAGAGGCAACGTTTTTCTACAGATGCTGCTAAAATAATCTGACAGTTTAAAAGTTCAAATGAAAGCCAACAAAAATCTAATACAGCTCTCCAAGGGCTATTTAAGTGCATGCTGGCTACACAACCATCTCTACTTCAGAAGTGAGAAAACGCTTGGCAAGGAATCCACAGGAAAGGACAGAAACCTCTGCAGTTGGAAATTACACTATTTATAGAAGTTGCTCTTTGGATCATTTGCTGTGTGGAAAGACACTTGCATGCAAAGGCCCAGCCCTCAAGTCTTCTTCAGCAGCTTCCCCTGGGGTCTGTGTGTGCAGGACTTATGGCAGGAGTTTTTCTCTGTACAGTCTGGAAACCGATTTAAGCTCTCACAAAGCAATGTATAACACAGCAAGTTCTCGTCCTTGAACTGCTTCAAAAAAGATTATTTTTTCATTTAGTTTTCAAACAACATTCTCACCAGTTGTAACACAATGGCTGGGAGGTAGGTTTTGTGAGAGACAGAATAGGAAAACATTCCTACGAAAACCTCATGAAAAGGAAAGCAACTTAAGGAATTTTTTCTGGTATTTTGCAGGGTGGTGATATTGCAGTGTTACAAATCTGATTCAGATAAACAAAGTTATTACACATTCTGGTAAAACATTCGATACTTCAGATTTGTATGAGAAAGAAAAGTGTTATATTCTCATTATCACTGTGTTAGGAGAGAATAGAAATCAACTGCCTGATCGATAACCCTGATTAGAACTTCCCCTAGCAAAAAAGCTCTGGATTCCTGACAGAGAGGGTATTGGGAGATTCAGTACTCTCACAACCCTTTGACAGTGCTATTACAAGGCTCTTCTGCTGGTTCAATAGAACCCCTTGTCAAGTTTCTTCGGTATGAAATGGGCAAGGCACTGTTAAAGATTTTCTGTTTCCAACTTTGCAATTTTTGGAAAGCAATGTTCTAAAAATGAAAGGCACTGTACAAGGAAAACTCATGCTACTTCTCAAGCATAGCTAGATGTTGACTTATGTTGAAAAATAAAACAAAACTAAGATAGCTACAAAAAACCACAGCAAAACAACCCAAAATACAGTGTTCACATTTGATATTAGCTGAAATTGCCATGACTGTCTTCTGAAGTGAGGCACCTTCAATCTCAATTGCAGCTAGTATTTTCCAACTGAAAAGCCACAAAAGATATGCTAATAGAAATCCAAAATAGAAAGTTGCAGAGGAAAGATAATTTTCTACCTGGAAACACGATTTCCGTTCCTTCTCCTGTGTAATAACCTTAATTCCAGTTGTGGGAAGGATTGTTTTTCTTAATGGCATTAACTTAAATGGAAATGAAAGGATCAAGTTTTATTTCAAAATTCTCTTAGCTTTGCTTCAAGTGCCTCAAGGCAACTTGCTGCATCAGACTAAGACCATCTACATCAAGTACAAAGGAAGTGACCTTCTCATACAGGTGCTCTGCATGAGCAGACTCTGAAAATGAAAGGATCTAAGCCTTAGAATTAAATTCCTATCCAACTTTCCAGCTGCTGGTGATAACTGCAGGGAAAAAAAAGGTTCCACTCAAGAGAGTAGGCAGAGCTTGGGATGTACTCAGTTCAAAGCACATTCAAATATTACTGTGCAGATTAGTACTGTGCAGCACACTGAGCCACAAAAGGTGGGTATGTAACTGAAATACATGTGTTTAAACACAAGGTCCCACGACACTAAATTTATCTAGATGAAAATACTGACAATACTTACCAAGATTCATCGAGTCACTTTCAAATGAGTGACAGATTTTAGCTTCCAATAAATATTAATCAGCTTAAACTGAAAAGTAAAACTGTTCTATTTTGGTAAAAAGTGACTTTGCATCTCCTGCAGAATACTATGAAGCTGTAGAGCCAGACTGAAAGGAGTAAACTAGCTGATAACTACTTTCAAGTCTTTTATTGCAATCTTACTCTGAGTGATAAAAAAGAAGACACACGTGCTGTATCACATGCAGCTCTGTTATCAATTAAGCATTATTATCAAGAAATACAAGAAGCCTCACACTGAATTATACAATGTATTTCCAGCACAGGACTGAAAAGATGCCAAATGTGCTGACATTGTCTTAGTGTGTAGAAAATACAACTTCACAGCTGGAAGCAGGGGTTGGGAAGGCAGTCATTCCCTCTGCACTTCTAAAAGAAAAATTACCAGTTTTCAGCAGCAGAAAAGGAATGGCAGAAGTGGCAACTGAACTTTACAGCACTCTTAGTCTGATTAGTCATGTGGACAGCCAAGTGCTTCAGCCTTTTTGCTAAAAACATTCATCATCACAGTGGAAAAGTGACAAATCTGGAACCAACAGGACTACACTAAAACGTTTGAGGCTCTGATACTGCAGAAATCTTACAATAAAAGAGAAATCTGTATCTTCTCATAAACACTGTAGAAATTCCCACCCAAAGAATGGCATATCCTAGTAGTTTGTGCAGGACTGTTATTTAAGTGAAACAGCTTTGAATTATATTTATGTTTAAGAAGTATCTATGCACTGAAAACTCAGCCTGCAAAAGATAGAAAATGCATGCAAGGAATTAGGAATCAGGTATGCAAGCAAGTTTCTAGAACAAATGAGTGGACAAGAGTCGCTTTAAGCAATACAAACTTTTGGCTGAAAAACTGAATACATCCAAAGGAAGTTTCAGCCTGCAGTTTCCCAGGCCAGACATCCAAGTTCAACTCCAGCATGACAAGGACAAGAGCTTGTAGCTAGCAAGGAATAGACTTCTCCAGAAGATATAGAGCCAGAGGATTGACTTTTCATAACTAGAACGCACTTCCTGTGCACACATATTTAAAAGACATATTCATTAAAAAAATCTCAAACAAAAAAACCCCAAACCCAACAACAAACAAAACAAAACAAACAAAAACCAAAACCCAAACAAAACAAAACAAAATAACCCCCAACAAAACAAAACCACCACAAAAAAATCATATCCCTGATGTGGGATATGAATCTAGCTGAATGACAATTAAACTACTGTCCTTTAGCAAGAAACAAGTTCTCCATTCAGACCTCATTAAAATCAAAAGAAATTGGATGCTCTCGGCAAGAGGAGGTTGTATATAAATTTTATCTACTTACCCATTCCTGCCAGGTCCCCAATCAAAACAAGAGTCTTTTCTGAGAGCATCCTCCCACTCTGAATATGCCTATTTCCCAAAATTAAGCACAGCTTATTCCCTATTTCATGGGACACAGAACAACCAAGACAAACAGAATCACTTTATTATTCTTATCATTACCGCTGTACTGTACATTGAAGAAGTTTTAATAGACTGCTTAGTCCATCTTCCTGTCCTAAAGCAAGATTCAAAAATAGATGCCCTTCTAAAGTATCCTTATCCTGCATCAATTGCATCATATCCCCCTGGTCAGAAAATAATTCTGTTATTTACACATAGTAAGTGCCATCTTTTTTCTTGAAAATTAAATTGCTTTTTTCTCCCCTTATCCTTGCAAGACTCTCTTACTGAACACTAGCCTCCTAATGATCAAAATAATTAAATCCAAAAACTTAACACACTGTGGACTGTTAAATCCATGTCCAGGCTCCACCTTGTAGAATAAACAAACTTAATTAGTTTAAAAATCCCTCATAGTGGATAGAGACAAATATATTTATTTTCATTTCTCTTTTTCAGACTTCTTTCAAATCTCCCACAATATTTTCCATGTGATACACGATTTAAGTATAGATCTTGTCAATGCTACTGAGAGGGAAATCACTATTCTTCCATGAACTCACGTTTGTAAGAAAAAAACACTGCTGGAAGTGTTACCTGTAATTAATCATTCAGTTTGATTTTTTGTAATTCTTCAGTTTACATTTGATCAATACATTTTGCATTCCAAATGCAGTATTTTATAATGTAGCCTTTCTCTATTTAATTTCATTTTATTGATTTCAGATTACATTTGCAGTTCACAGTTTGGCTTTCTAATCTTGCCCTTAAAAGTGCTTGCATAAAACATGGAGATCGAATATGTATTCATATAATTACACATTAGCAAGAATGAGGAAGAATCTGGTCCATTGTCTGAATGTCTTCCACACACATATGATCTGTGGCACTCATTCTTTATTTAAGAAGTATTTTGTGCTCTGCATCAAAGACCCATAGGTTGAAATTACCAACCCAGTACAACAGCATAACTTATCAATTTAAATCAAGAAAAGATAGGGTAAGTTGGGCAATTTTAGGATTTTTTTTGGTAGGCTAAGGAAGATTACGCCCAATGAAAAAAAAAATCGGCGGTGGAAGGGAACCCACTTATTACAGTTCAGTGCAAAAAATCATGATGTTTTCAAAAACAACAGTAGCTCCCACACTGGAGACATTTTAAATTAAAAGAGCTATGTGTCAAATTGCTACAGCAAGAACATGATTAAAAATGGACACTGTGTTTTAAGTGTCAGAATGTGAAGTATGCACAGAATTTCTCTTCCCTTTTTTTGGAAGCAATTCTTCAAATAAACACCTTTTCCCAAGCTTATCTGTTAACAACCATAAAAATGTTGGTAGAACATTTGCACATTTTTTCTTGTTCTCTCATTCACTACTTTGTTGTTAAAATAGCATAAAGGTTTAGTGCTGCTATAGGCTCCCAATGCTTTACATTTTTGAGTCAATATATATGAAAAATCTGACTGCCTCATGCATTTATACAGCTGAGAGCATCACTTGCCAATCTCTAGGTTGAAACCAGAAAGAATGACTACATTTTATTCTCCACTCTCAGCCAAAGTTCAGTGCTGAGCAAGTCGGTTCGGTTACAAACAAAAATAATTTTTCAGACAGGTGCTGCTTTATAATTAAGCTGGACTGGATTTTACAAATTCTCATTTTCCCTTATTCTGTGGCAGCCAAAGAACATCCACTCATCTGTAAAAGCCCACTTGACCTAGTGAATTTATGACAGTCTTTTTGAGGCCACATGCCGGCTACTTCTTAATTCTGCATCCATAGCATACTCTCCCATTCTAGGGCAATAGCAACCATTTCCAAGAAGTTAGCCCTTAACTGTGAAAAACCAAGAATCATTCTTTCCACAAAACAAATAAAAAAGCCGAGAGACTTTTCCAGACAGCAGGAAATCTGTTTCAAAGAGAACATACTACTGCTGGAAATAGAGTTCGTGATGAACTTGCAAAACCCAATTAGCCCATACTAGGAGGAGCATGCTAAATGCTTCTCGAAGAAACAGTAACATGCTACTTCTTCCATGTTTCCTGCTATTTTATTTAAACTAAGTAGGCCTTCTGACCTATTTGAAGCACCTTCTGCAGTCTGACACCATCTGACTGTGAATTAGAACTAGCAGCAGCTTTTCAAAGGGGTTGCTGAGACCAGCAGAATAGCTATGTCACAAATTATAGGTAAAGAGCTGCAAGAGCAGTGAAGGCTGGAACTTAAAAAACTTTAAAGTTCTGGAGATACAAAAAAATGAACAGTCCTTAAGAAAAAACAACAGAGGATACCTTAGACTTGCTCCAAAGCAGTACCTTCAGCTCCAGTGACATTTTCTTCCACTGGCATGCTTCTTCTATTTTGCTCTAAGTCAGAAGGTCCATCCTTTCCAAGGCCTAGGCCAATTTGAAGCAACAGCTAGCTTTGTTCTAAGGGAGAGAAAACAAGTTTACTGTACTTCGCAGGACAACACACTTTTAATTCAGTTTTGATATTCTCTTGCAGGCAAAAATAGATCCATTCAAATAATGGAAATGCTTTCTCTTTTTTAAAAAATTAGCACAGAGTGTCTGGTATAGCAGCCTGGCATAGTTTCCGTAGTTTCAGTGGAATTTTATGATTTACTCTCCAACCATCAGATTCATGGTTCTGTTTTCCAGAGCAAGGAAGGGTACCTTCCCAAAGTTCCACAATAACACAATTCCAAATCGGTTGTTTCTCTTTGGCAAACCTTGTGCTTGCTTTCAGCCTCATATCACAGGGACAGGTGACAATACAAAAGCCAGCTGGCAACCTGAATTGCAAAGTAGGAACTATCTGCATGTGTTCACTGTTGCAGTCTGGGCAATACAGACAATACAGCAGCTACCTTTTCTTCATGAGGGCTGACTCTTGCTCATATGCCTTAATATAAAACAAAAGTAATTAAAAATGCAGACAGTTCCCTATCCCAAAAGGATTCAACTTCCACTGGGTTAATATAACACTGCTATCTACTGCTATTTCAGTCATCTGACTTAAGATTCAGGAGCTGGAACTAGAGATACTAAGACTGAAGTAGTCATAATCCACACAATTGCACAGGATCATTCACTAAGGACTGGAGTGTTTTTTGTTTTTTTTTTTTAATGTAAATAGCAAGAAAACCAAATTGGAATGCTGGGAAATCCATTATTTGCATTCATTTATCACAAGAATTTGCAAAGCTACAGTTCCTTGATAAAATGTTCCGATTGCACCTTATATGCCACTCTGGAGGAAGATCACCTGCATTCCAAATAGCAGTTTGTGCTGGTTTTGGCTGGGATAGTGTTAATTTCCTCCACAGTAGCTAGCATGGGAATATGTTTTGGATTTGTGCTGGAAACAGTATTGATGACACAGGGATATTTCCATCACTGCTAAGCAGTGCTTAAGCAGAGCCAAGGCCTTTTCCGCTCCTCACATAACCCTGTCAGCGAGGAGGCTGGGAGGGCACAAGAAGCTGGCAGAGGACACAGCCCTGGGGATGGCTGAACACCTCCCTGCCCGTGGGAAAGGGTGAATGAATTCCTCGCTTTGCTCGTGCATGTGGCTTTTGCTTTACCTACTGAACTGTCTTTATGTGAGCCCACGAGTTTTCTTTTACTCTTCAGACTCCTCCCCCATCCCACTGCCAAGGACTGAGCAAGCAGCCGTGCAGGGCTCAGTTGCTGGCTGGGGCTAAACCCCGATACAGTTGGTCCGTCACAAACTGAACTCATGGTTTTACAGTTGCTGGACACCAATTACATTGAAAGCACACAACGCGATTTTCTTCACAATTACTGGTATGCTTCTTCGATTCATTTGTATGCGTATGTCCGAATAATTCCAAGTTCAGTACAGGTGCATTACATTAATTCCATATTATGTGCACTTTAAATATTTACCTTCCTATGCCTTACTCAAAATTATGCACTGAGTAAGTAGAAATGAAGCATAAAAGTCATTTTAATATTAGAGCAAATTTACTTGTGTTTCCTTATCTACCCTATTGGATTTTTCCTCCTTTGAAAGTTGAAAGTTGGAGCCTTTCTTCTTCAAATATTCGCTTTTCTTTCAATATATCCCAAGCAAAAATGAATAACAGAGAACAAACAAAATAAAACACCCCAGAGTAACAAAGGAAATACAACAGAAATTATCTACAGTGCCCAAAGCTGTGCCAGACATTTATATGCATTCATTTCCTTTTTAACACTCAGTAATTGCTTCAACTTGATACTAAAATCTCTGCTTTGGATCTCAAGATTGGACTTAAAGTCTTCTCAGGCTTTTTAACTGTAGAAGTCACCTCACTGAAGACAACACAATGACAACACAACATTCCAGCATTAACAGTCTTCATAGTTGAGAGAAAAAACTATGGAGCACTTCTCTTCAACTTTCTGAAGCCCTGAAGGGAAGGAATGAAGACAATGGAGCCAGGCGCTTCTCAGGGGTGCGCAGTAACAGGACTAGAGGCAGAGGGCACAAACTGAAAAACAAACACGATAGTCCATCCTTTGGATGACACTGAAAACTTGACTGGGCACAGATCTGGGCAATTTGCTGTAGGTGACACTGCTATGAGTAGAGAGGTTAAAGTAGATGGTCTCCCGGGATGCCTTCCAACCTTACCTAGTCTGTCAGAAGCTTCACACTTTTCTATGGATAGGTGTTATACTACATTCACTTTGTTTATATACCTCAAAAAATCCCCACCAAAGCCAACCAGATTAAAGGCAGCAGCTAATTCTTAATCAATGCTCAGGGCAGCCTAGCTACATCAAAAAACAGGAGAGGAAGCCAGCATTGCCTTTTCTATATTTGCTCCTCATTGGAACTTGCATCTGTGGAGAACCAAAAGCAAGTTCCTGGGTTAATTTAAGAGTATCTCTTTGAATTTTACCTCATCAATAAAATCTCTGTAATGGTTTCCATTTCCTTTTAAGACTGTGGCTAGCAGTAACGATGTAAAAAATGGTTTGCATATAAATATTCTGAACCAACAAATTAAAGTTTAACATGGAAATAGGGCATGGAACCAGGCATTAAAGATGAGCATTTTCACTCAACAACTGCTCAGTGCAGGATTGCATACAGCTCTTGTAACTTTGGCTACAGCCTCTGTATTTACCTTAGAGGTCCATTCTTTGCAGGCATCACGGAAAGCAGGGACCCCGAAACCAGCATCATCTGGTGATGTGGAATCCTTCTCAGGCTCCTCAGGCTTGAGTGCTTGGACAAATCACCACAGGGAAGTACTGCAGCTGCTACAGGGCTCATAATTTTACACTGGCGTTTTATTTTAATCATAAAGAACAGCTGGGGGAAGAGCAAGGCATTTACTATTGTATAATTTTACAGCTTAATAACTCAAGTTCTCTTTTAAAAACCAAAACAAACCAAATAACCAACCAACCAAAAAAAACCCCAAGCTAAAACCCCTCACACGTTTATCAAACACTTAAAATCTCTGTGTCCCCAGAGAGGGACACAGGCACTGGTTCCCCGGAGCGAGGGTACACCGAGAAGATACAGCGAGGACACCGCGCGCGCCCCCTCACGGCGCCCCCTCACGGCGCCCCCTCACGGCGCCCCCTCACGGCGCCCCCTCACGGCGCCCCCTCACGGCGCCCCCTCACGGCGCCCCCTCACGGCGCCCCCTCACGGCGCCCCCTCACGGCGCCCCCTCACGGCCCTGTGCGAACTGCGAAACCCCGGAACTGCCGCTCCTCAGGGGCGGCACAGCCGCTGGTAGCTGCAAAGATAAAAGGACAAATAACACCGGCTTACCTCCAGAAAAGTGCCCGTGTGATTTTGCTCCCCTGGGACTTCAACGACCAGATGGTGGCTCTTGGTGCTGTGGTCTGGCTGACGTCGTGGTGTTTGGTCAAAGGCTGGACTTGATCTCAGAGCTCTTTTCCAACCTTAATGATTCCATGATTCTGTGACTTCACTTATTTATAGTGAAATTACCCTTAAATCTGCAGAGAACTGCCTGTAGTGCTGCTCTGGTTATGTCGGAGGGGAGAAGAACCAGTCCGACCCTTCATCAGCTACAGCAGAAGTTGCACCTGGGGAGAGGCTGTTCCCCAGCGCCCAGGACACGGAGCTGCGCTCCCTCTGCAACACTCACCGCTACCCTGGGACATCCCAGAGCTTGGTGACCCCTCAAAGGCTGGCACACGAGTTACACAGCTTTCTGCGGCTTGGTTATACTGTGCCCACTCCTAAATGTGCTAAGTTCCCTTAGTGTGTTTGTACCCTTGTTTACGCTTTTACTTAATTCTCAAGAAACTCAAGTACAGATCAACCAAAAAACCCCAAACATGTCACATAAATTCATCTTGAATTACTTTATTTTTCACAATAATAAAAAATAAATTAGTCATAAACAAAATAGTTAACATTTTTTCATCAAAGAGAAAATGTATACAATATGAAAAGGATGCTGTACAGTTCTGGTTCAGGTACATTGCCACAGATACATATTCCTGAACGAGTCAGAAAGCAATTTGCCTATACTCTCCCCCTTTAATTTGCTCAAGGAACTGGCTAATCAGAAAGTTTAGAAAATTGTATTATGGATTTACAGTATGACATATATAAAAAAAATATATATGTAATACCTGTGCTATAAAATTCCCTAAAAAGATGGGTTAGTAAAATGAAAAAGCTGGACAAAACTTGAATGGTATATGTAAATAAATACATATTAAGTCCCTTTTAATTAAAAAATCTGCCTATTCTAAATATTTGAAATATTTTGGTGCAGTGGCTTGTTCCATAGACACAGCTCAGAATTACATATTTCCCATAGACATCTTGTATTTACAAATAACACAAAATAAGTTATAATAAAGTATATCCTTCTGCCAAAATCAATGATGAGGGTCAAGTAGACAATTTTATACATATTGAAAAAAAGTTAGGGTTTCTTTTGTCTCCTGTCCTTCCTGATCTTCTCTGTAGATCCTGAGTGACTATGATGGGACTTCACAAGCTCGTATGTACCCAACCCCTGCCAAGGCCGCTGGTCTCAGGAGATGCAAACACAGCATGAAAAAACAGGTCAGGACAAGCAGCAATGACTGTTGCTGAAAGGTCAATGATTCATCAGAATTAAGCTCCCCTCCTCTCCAGGTATGATGGTACTTATCTGTATCCGATTACACTACATGGGTACAAAGAAAATGGGGAAGTTATTCTTCTGAACTTCTGGTTATTAAAAGCTGAGAAGCACAGAGCCAAATTCAGGTCTGCTATGAATTCTCTTAAATGGAATTTTCTCCCTTTCACCAGGTCTGAATTTTGCCCACACTGAAATATTATAATGATTATAAGTTTGCTTTAAAATATTTCGAAAATGTTTAGTGGATGATTTTTCATTTCTGATGTAGAAATAATTATTTTACTCTGTTTTCTAAACAATGCCTAATTTCATCTCCCACAAACATTCTCTAAGTTTAGAAATAAAGGAAGTTTACTTTAATGTTCAAAATTTCATGTTTTGTGTTCCAATTACAGGCATGCACATAAATTATCTGCCCAATACACAGAACAGCTCTTAAGAAGTCAGAGACACTAATTCTCAAGAAAACCAGGTAAACACACAGCTTTTCCTTTGTGAGGACCATAACTCTTTTTTCTGCAATAGATGTTACATATGAGAATAAAGGGCCACTACAGACTTCAATAGCTGTGCAATCACAGGTTCACTGCACAGGAATTAATTCACTGTTAATTCACTGTGCATTTAAAACTAGTCAACATGGATATGCACAGACACAAAAAATCCAGGGGCTGGCAGAAACACAGCTCTCTTAACAGCTGGGCTTATTTCTAACATAGATTCTTATAAACCAAAGGCCAGTTCAGAATTTTCAGAAATTCTGGCAAAATTTAATATTGTCATCCAAAGGATAAAGGGATGAAAGCGAGATAAGAAGGAGAAGAGAAGCCTCGGTGTGGGTGTAAAAGGGGTAGGTCAGGATGAGGATCGGGAAAAGCAAAGCCCTAAACCGCACATTTTACTTCTTACAGTGGTACACATTATAGAGGAAGCAAAGCATTTCCTTCAGGAAGACATAACCTCCCCTATATGAGCCATAGGCGGTTTGAGCACCTCCCTCCTTCCTCCCTCAGTGGTGACCACTGGCACTTTCTAGGACTACAGACTATATGACTGATATAAAACTGCACCATATCGCCATAAAACTGGGATCTAAGCAATAACATTCATGTTAAACACTTACTTTATTCATACAGAAAGTTCTCCATTTGCTGAAGTATTGGGAAAAAACAGGAGAAGTTTATCTGTGTAATGAGGAAGACACCAGTTCCCTGTGTAGGGATTCCGAGGTGGTCCTGCACTGAGCCTGTGGCCATCCAGTACGGGTGGATCCAAGGCTGGCAGGCTTGCAGCACACCCAAGTCTCCTGCACTGCACTCCCCAGGACTGTCCTGCCTCCCAACAAGCCCTTCCCTCTTCAGAGCCCTGGGGGCTGAAGGTCAGAGACACCAAAGCAAACACTAACTCTGTCTCATTGCTGGCCAAGTCAGACACAGTCACAGGGTCACTCCCACAGGAGCAACCCTCATGCTTCCGCACCATCTTCCGTCAGAGGAAGGGAGGACTCCATGAATTCAGTCTCTCAAACTTGGCACGCATTTGGTGTACACAAGGAATTTGACCTACATATGCTTGGAAGGTGACACTGCACAGTAGGTAGCAAACCCTGACAGGCCCTCGGTAAGTTGATAAACAACTGCGCCAGGAATCCTCCATTCCAAAAGGAAAGTGCTTTGAGACACAGAGCCTGCTCTGGATGAAGTTGATTTTGGCCAGCTGCATGTCTGTAAGACATGAAACTTTTATGCAGATTTTACCCCATAAGCAGCTAGACTCTTTCAATAAAGTATCTAACTTACTCTGGTCTTCCTGGATTGTGTAACGCATCTTCAAGGCAAGGAAGCATTTTTTTCCACTATTCTGCACAATTTTGACTGATGTTAAAATGTCAGACAAAGAAATGAAAACATTAAAAATCAGAAGTCTGCATCATTGATATTTACAATTGATAATATGCATAATTTCTTACTTACACTGGTTTTATATTTGCTCTAAGTCTACTACATTCATTAAGGCCACCTTTGACTTAAAGAAAGTAAAGTCAGATCCTCTGCAGGCATCATCCTAAGCTGGGGCACTGCTCCATTAGAACAAACACTTGCTATAGGCCTAATTTCAAAACTATGCTTTGTGAGATGGTAAAATCTTAGCACAGCACTTACTTTGTACAGACAATATTAGTATATCAAAGTGCTGATGAAAAGGGCTCATTAGTTCATTTTGCAGCAACAACTATTTTAATAATGCTGACACATGAGAAGAGGTGATAAATGATTAAGTTCAGCAGCATTCTGGCACTTTCCTTACCATTAGATGTTTAATTAGGTAAAACTGTATTTTTAAACCTGGTACATCTGAAAAATGTCTCTTTACTTAAAAAGAAAAGTACAATTTGTATAACTGAAGCTCACTACATTCAATTCACAAAGCTGTATAGCTGTGATACAGAGTTATACTGCTATGTGTATGTGTATGTTCTTTGATAGCTGTCACAAACACTGTTTACTTCAGTGGCAGCTTAACAGCGCCCAGAAGATGATCGTCTTTGTAAAATAAGCAAGTGGCCACATATTCCAGAGCAAAATAACTGATTTTATAAAATACGAGAATCTGTCTATGTGCTGAGTCACTGACGGTCTCACAGCCAAAGCGTGCGTAAGAAGAATTTGTTCTATAACTGCAAACCTGATTCTCTCTGCATCTCATTTGCCGTGGGGTTTTCAGGAAGCCTTTTTATGGAACAGGTATTTCCCTCAAGCTGACAGGAAACACTTCCTTGGGACAAAAGAGACAACAGCAAAAATTATACAATGTATGTCAAGATTCACTGCAATGAGATACACAGATGAAAATCTGTATTCAGAAGTACTGGATTCCAGAGGTGTTTACACTGCACTTTATCCATATCATTCTTTGGTCAAGAATCTAAGGAATATAATATGAGAACAAATCTGTAAGTTATCTTCATGGATAAATCTCTGTAATACAAGGGAACAGGAGGACTGTGAAAGATTAATGTACTCGAATTAGAAGTTTCCTAATTAGAACTTCTGTTTCTAACAACTTTGTATCTATTATTTACAGTGAAAAAGCCCAAGTCAAGGTGTACAGAAACAGCCAATGACATTATTGGCTGACATATGACAATTTATAGTCACAAAGAGTACCTTCAAATTTTAGGGGAAACACTTCTTCATTTCATGTAGCCAAACAGTAGCAGTCCATCATGTCCAAAATATATTTTCCAAGAGTGACCGAATCAAAACATTCAAAAGTTTATCTCAATGCAAGGGAGCTTTTAGACTACAGGAATTCCACCTTCCTGTGGCTCCCAGCACATAAACTGATGTGACTGGTACCACACCCAGCAACTTTTGCCTCCCAGCGCTCCGTTCCCTTGCCACATCATCTCCACCAAAGCACTAAGAAGAAAAGGATACACAATGAGGCTCAAACCTGGCTCTGCATCAGTAGCAGGATACCTTAACCACATCTCTAGGAATGACTGAATATAGATTATTACAGCTGTTTTACAACTCGGACATCAGGCACCTTAGGAACAGATGCATAGATGTGCATCACTAATTTACAAGCAGTATGCTGTAATAAACAGCTGAATATGCAGAGGTGTTTATTTTTCTCCCCTCAGCCTTATTTACACATTTGAAAAACCTCTCAAATAAAGGCTAGAGAACACACAGATAATGCAAAATCTCATCTGCAGTGCATACTATACAATTTGCTTTTAGCAAGTCTCAAGGCTGAGTACATTACAGAAATGAAAAATCACCACTTAAATTCAGCTCTAAGTCTGCAGCCATTCTTGAGTAATAGGAGAGGAGTGGTATGAATAGATCTGTGCAATGAAACACTGAGTAAAAAAAGACAAGTATGTTGTAATAACTGATCAAAACCCGAAGAATGTCAATAGCTAAGATCCCCTTTTTACAGATCCTCAGCTACTACACTCATACTGCTGCCTGATACCAAGAGTAACAGACTGCTCTAAGGCACACAGGCCCCTATCCTTTGGTGGTTGTTTCAGAAACTGGTGACTTATCCAGACCAGGTCTGGACAAAGAACTTTGGTTTGGTAGTTGTTAAACAATAGTGCAGAGACAAGAATTAGGTAAGATCCCAGTTCCGAAATAAGTCCCTACAGAAGAGAGACCTCACCAATGGAAACAATCACTTTTTATACCAGCAAAGGTTCTTCACCTTTCTGGTTAACCTGTCTCACTGACAGCTGCAGTTGTTAAAGACTTAAAGGGCTAGACAATAGTGTCACTCTGGTAGGTAATGTATTTTAAAATCCATATAAAATTATAAAAGTGTATCTTCACGAGTTTATGAATTAAATATAAAGGCACCTTCTGGCAGTCAAGTGTGTATATATTTGCTGCCTAAGGACAGGGCATTGGTTAAAAGTACAACTGAGAGAGCTTAAGAGTGACTGATTTATTATGAATGGACTGAAGTAGTTAAAAATATATGTTAGAGTGCTAAGAAACTGATGATAAATAGTTTTCAAGGGTCTGGTTCTTTGGGAAGTAATTTTTCTCGTGCACATGTTTCATTGATTTAGTCATCTAACTTAAGGCAGTCCAAAACACCAAGTAAAAGTAAGCACTCAGAAAATAATGGAGCAGCTGCATCCATACTGGTCAGCTTTCTCCAGTAATTGCCTGCAATTGATTTTAGTTTTCATTAATTTCACAATCTTAAGACCAATATGTTCCTTAAATAATTATCTGATGAGCAGGTGCAAGTAACAGTATCATTAAAAATGAATGCTTAAAAAAAATCATGATTTTATAACAAACGTCTTAAAAGAGATAACTGCACAATAACTGTAACTGAAAGGGTGTGAGATTTAACCATAGTCTTGATGCACTCAGCAATATAAACCCCATCTCTAAGAAGCTACAATTGCTGCAGTCAAAGCAGTAGCACTGCTCAAGCTCCATGCGAAGAGTGCCATTACTGCTCTGAGCAGAGCAGTATTTGTTATCTCCGCCCCAGGAACCCCGACTGTCTGTTTGCCACCCGGGTACAGGATGCACAACAGGCTGTTTTGTAATAGGTGTACACACAGAGCCGGGCCTGAACCACCACATTGCAGTTGTAGTATTTATCCTTGCAGTTCTCATCTGCAGAGAGAAAGGAAGAGAGAAGAAACTAAAAAACCGTACTAGAGCAACAATCAATCAATTCCTTTTGCTATGTAAAATCTCTTGGACCTGTATTTAAACATTCGTTGTCAGGTCAAAACAGGTTATCTATGCAAATAAGCTAGATTATTTAAGATTTCATATAAAGATACATAAAGCATGGAAGAAATGTACCTATCCCCATTTCCCCAGGTTTTTTATGTTGTTATCTTAAAATACGTTGAATAGTTCTCAACTGAAAATTGTTGGAAAACATTCAGAGTTAAAACTGTTTCTAAATTCTTCCATCTTTCTCTTCCTAGCCATCCTCATTACTATAAAAATCCAATCTGTATGAGATGAATGACTAATTCCAATGCAAATTAAGTTTATCTGTGTATTTACTATATACAAAAGAAAATTGCTTCATTGCACTTAATATCTTAATTTGATGTTCTTGGTTCTTATAGAACCTGTTACCAAATACAGTATATAATGATCCTTTTTTTTTTGTTTTAAATACTCTTCCAGGAGAAACCTTGGAGAATGCAAGGAGGCTGCAGAAAAACACCCTGTATGTACCATTTTCACAGAAGCAGATCTCTCACATTTCAGCAACTTCAAGAGTAAGCCAGTTTCTTACACATTACAAGGAAAACATTTTTATTGGAAACCTACTTTTAAAGCACAGAAAAGAGCTGTATTTTGTTTAAAAATAAAACTCTGAACTCGATTAAATAAATATACTATTAAAGCCTCTGCAAGACTATAAAATAACTTCTCCACTAGATGGAGATCCATAGTTAAAACAGAAGTTTCCTCTGCCTCACCTATTTCAGGGACACAATCCTGTGTATTACAGGGTTCCTTCTCTTCAGGTTTGAGCTGTGCATCACACTGAGTACTGGCTGCCATGTCATCTGACAGACATCGCACCTCCCGAACCCGAAATCCTCCTTCACAGGATTTGGAACACTGAAAACAATTAAGCTGAAGTTCATGAAGACCATAGGAGATGCGTAGTTACAGAAAGAAAAAAAGGGAACCTTGAAGCCAGACCCAGGTATCACTGTAGCCTTTTATCAATTTCACCCTACTGGTTTTTATTTTTTACCTATGAAGTTCTTAATATACAGGTAAAATTTTGTTACAGATTCCCAAACACTTTTGACCGCAGGAGCAACAACTGGATAAATAAATGTAGTGGGTGCTGTGCAACTGAAAGTAAGCTAGGATAGCTCCCTTTCTGAATTTATTACTTAGCATCTTGCTTCTTCAATTAGTCTGGTTGTTCTCTGCTCATTTAGACATATCTCCCAAATCTACTCTTTCCACAATATTCACATTTCCTGCTTTAAGAACTTACTTCACTATACTTTACTACTTGACTGCCCTGCCCTCCACCGTCCCTTTTGCCATTTATATACAAGTAGGAATAATTTTAATTGCCTTTTTTTTTCTAGCACTCAATTATTTTTCACTTCTTGCAGCACAACGATTTGACTAAGCATTTTAAGTTTCTTTGAATTTCTAAAGGAAATATTTCTGTGCTCCTTCAGGGTCTATGATGAAGCCAGAGACTTTCGTACTTGCTTGTTATGGTATTTTTAAAGCCAATTATTACACATTTCTGCCCATACTGAAGCAAATCCCCATTGACCAAGGATTCTGCCTGAGCGAGGTCTCTGAGATTTGGCTCACTGTCCAGTTTGACCTAATGCTCGAAAACTTAATTAAACCTGGGTCATTTACGATTAAAACCTTAATAGCCCAAAACTAGTAAGAATGTTTTCTTTCTGAATTTTTTGGCATAATTATTTATTTTCCTAACATTGCATAAACAATTTATCATGATCATAAAATCATACATTGTAAAAAAACTAACCAAACTATTCTCAATATTGTACTTTTTAACTGCTTTTTCATCTTTAAGTACAACCTCTACCCACATTTGAAAGGGCAGCCATGTGCAACAGTAACAGAACATAGTTTTTTATAGAGTTGCTCCTGTTACATGCCTGTATAGGATACTGTAATTATTCTACATCCAGCCATAAGAATTTCAGGTTTGCAGAGATCTTAAGCACTTTGAATGGAACCAAGACACACATCCCACTTCACACAAACCATTCTGAGCTGCATCCACATTGCAGAGCTGCCATTGGGAATCTGACTTAAGGCTCAACAAAGGGTCCAAGTTACTGCATTTGATACGATGTCATCTCACTCTAAGATGACAATGGACTTTCTGACTTTCGCTTAGGACAAAAATGTTGATTTTTTTTTTGGTAAAAAAACCAATCAACTATGTCAGATATAGGAAATTATAGAAAGATAGATGAAACCAAAGCATTTTGTGGTCAATGTAGCTGGTCCACTTCCAGGGGAAACTGAAGATGCATGAAATTGTACAATATATTTTCTCTCAGTGAAGTTCTAAGTATTACAGTGAAGAGTTTACAGTAAAATATGATGATAAAACTGACTGTAAAAAATTAACACATCCCTCATTCTTTATTAAATACTCCTTAATTTTAATGAAACTAGAGATCTGAAAGGAACTTCTAAGTGCACCACACTGTCTCATTGTAAGAGCCAAACCAGCTTTATAAAACAGGAAGAGTCTATGAAGAAGAGATCAGTGATAAAAAGACAACTGTGCAGTGTCTCTTTCTGGTCAAGATACTTCCTAAATTTTCAAAGCTCCACTGGGTAAAGAGTATGCTTTCTTTTTATTATCACTCCTGTGCAAAATTAAGTCAATTTAATGATGGATGGTTGTATCCACGTGGTGTTCTCTTTCCATATAAACCAAAAAATATATATCAAACAAAGTACAGATACAGGAAAACATGACAGACTTACTGTGCTCCATTCTGTATGAAACCACTTCGATCCACATGGTTTGAGGTAGCAGGATTGCTGGCTGGGAGGCTTTTCCAAATGTGAACATTCATAGGGGTTCAAAACATCAAAATTACCTTCAGTTTTCCTAACACAAATTACTTCTCTCTGTTGAGTTCCACTACCACATTCAGTAGAGCACTGTATCAGAGAACAAAAAAAGCGGGGAAATCTGTTACTCTCCTCATGTCCTTCAACTTGTTTACAAAGTAACATGTTTCTCCACATCACATGGTACCACAGACCCCAAACATATTCCTAATTATCTTTATGAAGAAGACATATGACTCTGAGTGTACCTCCAGAAAAATCTTAAAGTGTAATTTTACCTGTAGCTACAAAAAGAAACTGGTATTTATTTTTCTAATAGGAAGAGAAGTGTAACTCCTTTGCTCCATAAATAGTGTTACTGCTTCTTGCTGAAGCAGGATCATATGTGCTGCACTGAACTTTGGAGGGTTATAAAGTTAGAGCACAGTTTTGCAGCTTTACAAAGCCTCACATTCTGTGCTGTTTTTAGAAAATGCCTTGATCTGCCAGGTTGTTATTTTCATGTTTGCAAGTATCTATGTGATGTAGTGTTGGTTCCAGTTCTGAAAAGTGAATTTGACTCACTTGGATTCCTACTGCCCATTTAAAGGTTAAGTATACACACAGTACAGTTTCTGGCACTTGTAGAAAGGTTTTTAGAAGATGATTACAGCAACATATTTGTTTCTATGTTGCATAAACGACTATGATTTTCAGAAGGCTTTTTCCAGCCTAAACCGATCAAATGTTTCTAACACTGGGGATTTTGTTGATGTTTTTGGTAGAATTTACAATCCCTTTATCAGATTCCCACAAAACTCTTGAGCTGACTGAAGAACCTTAAGATAAATGCACCCAAATAAATTCTACAGGAAGTACAGTAACTGCACGTTCTTTAACGCAGAACATCCCTGTTACTGCTGTCTTTGAATGGTTCCTCTTACAGGCAGTATCTGAACACCTCACCTTAGCTCCTGCTCTGCCCTACTGAGTGCTCCCATTTTCCTATTAAAAGCCAGGACTTGGCTGGTAGAATTGATGTTGTCAGACACTGCTTTCAGATCAGTAAAAACTTTATACTCTTGTGTGCATCAAACAATTCAATTCCATGCAAAGAAAGAAGGCGAATTAAAAGAACAGTCAGGATGCTCTGACTGAACACCTCTCCAGGGCAGCAAAAACGGGTAGAGAGTTCCTGTTCACTGTCTGGAGAAGTCTGAGTAACAAGGCCTGGATTTCACCTGTTATTAGAACTGCAGATAAAGATTTTTTAAATCTGTATTTGTTATTATTCTTATACATATTCTTATACACAATAATTATCACTTACACTTGAAAGCATTAGCATAGTAGTAGCCCTGTAATCTCCCCCTTAGCTGTACCAGTTTAATTTCCAGCTCTTTATCTCCTGGAAGGACCGTGGGATCTGCAGTGCAGTCAGTTAACAGCACAGCTCCACAAGTGCTGGCACCAGCAGCCCCAAAGGCTCTCCAGGTTATGCCAGAGCCTACACAAAGGGACATAAATGCCTGGGCATGAGCCAAGAGCTTCCGAAATGCCTTTGTGCCTGACAGCAGAAATGTTTATTTGGAACGAGAAGGACTACTAGATGTGGATAAAGGGAAGAACTTGCTTTGAGGAAAGAGCATCAGTATAGAGGCCACTAAGCAAAATTTGTCCTTTTGCCTATTGTAATGACTTTCACCACAACAATACCAAAGCTAACTTTCTGATGTAGCCATTGGTTTTTGCCTTATCTTTTGGAAATTCCATATACATACATATGTATAAGTATGTATGTCCCTGCATTTATGCATGATCACAAAGGCTCTACTTTAAAAGTTGCAAACGTGTTGCTTTAGTGTACATCTGAACATGCTAAGCAGCATTCTGTCGTCATAAATACATAGGGTCAGTAGATGAAAAATAAAAAATGAAGATAGAGAGGAGGAGAAGAATAAATCTTTTTTTTCATCAAAGTAAAAAAACCCAGAGGATGCTGAAAAGTACTGAACATCAACTCAGTAAAACACAGGAAAAAAAAAGCCCAAATACGCTAAAGAGATGAAGAAATACCTTATGACACACATCTTTATTGCATAAAAATATAAGTTTAAAAGTAAAATGCCAGTAGAAAAGCAATAGATGTGTTAGATATAGTACTTGGCTTACCTGTGTCCAGCCCCCTGCAAACCACTCCACTTTCCCAGTGCAGGGCCCGTTATTACAGGGAGTTGTTTCCGAGGGTCTGTTGTTGCCACAGCCTTCCAGAGGCAAACTGCTGACGTGGTTGGTCATGCAAACCACGGAGCGCGTGCGGATCCCGTCCCCGCACTCTGCAGAGCACTGCGAGCAGGAGACAAGACACGGTCACTGGTGTGCCCCCCAGACTGCACAACAAAACGACAAGCAACAGTCATGGAAGTCAATTCATTTATACAAAGTCAATTATTTTTACTTGGAATTCAGCTGTAGCAAGTTGTCTTACAGTTTCGTACTTCTGAAAACACTACAAGTAGTACCTGTCTTTATAGTAAAAAATGAAAGGATTAGCTTAGAAAGAAATCTCTTGTTTTACAGCTTTTTGTAAGCTTTCTTACTTTTTCTTTCTTCCTCCTGTCCGTAAATTCTTTCCGTTTTCATTTTCCTCATCTTTTTGCTCCCTAATTAAAACCTCTGAGAATGGATAAGTTCAATAAAAGGCTTTTCAGACAGCAGTCCTATTTCAGCCTTTGATTTGTTCACTGAGTTTCTCCTCCGACCATTCAAGCTGTCAGCCAGGTGGATCTCACTCTGGCTGAAAGGACAAGGCTAGGAAGACTCTGAGGGCTGTGGCACTGGGAGTGAAGTGACTGCACAGTACATCCTGGAACTTTTCCATATAACAACTTGACAGAGTCTGACAGCACAGTAAAGGAGAAAAATATAAATTTTTTTGACAGCTGGTTTCAAAAGATTCAAGTAAATCCTCAGTAAACAACTGTAACTACCACTAGTTATTGCCCAGCAATTGTTTCAACTGTAAGTTTTTAATTAGTTTTAGAAGAGGTGGCCATAAAAGCTTATGTCCATTCAATGTTGCCTTTTAATGATAAGACTTTCCAGTAACTAATGTTCACCATTCTCAAAGTTATGCTGCTAAATTCTGAAAGCTCTTACTAAACAGTGATAGGCAGATTCCTATGTCACATATTCAGAGACAGTATGGATGTCATCCACAAATCACAGGATAAATTCCATTTATGCCCTTAGAGTTTGCTCTTTCATCTACTGCAGCAGGAAAGTCTCTGATATTTCACTGTCCTAAGCAGCATCAAACTATTGACATTTAAAAAACAGAAACATGCCAAGGAAATAAGAAAATCTTGTGTTTGTCTGTTCCTTTGTTGCTTAATTATTTCTTAATCCTCCCTTTTGTTTCCTGTTAAAATGCATTTGGCATTTTGTGTCTAGACCATTAACATAAAAGAAAAACCTCTGTGCAGCTCACTGAAAGATATGTATGTAATGGAATTTAAACAAAGCAATTATATTACACATGCAAAGAAACCCACCAATAAACATGTAATATATGAGAGAAAAAGATGCATTTGATTGCTATTTCAGATTTGATTTTTAACATACAACGTAATTAGGAGAAACTGTGTATTACTTCCACAATGAGAACGATGTTCCTCGTGAATAAATATAACTCTGCATTGGAACATTTTTAAAATTATATTGAATGACAATGAGTCAAAAAACTGGTAATGAGACACAAAAGTTAACTATTAACTTGATTTAGCTGCCATTGGTAACAGCGTCAGGGTTCACTTCTGGTAGTCAACTGCAAAACTGCAGATGCCATGACAACACCATTACTAACAACAAGACCAACCCATACAGTCACTCATCTTCTCGAGAGAGACCAATGACTGAAAATACTGTTGGTTGCAAACTGCTCTTTACTCACTTGCACGGAGGAACAGTGGTTACTTGTGTGAAACATGTAGTCATGTTACATTTATTTCACAGGTACAGAATAGAAAACCACTTTTCCTATCAGCAAGTTGATTTCTTTCACAAGATGTTCAAATAGAACAGCAAAGATTTACTGAAATGGAATACCTAGAAAACTAAAGAAGTGATTCAACTCTTTTGAAGCAATTTTTCTAACAAAGTACAATTTTTGAAAAACTAGAAATTCAGGTTTCTTCCTCCATCTGCAAGATCAAGTAATTAAGCTTCTCTTAAATGATGCCTGGAACTAACATAATGAGCCTTTTTTGTTGGTGCTGCACAACAAAATTTTCCACTTTCACGCAGGTATGTAAAATAGATTTACCTGCTCAGCAAACCGATTTCATGGCTAAGGAGGCCTTTTCAAAGTAAAGTGGCAAAATCTTGAAAATACAAGAATGATGTAAATTGTGCTAGTAGTGAACATTTTCCTGTTCATCAAACTACAACATCCATTTCAGACAGGCCCCTCCCAGGTGAGCTGAGCCCCACATCGTGGCTCCCACTCAAACCTACTGTGCTGAAATCAATTCTGTGGCTGCTCCCATTCCATCCTCAGCAAGTATGTTCAATTACATTAAGCAGAGAGAACTATGCATATGCTCTGCAAATACTTTTCTTATTGCTAACTAATTTTCATTTGAAATTTAGTTTGCTCTTCTGCTTTGCAAACCAGAGCTGGGAACAAATTTAGTCTGTAAAGTCATCCAGAAAATCTCCCTAGTCTTACATTTTAAATGCTTATGTTATGAACTAGGCCTGCATATCAAATAACAGAGGAAATACCAAATGGGAAGGTATAGGGTTGTTCCACTCTCTGCTGCAAGATTTTACTACAGATTAACTACCCTCTAAGGATTTACAAAGCAAACTTAAACCTGAATGTTTTGCATTATGTATTTCTTTTTTCATGTTTTTATCTCCTTTTCAGCAAAAATCTTTTATGTGAAAACCATGGATTTCTACAGTCCAAGGCAGGGAGCAGGGAGTTGCATAATTAATCCTCTCCCCTTGGTTTTTTCAATTGACACACCCGTTACTTTCAATTTGGTGCCATTGATTTGTTGCATTAATACACAGTAACTGCCATAACCTAACATTGTGAAACATGAGGAACTTTCACAAGCTGCAACTTTATTCTGGTCCTATTATTAAAGATATTTTGTTTCACAGTCTTGTTTTAATTGGCAGAAATTCCTCAGAAACCTCCGTCTGTGTTTTAAGGAGTCTGCCATTTTTCCTCTTCCTGAGGTCCTTCCCTCATGAGTTCAATTTCAGAAGCTTTCCACATCCATTAAAAACTAAAAATAAAACCTCTCATTCAGGGCTCTGATAGTTGTCGGAAAACAACTGAGCAGCAGTCCAGGAAAATAAGGCAAGTTCCTGCAAACTTGGAAAACTGTAAGCCTGAATTTTTGTCACAGCTACAAGGCAAGGGTAGAGCAAAAAAATCCCTTTTAGCAGTGCCAGTTCCCCTTCACTAACGTGCCAGCCCTACTCATTACCCTCAAATGGGGCAACAGACCACAGGAAAAGTGGCAACAGGAGTTCTCCTGGGCCTCCAGAATCCCTTCACCCAGGTCTCAGCATCATTGCTAACCTTAATTAAATTTTTAAATAACAACCAAATGAGTAAAACACCCCCATTTGCGCAGGATTTCTGTTTACCACACTTTTAACCTTCATCACCTTAATTATTTCCCACAGGATAGTAAAGATTTTTATTAGTCATCCTCTGCTGATATTACACTACTGCAAAAAATAAAAAGGAAGATCTATGTTTCAAATACATTTATAAAACTCCTTAGCATTATTTGACCTACTCTGAGAAAATCCATTTCAGAGGGGATTTTAGACAGACTATGTAACCTTTGTTTTTCCAATAATACATTCCGAATTGTATTTCAGAAGATCACTTCTGCCACAGTTCCAGGACTGGGGCATAAAAGGATTTTCAAAGGACATAAACCCACTGAGAGCTGCCTTGATTTCTTAAAAAAGAAAAAAAAAAATTAAAAGGGAGTGTAGGAAAAAATATCCTTTTGCATTGTCAAAACATTTTTGGATACCTAGATTTAAATTGTTTCCCTTTAGAGTGCACCTATGCCCACAGCAGGGGCTGGATCAGTCCAGCAGTTCCATGGCATCCTTCCAAGGTAACAATACCAACGCCCTCTGGAGAAATGACCCGCAGGGAAGAGACTTCTTCACTGCTCTGGCTCACACCATAACCCCCTCGCCTGGAGAGGGGCCGGCACTGCTCAGGGCCCGAGTGCACCAGCACATTGTAGCCTCACCTGGGCCCCAGCCACGCCCTGCTCATGGCCCAGATCTCCCTTTAACCTTGGCCCTGCTCCATCAGCCCTTGCCTGGGCTTCCTCAGAGAGCTGCCTTCTCCCAGCCACAGCCTGCACTTCCATGATCCCCCCTCTTGGATTCACTCCCCAGCCTGACCCTGGCCCTGCCTCATTCCCACAGACCTGCCCCAGGATCACTGGGCTGGGTCCAACCCTGGGTTCTGCCACTGCATGGACTTCCCAGCTTGACCTTGCACCTGCCTCATCACTGGGATCTTGCCTGATAACCTGGCCCCTGTTTTGCCCCTGCCTGCCACCCTCCCTGCAACACTGGGCCACGGGTAAAGCCAGGCAGGCTTTAGGGGCTGAACTGGGGCAAAGCAAGGCCAGGTCTACAGAAGGAAACACAAATCTCTCTAGACCTTGGCCACCCTTCTATCAAAACCCTCCTGGCTGTATGTTTCATTGCAAATCATGGAGTGAGTTATGTATTTATACATAAAGAATGCAACCCTTCTATTTCCATATGAATCCCACATGAAATCAATGAAAAGGGATATTTTATCTTGTTCTTATTTTATACTAAAACAAACAATGATAATAAAACATAATGAACTCTTGCACAAGCTTAATGGCGATTTTTCTTTTTTTCCCCAAGATTCAGGAGATTTTAACTGAACTATCCAGATTTAAATAAAAAGCAGTGAAAGAAGAGTGTAAGCTACAATATTCATTGGTGGTTCCATGTTTGACTGGCCAACAAACCCACTTGAACTTTTTAGGCAACGTTTAGAATTGAGAGGAATAAAACACTGATTTTTATGAAGTTCTCCTTTTACTACAGCTCTCTTGCAGAAGATTATTACAGAAGCACTGCTGTTACTCCTTTTAATGAAGAGTGAAATCCAGAGCATGTGTTTGGTTTGTTTTGATTATGTTCCCTAATGTGCAGCATTTTTTCTTTCTTCCCAAGATTTTCTTTTGGCCACAGAATCTCATTAACATCTAAGAATTGTTTGTATTTTGGCTTCTTTTCTAAGTAGGCTCTAAACATAAAATGAGAAACAAATGAACAGAGGAGATGGCAATGAGGAATAAACAAAAATGCAGGAGGGGAATGCTCCAGTTAGCTGGAAGGAAACATTGGTGAGTCTCCCATTGCTGTAAATCAGCAGAATGAAGTTTCCCGCTCCTGACCCACAGGAGAAGTAAACTTCCCAGCAATTAGAGCTGTCAAAGAATCAGTCATGTGAAATGGTTGCAAGAATCTCATCTGCTCCCATCAATCCCATTTTGTTGCTAAGTTCAGTAAGGTTCACCAGATTTACTCTACTGATTAATGGATGCTGTTTGGTGGAACTCTGCTGTTTTAATGCAGTATGACATCTTTAGAGAATTATGAGACAGGAAGCAATCTTTCTACAAATGCACATAAAAATATCACAGAAGTTTGTCCAGACTCTCTATAGGCAAAAGAGGTTAAAGATCATGGAGAAGTCGAAGCCATGAAACTTAAGTTAATTTTCTTATCTATGCTCAAGATAGAGCAATAAATGCAAAGACAGGCACAGACAAAGTAAGACCAGTCTCACTTTGCTAGTACAGACTTTCAACCTGTAATCTTTTCCATTGAAATGGGTAAAAATTTCTGCTTCTCTCAAGACTGAGCCTGGGAGGTATCAATATATGGTGTTTAGACCTACTTCCCATACAAGGAACAACAGTATATACTTTTCAGAAAAGAAGTGTTTGTTTCCCACGAATTAATTGCTTTCCCTCCTTCCTTTCCAGTGTGCACATGGTGGCCACACATCTCATGAGCTTTGCAGGTAAAAGTGTTCGTGTAACATACACACAATGGACTCTGATACCTGTTTATCAAAATACCACAAATCAAGAACTGTATTGTCTTAGGAACATGAAGGGGTTTTTAATTACACATATAAAAATTCAGTGTGTGCAGAAACCAACACCAAGGAGGTCAAAGCCATGGGGAGAAACAGGTGGCCCATAAAATACATAAATACATTGTGGGAAAACAAGACTGGGGAACACGGCAAGAAGGCAGCCAAGTGTTATTTACAGGCTAAAGCGACATACAGCCCACCCTGCGAAGGAAACACAACTCCTACACACAAATTTGTATGTGCTCTGCAGATTTTTAAGTGCACATATGTTATACTGCTGAAGTTACGTTCAGGGAAATGTAATTACATAATTCAGAACCACAGAAACCGTTAATGATAATATAGGTAACTAGCATGATTTTTGCATCAACTAAAACTTTGCAAGGTTTCAGTAAAATAAGGAAAACACAAGATCTTTTCACCCTTCCTAAATTAGACCATGTTCTTTTCTTAAAACAATGTTAAAGATTACCCTTGTCAAATTCTGCACAAGTATGTACTACATTTATCAAATCCTGAAATTGAACATCTGCTGCCAGCAAAGACAACTGTAATTTTTACTTTGCTGTGCTTTTTTCTTGCTGTTTCGCAAGTTAACCAAGGCTGTATTGTAATGGCCCATGCATCCCATCAATCCAGACAGGGAAGGCTGATCTATCCCTTGCTGAAAGAGGAAGTACGTGCCTAACCAATCTCTGACAGGCTTCTGGAAATCTCTACTTGCTGCATGTGCAACTGTACACATGAAGTGTTTGCAGAGTGGGTTCAGAAAAGGCCTTCTCTTACAGCTGTAACTAAGCTTGAACTCAACCATTTCAAAGTTCCAAAAGTTATGATAAGTTCTTTTACCTCTTATTTCTAGGCATGGCTGAAATGTCAAAATACAATGGGAAAGACTGTTCTGTGGTATTTCCAGCTGGGACTTGAAGTAGGCATGTAATAAATCTCACAAAGAAGGTCTGTTCTTGTGAGACTTCCACCACAGTTTTGCAGACTCAAGAGGTTTGAACAAGCTTTTTTAAAGCATTTGAACTTTTGGCTGCTTATCGGAACCATTTGTGGCTGCCCATCGCTGATCTATGCTTATTGCTGAAGTGTGGCTTGGCTTAAAGTACTTTTTAAGGAATTGTTTGGGGAAATGACACAT
Organism: Eulacestoma nigropectus; assembly: GCA_013397775.1. Lineage (NCBI taxonomy): Eukaryota > Metazoa > Chordata > Aves > Passeriformes > Eulacestoma > Eulacestoma nigropectus. The sequence continues at coordinate 1,280,125 of VZTE01003320.1, read as the reverse complement.
GCAAAGCCCATACACCTGGGAATGTCCATTTCTATTCCATGACAGAATTCTTCACTTGTCTTTCAACAGAAACACACTCCTCTACAAAGAAAGAGAGACTTCTGCTCCTAAGACACAGCCCTTTCAAGGCACAAGAAGAAAGCTAATGGCCAAAGGACTTTGCAAAGCTGTTCACTGCTCCTGTATTTCACTGCCTGCCACTGCAATCACTGCCACTGAGTGTCTGAACATCCGAGTTATGAGGTATGTGTGAATCTTAGGAGATCCTGCATATTCCACCTCAAATCTACTTTTTTCCTGAAATAAGCTGTTTCTTACATCCTCTTTGCGAATCATACTCCAAACCCACTCCTGGCAGAAGTGATGGTGAATAATGCCAACTACAGTAGCAAGCATTTGGAAGAAATTAATCTGTACACTTATATAAACTGAGAAAGTAACAAAATCCATTCTTTACTCTCCGGCCCTGAAAAGTTTGTGGTAAGAAAAAAACCCCAACATTTTCCACATTACCTGCTTCACTTCTACGTCTCATTTAACACATATAAATAAGCATAATAACATTCTACAGTTTAACCTCCAGCTCAAAAGCTGTTTTTAATTCTGCAGAGGACAAAATAATCAGTGTAGAGTAATGAAGAGAATGGTGCTGGACTTCTCACTGCAATGTCTGTGCTTTATGTGGTGTAACTGCACTGGGTGATAGCAGCTGGGCCAAATGATGTCTTTGAGGGTAGAATGGATTTAACAGCACTGTACAAAGAACAGATCTATAAGCAAAAAAAAAAAAAAAAAGGGAAGAAATAGAAAAAGCACTGCCATTTCCCTACAGCAAAATCTTTGCCCTTTGCACTACTACCTCTGCTTCTCCTGGTATTGTTCTGTCCACAGTATGCAAGAGCATACACTGGAAAAAAAGTCACAACACCACAGATTTAGAAGTCTTTATTTTTGTCTTCTTTATAAAATCTATTTGAGTTGTCTAGGGGCTGAAAATTTTGCAGACCTTGCAGCAAGACCTGCCTTTTTTTCTGTGTTCTGTGACATACCAAGTACCTGCCCTACTTGTGAAGTTCCTGCTCCATCTCTCTCTCTAAACCATGTGGAAAATCTTCTGAGTGTCCAAACTAATGCACAGCCTGTGAGCCTGACACTCCTGGCTTTCAGAGGTACTACCACAAAGTGATCTAAACGATGAAATCATGGAGTTATGAATGTAATCTTACAGCTTCACTGACAAATTACATTATTTGTCTGTCAAAGCAAAGGGAGATGCAACCGGGATTTTCAGACTGAAGGATGAACTTGTCTATAGATGAAATTGATATGCAAACATCCACAAGAGGGACCAAAATACAAGGCTTTTCTTAGCCCATGTTTGTAAGCCTCTTAATGAAAGCATATAAATATCACCACTGAACAGCAACTCTGAGCCCAATCATGAAACAACTTAAATCATGACTGGCTTTATTGCTTTCATGCAGAGAATCTGACTCATTGGAAGAAAATCAACCCCAACATCCACATTCACAAAATACAAGAGCCTGAATCAAGCCTGCCTGAGTTTACAGAGTTGTTCCCCTCTTTTCACACCTATAAGGTAATTGGTTTATGGCTTGAACTTAAACCCAGACATCAGGCCTCAAATCTGTATCCCTTAAAAAAAACAGTGGGGAAATTTTTAAGAGTCTGAATCTTGAGACTTAGCACTAAGCAAGAAAGAATAATAAATCTCAGCACACTCAATATCTTGGAAAGTTCAGATTCAGAGCCAATTCTAAGTCTGGACATTTGGCCATATACCCACATGCTTGCCCTTTCTATGCATTCTTGTATCTTAACACAAACTCAAGAAGCCCTTGGGATCATTATTTTTTTGTTTGCTTTTGCCTATTTAAAAGACCAAGAATAAACATGGAAAATAAGGTTACTCCTTTTATGGCTGTACGGATTTATATTTTTTAATTCTGATGCTCCTGTTTTAGAAGGTTTGGCAGGATAACGATACTGGGAAGCCTTACCCTGTCACTCCATTCTGTAAGGAACCAGCTCTTGGCACAGGGGCCCATGTCGCAGTTCTCAATGTCATTTGGCCGCAGCTTCATGTTACATTCCTCATCATCAACAATGTCCCCAAGGTTGCTGACACACTTCACATCTCGAGTCCTCTGCCCCACTCCACAAGGCACTGAACACTGTAACAAAAGGGAGGTTGCATCAGGACTCTGTGCAGTGGTTTTCCAGGGAGCTGGGACCATACAGCTCATTCATTCCCACTAAGACATCTTTCTGGGTAGGAAACTGATTGTCATAGTCAAGCAGGGATTTATTAAACTAAGATTTGCTTATTTCCAAGGCTTTTAATATTCCACGTGTTTTAAACAAAACCAAATTGATATTTGGTTAATGATTCCTGGAAGAAAAATCATGTTCCTTCTGAGGTATTCTGCCCCAAATGAATGGATCTTACTCACTGAGGTCCACTCTGTCCTGATCTGCCACTCGCTGCAGATCTTGAGCTGGCAGGTGCTGGTTGTGTCGGGTTTCTCCAGGTGCTGGCAGCGGTACTGCTGCACTGTCAGCGTGCGGTTGGCGTAGATCTGCCGGCACAGGATCTGCCGGTGCTGCATTCCGAGCCCGCAGGTTTTGCTGCACTCAGACCACTCCCCTATATCCCAGCTGAAGTGAAAAAAAAAAAGAGTATCTTTGTTCCACAAAGAATTTCCAACACTGATCTTAACAAAACTGGAAGGACATGATTCTGATGCTGGTCCAGAGTCCTGTAAAATCACCCTTCAGTCTCTGTGTGTGCAACAATCCCTTAGGAGGCACCACCACATACTTGTGTACACAGCCCTCCTGCAGAGGTTGGCAATAATGAGCATGGATACAGATTGCACAGTTCATGGTCTCAAGACATATTACAAACATTACTCAAGCCTGTAATACCTGCTTGGTTTTTGAAAGAATCTATCTGTAATACATATTACTGCTCTATTGACACTTCTCAAAAGTTTAAGATGTGCTGCATAAAAGTTTTCTGCAGCAAAGGCTCTAAAAAAGGCCAATAACACAAAAATCACGAAACCCATCCAGGCATTCATTCATCAGTAAAACTGAAATAGCAGATGATAAGCAATGAACAAATATAATTAATTTTAGAGACTGAAAAAATCTCTAGATATATTCTTCTCATTCCAAAATTGCACTGTATTTATTTAGTCACCTTTGTATAAATACGTGATTCTCAATTTTTTCTTTACAAGCATGAAGGCAGACACACACCTAAAGGAAGTATCTGAACTGTTTACACATTTTGTTTCAGAACTCTTGTGGACAGCAAGCAAAATCTCTGCATTTAAATATTTACATTTCTTTGTTTATACTCTTGATATTATCCTGAATGAATATGAGTTGTTAGAATGAAAAAGGTGAGGAAAATGCTTTTGGTGAGAGAAGACATCTCCAGGTAAATGACTTCAGAAGTTCCTGAGTATCTAATATGCACTGGTAAATTTCTCATCAGACATCTCTGAGCCTGTAAGGGCGCTTACACTATTAGAAGCTTTTATGGGATAGGAGTGACCACTTGCTGCTCAGAGGAGAACTGAAGAGTATAATCCCAAGAGAAATGGAAAATCGACCTAAAACAAAGTTGCTGTAATGGCAACTGGGTTTAACCCTTTTCTCTTCTTGGTATACACACTCTGGATGAACAGTCCTTTCAGTTGTTTTTTAAATTTTTATTTATATTTTTAATTTTTGAGTATTTAGAACAAGTTGCTCAGCCAATTGCAATTTGCAGTCTCCCAGTAGCAAGCATGATTTCAGAAGAAAACCACACCTGAGCTGGTCGTATCAGTGTGCTGGAAACATGGAACCACCTCAGAACCCAGTCCTGGAGCCAAAGAACTACCCAATTCAGGGAAGAGAGGTGAGTGTACAAGGGGGCTGTTGTGGGCACTATCTCATCTTTAAACGATGAAAAGTATGGCCTGATCTCATGTGGAGCGACAGAACCTACAGAGCCTCTTCTTTAGACAGGCATATGCAGAAGCCTCTCTCTTGAGACAAATGTACCCACAGAGACCACATAGAGCGTGTCTGCCTGAACAGTGACATGCATTTTGAGAAACTGCTACACCTACTTGTTGCCAGGTTCCCTTTTGTCTACTCTGAGTTCTATTGCTCCCTGTGAAAGAGAAGAAGGCCACCAACAACTATGGAAAAAAAAATCCACTACGATTTACGACACAAGTGCACTGTGCTTAGAAGTTCAAACTGCTTTCCTGCTTAGAATAGCCTCTTTCACATGCAAAATCTTAATGATATTGGCTTATTTCACTTGACTTAAATTATAGCATCTTACAAAGCTGGGCATGGGAAGAGGTTGCAGGCCTCCTCTTCTGGAATGGGTTTGGTGCTGCTGTCACAGTAACCCTCGGGTACCTCCTCGTGAGTGATTCTGTTGACACAGTGGAAAATTGGGTACTGTGATCCTGAAATTAAACAGACAATTAGGTAAAGGACTGCACAGCAATAACAGCAGCATCCAACATTGATGCAGAAAGGAAAAGCATAACCTGACAACAGGAAAAGCAGACAAAGGCTTTATCCAAAATTTCCAAATGTAAGAGCTGACAGGATGTGGTAGCAATTTCCACACTGAATTCCAGATCTATTTGCTCAGTCATCTTAAATGGCAATCTAGGACAAGAGTTGGTGGCAGTTCTCATGGGAAGCATTTTCACGTTGTAAAAAAAAGATTATAGTCTTTTTTCTAAGCCAAAGTTTTATTAATGTGCTTTGAAATCTCACATGTTTTCATCAAAACTGTTAATTTAGCTTCCCTTTTCCTTAGGTAGTACAAAAATAACTTTTTTTCTTCTTGCAACTTAGAATTTTCTAAGGTTATTTAACTTCGGTGGATCATAAAAAATAATTAATTAAAAACCATCATCTATATTTCTGCATGAAGAAATAAAGTAGCAGAAAACAGAAAACATAGAGAAAAAAGTAGAAAGCGTCCTATAGTGAATGATGCAAAATGAAAACAAAGCCTTAAATAGCACAGATTTTTTTTCCTGATTTTTCCACTCCCTTCTTTGTCAGCCTATATAACCTAGTTTGGCTTGAAATGCCTTAGGGGCATCAGAGGGTCACAGGCATCTCACACCAAGATCACAAGAAATGTTCAAACAGTCTCAACAGTCTCAGGATGCTGCTCTCAAGATCCAGTTTCTTTTGAATTTACCTTAATCAGAACATGCACACATTCTTCATATAATGGGAAAAGAGACACTTATTTTTGGCAGTTCTGTTGCTAAATTTCATGGAGTAAATTTAAGCTGTACAGGAGCCTGAAAGATACCCTTTTATATTTTTTTCTGAAGTCCTACAGTTTTGCTATCTTCATTTGGACTCAGATTTCATTAATACCACTGCCATGAGCAACCAGATCTCTGCAGAAAGAATAAGAACTATGTGCCAATGTCTACAAAGGCCATGGGATACACAATCAAGATTTCTATGATGGAAAGGAAGAATACATTTACCCTGATGTGTTCCTGCAACCGCAGCATAAATTACCTGATTTGGATACTAAAATTCACCTTGAATATGGAAATTCAGTCACTCAGTAGTTGATACTCACTGATTGCTACTAGCCAATAATCAGACACAATTATGGATTCTGCCTATATGACTTCTATTAAAAGCACAGTGTGCTTAAATGCCAACTAAAATATTTTTCTCTACAAAAAGGCTGACTTCAAGAAGTCTGAATTCTACTGGTTGTATTTTAGCTCTAGTACTACCAAGGAAAAAAGTTTTCTCTCTCTCTTTTTTTCTAAACTCAGAAGCAATTTTGATTGCTATCACTATTGCTGAATTTTTTAGGTCTGTCTGTAGCTATAACATGGACACTCATCTGGCCTCAGACCAAATTCACAAAGTGTGCTCTCAAACTAATTAGGAAGCAAATGTTCTACATGTATATGAACTGGTGACAGTCAGCTGAGCTCCCACACTGGTACGTGTTTATTTTAAACCTCTGCAGTTTTTTGGGTATGGTGGTGGGTGGCTAATGCATAGCACAAAAGATTTCACTTTTACCATCACAAAAACTTATTCTTCCAAGTAATTGCTTGTGTTCTGCATTATTGAATCTGCGGTCACTGTGAATGTCTGACAGCAAAGCTTTATCTTTGCAGTATATGCAAGCAGTGTATACACTACTTCCCAAAAGCTCACTAATTACCAGGCCTTTTCCATCCCTTTTCCGTCCCACTTCTGTCCTATTAAAACCTCAAATTTCTGAAGTCACATCAGTGCTGTTCCAGCAGCACCCAATGAGACAAAGATATGTCTGATGAAATGCCTGTGAAAGCTTCCCATAAAGGCCAGACAGCTGTTGATAAAGACAAAAAAAGCAGGGAGGGTGTATCTGACAAACCTGGAGAGGCAAAAGGGAATGGTAAAGACTGCCAAAGAATGTTGAGGAAAGCAGCTGCGTATCAAGGCTATGGGAGAGAGCAGCTTGCCATAAATGCTGAAATATTTCCTTTCAGAGGCAAATGTCATATCTTTCCTTATAAATTACGTGCTTTGTATTTTTAATTTTGCTGTTTCTACTGATTTAAATAAAAGCACAGGTAATAGCCGTGACATGACTTTTGGTTGTAAGATAACAGAAAACAGCAGATGTTTTGTGCACACACAAAAAGTACTTACCTTTCCCACATGTAGTAGTGCACTCCGTTTTTCCAACCTGTTTCCAGTTGTGTTCTCGGTTTTGTCTTGGTGGTTGCATAGCAGGCACTTGGTTTTCTGGCTGATGAGAAGGAAATCTTCCTGGCTGAATAACTGGAAAAGTTCCAGCTGACTGTCCAGTGAGAATGTCTTTCTCTCTATGCAAATCCTCATCCTCATGACTTGTACTTTCTTGCATTCCTAACTGACCATTCAATGGCTCCCCTGATGGTGGACAATAACAGAAAAGTAAAATAATGACCCTCACATGAAAATATTATTCTGTGTTATGATCCACTAATAATTAGAACTGGAACATCATTAAACTTGGAAGCAGCTTTAATCTGCGATGTGGAGACTGCCTAATAGTGACCTGCAAAGATTGTGTTGTTTTAAGCTAAGATAACCAAGTCTTAGCCAGCAAATACATTAAAAACTAAAAACTGAAGAATCTCCAAAGACAACGTAGAGTTAACGCACCCAGTGTCAAAATTTCCCAAAGCTTTTTTGTTTTGTTCCATGCTCTGCATTCTGTGCCTCCCCATGTCATAGCGCAGCTGCTCCTCATTATGAACATACCGAACACGCACAAATTTGTCAAAGCAAGTCACGAACATTAAAACGAGGACCAAATTCACTTGCAAAGTTTCTCCTGTCCTTCAGAACTTCCTAGGAGCACATGCAGCACATACCCACGGCTCACGCAGGAGGTGCCCAGATTCTTGCTTGGGAAGAAAACACTGTTCTGTTTGATCCTCTCCAGTTGTGAGAGGAAAGGGATACTGTGGAGGGTTGTTTCAAATTATCTCAAAAAAAAAAAAAGACTCTGAAAAATCATGTTCTATTTCGTTTCTGAGACATGGTTACAACACTCCTACTCAAAGTAGTAATCTTCCCAGCCAAAGCATAAATAAACCCTGCCAGTTTTAATTCACTGAAGTTAGCAAATCTATGCTGAGCTCTCATTCAACATGTAGGGTGAAATTCTGGGCCTCTCCCACATCAGTGGCAGCATTTACACTGAATTTATTGGTATAAATTTCTCCACTAGCTTATTAAGTAACAAAATGTGTTTGATAAAAGGAAATGGTGGCATTTTACCTGGCCTCCTGTGAGCAAGCAACTGAGGACTAATGACATTGTCTCCTGGAATGATATATTCATAATGTATACCCGGGTTAGGCTGCTGATGTATCATCTAAAAAGAAAACCAGGCACACACTGAGTTCTTCCACTTGTTATGTTACTAACACTTAAATATCAGCTTGAACTGATCAGCTACGTAACATTATTTATCACTGGTCAGGATAGAAGCAATGGTTAATGACTGTCTCCAAAAAATGCAAAAAGAAGAAAATACAAGTTACTGTTTGCAAAGAAGAAAATACAAGTTCCTGTGTTTGCACACTGAGCTAGCTCATGATGGCAGAGAAACGATTTGTCTAAATCTTCTTTGAAAAACCAAGACTGCCATGCTTGGGGCCAAGGTGAGCTGTGGGCTGTGCCAGCCACAGCCTCCCCCCTCAGCAACGTGAGCAGCAGAGGCTCACACCAGGCCTCAGCAGCAGAAGAGAGGGTCCCAAGGTCATCAAAACATTCTAAGATAGCAGGAACTTGACAGATGCCTGAGGAAACAAAAGTAAAGTAGAAACAAAGCAGAAAATAATAAATACCACAACCCCCAACCCTACCCATGCTGCCTCCTGCCTTTTGAAAGGGTCCCCAGTGGCCTGAGGAGAGCACCTGCAGACAGCACACAGGCGTTACTCTGCGCCTACCGCAAAGCCAACTGCTCCTTTCAGCACCCTGCAGCTCCCTCGGCCCCCCACAGAGCCCCAGCAATCCACCAGCTCAAGCTGCTGCCATCCTGCTGCCCTCCCAGGAGCACTGCTCAGCAGAGAGCCAGGGAGCAGAGTACAAAGGCCCATGGACTTGTTTCAGCAGCTGAAGATCACCCGCAGCCCTCCTCCATCCTTCCACATCGATTTTCAACTGAATGAAGATGCAATGCAAGTGCAGCCAGAATCCCACTGCTTTACAGCCAGCCACAACTCTATCAACGTGTTCTTTATGAAACACAGGCAGGAACCAGAAGGTTTTCTCCTTTAAACGTGAAAATGAAGCTCAGTGTTTTCAGAATGCTGCTGCACAAGCCCACGTGAGCTGACAGGAGCATGACTCTGAAAGCCACTGTTACTCTGGGTGTGCTCGTTTAAGCAGTTGGGCAGAACAGGACCTGAGACAGATAGAGTTTAGGACAGCTATTTTAAACTATTAGCAGCACACTCCATTCCCAACTGACTCCTATTGCATTGCTGCTGCAAGCCTGAGCATACCCACACTAGAAATGCAGGGGTGTCATGAGCTGCTTGTTTCACTACTCCAGCTTTGAGTAATTCAGTACTGCTCTACTGACACCTGTGTTTTAGTCCTGAACTCTCTGTGGGGATTTAGTCTGGTAAAAGCCTCAGGCTATACTCAAAGTACCTTTTAAAACCAAATGAAATGAAATTAAATGAAACCAAACCAAACCAAACCAAACCACAAACAAACAAAAACCCCAAACAAACCTGCAAGCAAACACCAGAGCTTGCTCTGGCTCTTTGGTTCTCACAATCCATGGACCTAAAAGCAAAAAGTCCTGCTATCCTAATGGCCCAGTGACGCAGCACAGCACAACTAACGCTTCAAGGCTTCACTAAATTCACATCAATTAATACCAACTAGGGATTCAGACCCTTGTTTTAACTTATGTCAAAATCACTTTTTCCTTGCCAAATACAATAGCTGTTCCTCTAAACTCCGTCCCTCAGAGAGTATTCACTTTTCTGAATCATCTAATAATGCACTGTCTGCAGTATTTTTTTGTAAGGTTGGGTCCTTCCAACGTCACTTTGTCATCCAAAAAATACACCCTCTTTGTGGTCCTGAGAGAACCAAGAACTGTGAGCTGACTTCAGCAGAAGAGTACACTTCCCCTTCCAGAACCAGGACCATGTTCTTTAGATGGTTCCAGGAACAACTTCCCAGTGATTGCCATGTGATGGTTTTTCCACCACATTTCTTAAAACAACTGAAAGGCATATGTTAGAGAGAGCTTAACTGATTAAGCCCCTAATTAGTATATTGTTCCAGCTTTCCAGCAGGAAAATACCTGAAATGATAGAATAGTTCTGCTTTGAGTTAGTGGACCTAAGTCTTTGTAGCAATGTACACTTCACACTTGGACAGAATTTGCATCTCTTTTTCTTGTTACTTATAACCTCCTGTAAATCAGAAAGCTTTTTCCTCTGCATTTCAGAGTGGAAGAAAGACAGCGAGCAGAAAGCCATTTGCAGTTCTCATCTGCAAACCTCTTCATTTTTCTACACAAAGCATAAAGACCATGAGTATGGCTGGATGGAGAATGACATGATTCAGGCACTGCAAGATGAAGTCTGAAAAAACACATCTGTATCTGCCTGGCTACACATTTCAAACCCAGGAGAGAGGCTGTGTCATACTGAGCACTGGTTTTCTTGCACCTTGCACTATTCATCTTTATCTTCCCACACTGCATTAAAAAAGAGACTAAACTATCATCTTATACTGAATTGCAGTATTCCTCCTATCAACCACAAACATCTCAGGTGAGAGACCAGTCAAATCAGAAGTGGCAATCCACAGCAGCAGCCCCAGAGCAAAGCTGGTAAAGCTCTGCCCATCATGGCAGCTTTCTTACAGGCACTAAGCCTAAATTAAAACATCACAATTCATACATACGAAACTTAAGGCTTTTTTATGATACTACTTTGGAAATATCTGTTTAATCCACTTTCTGACCCTTTTCTCTCCGGTCATTACGTATTAGGCATTAATTGGCTGACAATAAAAACTCAGGGCCAAGCCTCATCTCACAAACCCTGTAACTGCACAATGACGCGAACACTTGAAAAACACAGAGTCTGCACTGCACAATCTAGGAGCCCAATTGTTTATTTTTCTAGGCTTTTGCCTAGTCATACATTGCAATCAATTGGAAAAGAAGTTTGGATCAGTTGGACTAGATGATCTTAGAGGTCTTTTTCAACCTTAATGATCCTAGTGTCAGCGTAAATATTACATTGCTTTATTAGACACCATATGGCAGATGGGGAAAAACTTTTCCAACATCTAAGTTTTCCCAGCTTTGTAATCAAGGTAGTTACTATTAATTTTTCTATGAAATTATCCAGCACACTCACTTTTCCACTCTCTATTGTAGTCAAGGACAAAAAAGCCACAGCTGGATCAAAGAATCATATGTTCAGTTAACCTAGTTTTTCAATAAATGAATTTTACTGTGTGGAAGTGTATAATCTCAGAACACACCATGTATCTTTCAATTAGCTGTAATCAATTCCAGTTATATTTTTTATTTCAGTATGATGAACTAAAAACCCATCCCATCTGAAGTAAAAAGCTTTTTCAATATGATTTCTTCCTCTTCAACACAATTTGTCTTCTCTTCCTTTCTCAAATAGCCATTATCTATGGTCTCCTATCACAGCTTCATATTAAAACTGGCCTGCTTCAAATCTTACATTCTATAGGTTTATGGACCTGTTTCTTTTAAAGGAAACTGAGATGGTGAGAGGCCTTGTCCGGCTTAGGTATTTGCTTCTTAACTGTAAAATTAAACTACGCCAAATTTGTTTCAATAGGAAAGTATCCAGAAAAAATCCAGTTCACCAAAGAAGAGCCCTGGACATTGGTAGGCTTTATTTCTACTTTACTGAACAAGTTAAATTGGTTTTACTGGATCAGTAAGCTCTGAGAGAAAAAGGCTTAATTTAGACTTCCTATGATCTGGAGCAAAATGGATACAACAGCAAACAAGTGTAAAATAGCAAAAATGGCACTTCAAAATTAAAGCAACAAAGTCTTGGTACTGAATGCAATTTTAGTGCTGCATGTTAACAATGAACCGAACAATTTCTTTTCTATCACAAAGGTTAATTTAAATACTAACTCACATAGACATCAAGGACTTCATTTGTTGGCCCATCAGCTAAAAAGGACTCCCCTGCGGTGCTGGAGATCTCATTGGGGCGTCTGTAAGTGAACATTGTCCCACCACCTTCGTATCTGCCCGGGCGATCGATGGCCCAGTTCCCATTGATGATGGAGCGTCCCGAGCGGCTCCGCAGGGCTGCAGGAGAGACACAAACACAAGGATTTGGTCAGAGGAAAGCCCTTCCCACACTGGTGCCCAATCAGTTCCCCACAGCTGCAGGGAGCACTCTAAGGTATGCCTGATGCCAGGGAATAAAGCTGCTGAAAAGAACAGAGTTATATTAGTAGTTGTGGGGATAACACTCAACAAACCAAACACAAACCAATCTTAGAAAACTGCCTCAACACTTCATATGTTTATGCAGTAGGAAAAGAAAGGAAAATCAAAGACAGCTTGGAAACTTTTTTCAACAGTTTCTGCCAGGTGGCCATGTGACTCTCAGCCAGCCAGCAGCACACACAACACACATGGATGCCAAGAAGTGGTTTTCCTGCACTTTCTTCCCATTGCATGGACTATTTTGTGAGTTAGGCAGAACAAAACGCAGAGGCAGATATGGAAAATCAGTGCATTACACACTGTAGAAAGACCAAACAATTTAGGGGCACATGAGTATCCTGAGTTGCCAAATACTCCTGTTATTCTTCATGAAGACATTTGGCTGGTCCCTCCACTTCCTTCTCAGAACAGGATTTTTTTGTCAGAACATCTGCAGAGCCCTGACCTGCAGATTGAGTCAGCCCAGCCCTGACTGCTTGGAGTGGTGAGCCCTCTGAAAATGCCAGTAGGATCTCTTGCATAAAAAAAAGTGACTTGCAAATCAGATACCAGGGACTAATACAATATGGAGCCAGTATCCCATTGGGCAGTGCATTCCCTTTGTTATTATGGACAAATCAGTGGTTTGGTGACATAGGGGCCTCTGTTCCTTCTCATTCCTACTTTTTTCATCTGTCTGTGACTATAACTTTCAATCTTTCAGGTCAGAAACTCCTGCCACATATATGTGCATAATTTATGCATTATTACAGTTGTATTATTAAAAAAAAAAAAAAAAAAATAGAGGCTGAAACCTTATCACACATTGCTTAAGTACACAGGAATGACACAACCCTTTCTCTAAAGGCTCTACTCATAGATTTTCGATTTTATTACAAAAGAATTTGCTTTTAAATAAAAACTTTAAAAGAGACAACAAAATCTAGTAATACCCTTGGCTGTACATTGCTTGGTAATTTACTTTTTAAAATGCAAATTCAAGGTGCAAGCTTTGAACTTAAAAAAAGTTAGGGTCAAGGACCTAGTTATTCCAGAGACTGCTTCTCTGCCCTGTCTCAACAACTGTGACAGTCAGTGAAAATGCTCTCAACATTATACACAACTATTTATGCTACTGGAAAAAACTTACATGCACGGCCTAAATGACGGGAAATTAAATTTATGCCGCTAATTCCAAAGTAATACACGTAAGAGAAGAAACTTACATTGTTTGTACATATTCCAGACATCTGAATTAACTTAATTAATCAATAGAAGCACTCTTTCTGCTTTTGCTGCAGGACTCAGAACAGAATGTCCCATGTGGAGGGACAGTGTGACACTGCCAGTGTCCTTTTCTTGTTAGGTTGTAAAATTCTAAGACTTTTGACTTGGAGGGGTTGCTGCTGGCTACCCAACTATTTATAATTTGCTTAACATTGATGAAATATTTTTATAAAAGCAAAAATGTAAATGAATTTAATGGCTTTGGATCAGACCCTGTAAATGTATTCACACATTTTGAGCTTCTTTTTTATTTAATGCTACATGTTTATTTTCCCAAGACCCATCACACATCCACTTGCTTCCCAGGTCCCACTTACTGACACGCCAACAAAACAGTCTCTGTATTGTGAACATTAGTTGAAAAATATTTTATACAATATCAGCCATGGAAATGGCCTCATCATTACTCATACAGTGCTGAGGGGAAAAATTAAAGCTAAAAAATATTGCATACAGGTTAAATATGAAATCCAGTCACATTATTTACTTGCTATTTACACTTCGTTACTTTTTAATTCAAACAACCATGGATGAAACACTTCTGCAAAATGTATTGGAGACTCCTTTTACATTGTTTATTAATGTGGAACACTTCCTTAACTGTATGATCTGAGTATTTTTTCTTAGATTGATGCTACACAAGTAAGATAAATGAATCATCAAGAGCTCAAGAAAAAAGAGAGAGCTGGCTAAGATTAAATTGTTATTAATAATGAAGCTGTAGAAAGATGGCTGTCTGAGAAACTGAGTGCACATTAAACGTTCATTTCAAATCCATCATATGACAGATTTGAAAGAGGCCTCTCCATAAAAAGGGAATATGTGCCTTTTTAATGTTTTGATCACTCTGCATCCACCACCTCAACTCTGCCCTCTGAAGAATTTTTATGCTGCTAATATTTTTAGCCAAAGCATGAAAGATTATGAGAAGCTTTACCATCAATTCCTCTTGAGGAATTCTGCACACAGACTGTAGCTCATTTAATTTATCTTTCATCTTGGAAATGGCTTTTAACTAAAACTGTGTTGTTTACAGTGGCCTTCAATAATGTTTTGCACTAGTGATATGGAGTATTTCGGGATACAAATTCTGATTAACTTCTCCATGTTAGCAGTTTGATATATATTGTAAGTGTCTTGCTGAATGACTCCTATTCTTCTAACCATATCTGAAGAGAAATATTTTAGGTGTGGGTGTAGTACCTCACTATTTGCAGTACATTTTCACCCAGAATAGGCACAGTACCAATAATAACATGAAACCTCTTAAATCTGGCAACAGCACTAATATGCAGAGTAATATAGTATATTTTTCTGTCCTAAGGCTTTTCTGTCTGGGAGAACAGTGTCCTAAGTCCTACTTAATTGCTTTACAAGCCATAATAAAGCTGTAGACAGACAGAATTGAAGTTCTTTCCCATATATTAAGTATCTCTCAATTGGTCCTGACCCAAAGAGAGTGAAGCAGGGAGTAGTTCCTCTCTCTGGGAAGAGGCTGCAGCCTTTCAACTGTGGCCAGTGGGAATCCAAGTCAAGGTTTGGCTGCTGAAGCCAATTGCAAATGTCTCACTGGTGATTTAATCCAGGGAACCCTGACAAGCTGCAGATGCACTCAAGGTGCAAGTCAAAGATTGAACACATCATAAAACGTTCTTTGATAAAGGTCCTCAACAAAGGCACCTCGAACAGGCGAGTGTGTGACATGGATGGGCCTCTCAGGCTGCATTTGCTTTGCAGCTGCCAATTAAAAACCAAAGCATCTTACAGGCAAAGTGCAGCAACTATCTTATTTTTACATCATAAGCACAATTTTTACTTGACACATCACATTTGAAGGATTTTTAAAAATATTTTATTTTAACAAGCTTTTTAAAATTTAATCCTGTTGCTGTTTAAGTTGAATTAAAGCACAAGAATGTCTTGGCCATACCAGCTTTCTATAGAAACAACACCACTTTCCCAGCACCTTTAAAGAAAGTGCCCACATACAGCTGCAGTAAATAATAACACTACTTCTGAATAAGCACTTTGATGAAAGAAACATGCAACTTCTACTGTGTATCTTTCCTGCACAAAAACACATTATATGGAGCTTTCAGAGAAAAATCTAAAATATTCATGTACTGCATTATAAAAATCAGTGCAGGGTGGTGCATCTTGTACGACCGAACCCCACAGATACCCTTTGGTGACATCTGTGAGATAAGTCAGTTGGCTTCATGGTACAAACCACGAGGAATGTAACAGTAAGAGAAACTTGGAAGGGAGGGGTATGTGGGAAAGTCCAGCAAACAGAAAAGTCCAGAAAATGCACTGAGCTGGCATTTAACTCTGAGCAGACACACCTACAGCCTGCTGACCAGCTGCCACACCAGTGTAACTCCTAAAACTAGTGGCTACTTCTGAATGCACACAGATTGTAAAACTCTCTTCTCCAAAAGGACTTGAAAACTATTCAGACATTTAAAAACCCCCCAAAAAACCCCACTATTCAGTGTCACAAAACACAGCTTGCCTTCATGCCTGTCAGCCTTGCACGATGGAATAGACAAGACCTGTTAGGTCCACAAAGAAAGAGCACATGGATCACAGTCTAGAAATACTCTAAGTCACAGCGCGCAGCTTCTCGGCTACTTTAAAGTACCTCTGCATAATGAGGAAAAAAGCCAAATGCCTAGAAACTCCATAATAAACAGTTTTAAAATAATGAAATATTCATTAGTTCAAGTGGATTCTCTGAAAAAACTCCTTTCCAGAAGCATAGATATTTGCTGATTATTAGAACACACCTTAGCTACAGAATATTCAAGAGCAATTTGGCACACTTCTCATGAACTGAATTATCTATTATTTGCCTCTGAATTTTTGAATTCAAACTCCTATTGAGGTCATGGCAAAGCTCCCACAGGAGTCTGAGCTTAATTCAAGAAATATGAGTAGAGCTAAGATCTTATGATCAGCAAGAGTCAAGTGATTTTAACAATCTGATCCTACAAAACCCTTATTTCAGAGCCAATGGAGGATATTAGAAAATGGTCAGCAGTTCACTTACTGGCCCTAAATTAGGATCAGACTGTATAAACCAAAACCCAGTGTCTCTGCAGGTTGGACACCTTTACCTCTTGCACTGTATTTGGTTTCTTTACTGGCAACCAAGACAGGGTAAGAGTACAGATTTGTAACAAAAATGGGGCATCTTCTAACAATGCATAGCTGAGGCAAAGTGTTCATGAACTTCCAACCATTTTGGAAGTTCAAAGCCATTACCGGTCCCTTCAACTGTGTCACAAACGACATGGACCAGAGTGTGGGACTGTGCACTAAGAAATGCTCTATGATCTTATATAATCCTAATGCAAAATAGTATTTTCTAACACAAACTTTAAGACAAAAGCCCCCCTGTGCATGTCTCCACTATTCCTCAATCCAGGAAGGACCAGAAACAAACACAACACAAAAGCATAATATGTCTTGGCATGTGTTTCTAAGATCCTGACTGAAACCAGGAGTAAACTGGATTGTGTGGTATTTCCAGTACTTTTTCAAAGCCTAGGAATCAGAACTTTCTGCACAAGTATTCAAATTTTAGGGACTTAATCATGTACGGATCTGTGAAGCATCTGAAATTTTGGTTGTCTGTCTTTCTGTACAGTTACCCCATAATACAGACCCCTGTTCTTACTAATCTTACTCATTTTTCCCCTAGTAGAAACTTCAAAATCTGCTTTTTAGAAATCCAAAAACCATGTTTGCTTACAGCTTTGAATAGCTTGGGCATACGCTTATTTTGTAAGGTACTGTTGCATTTATCCATGAACTGAGGAGCTGTCAAAACATTGCAAATTAAATATGGCACATAGTATTTATTGCTAGCATTAGCATTCAAGCAATTGCTTAAATATTTTTATAGTAGACACTAGATAAAAGTACCAGACTTCCCACACTATTACAAGGAAATGATAATTCAAGTATACTATTATTTCCAAGGAAAGGTTTGCACAGTTTTCTTTCTTATCTAAAATATTAACAGTAGAACTTCAGGTCAACAGCATAATCCTGCTCAAGAAGTTATTTAGATATTCTCCTTAGGGAGCTATCATACAAAAGAAATTCTGCTTCAAAGGGGAATAAATTTGGAACAGTGAATTCCATTAAACTGATTTTGCCAAGTTTGTCCCGAGGTCCTACTTCGGCGGGTTTTATACCTCCACCATGACGGTGTCAAAAAAAAACAAGTACAAGAGATTCCTATTCTGTTGCCTTAGGTCTAATTTACTGTTGTTTCAGTTTTGAGAAACCAGACATTTTCTGGATGCACTTCCTAATGATTATGAGAGCAGCAAATCCCACTATCGCTTTTAAAAGATTCCTGATTTTTTTTTTACCTGCAAAAAGAAAATACTGTTTATTTGCTTAAAGATAATGGTTTTGCAGTTAATCACTGCAAACAGAAACACTCCTTTTCTGCACTGCAGCAAACAGTCATTTTCCTTTTGGAGATTCACTGAACTATTGCTCTCCCAATTCCCCCTGCTGGTGCAGCTTCCACATCTCTCAGCTGTGCCTGTTCCTTTTTGTGGTTGACTCCAAAAGCCCTGTTGATGCATCAGCTCAAGGAAAATGCTGGAGCAGCAAAGCAGAACAGACAATTAACTACTGCTGCAAATAAATATTACAGGCTTTGAGAAAAAAACCCAGATCTGTCCTATAGCTACACAGTCTGTTCAGGCCCAGACACTACAGCAGGTTTGAAGTCTCAATGGCTTCAATAAAATCTGCAAAGGAAGAGCACGTTACCAAACCTTGAGCTTCTGTCAGGAGAGGATGCAGGATTTCCCCATGTTTTTTAGTAGTCTTCCCTGATAAGTATCAGTAAGAGCCAACTGAAACAAAACCACACTAGCTAGTCTAGGCTTCCTCTTCTGTCTTTTTGGTGAAATGAGAAGCAAAATGCAGGAAAACCCCTCTCTGACTACAGCATTCTCACACTGAGAAGTCCTGAGACTTTGGCACACAAGGTACTGCAGAATACACACACAGATACATGACCTGACATCTGCAAAACGTGATCATATGGCATTTACTGTGCTTCAATGTCACTGCTGCTCTCCCACACGTCACCCTCAATCCCAGTGAGAAGCAGTGTGCAGCACTGAAAATCTAACGAGGGACCTTTGGAAAACCCATATAAACAGCAGTGTTACTCAGGCAGCGAATGTTTTGCATCCTATTACCCAGCTGCTACACTCAGACTCTAAACCTGTGTCTGTGTACAGCCTGGAGCTCTGGAAACAGGGAGCTCATGAAGCAGGTCTGATGATGCAAGTAACAAGGTTCATTAAAGCAGAATTTCAGCAGTCTGTTAATTCTTCCACTGCAAGGCCTAAGCACTCCTTACGAATTGCATCTTGGGTTTCATTTGCAGTTTTCTTCCTATTACTGTTTGCCTTCTGTAAAACTGCTCTAATAAAATGCCTTTTCCCATTTCTCATGCAGGTGCTCTTAAGTGATGGATGACTTTTAATATTATTATTCATAAGTCCAGAGTTAATAATGCTTACATGATTCCCACGCTCTCCATGGGGACTAAGTTATGCCAAGGCAATAACTCCGAATGTTGAGATATGGCTCTAAATAGCAGAGAATTAGGGAACACTCTAAAGTGTATCCTTACCCAGATCATACAATTAGTTTCTAAAAGCAGTTATTGGAGGCCATATTAACATTTACCAGGAAAACAAATGAAGGAATAAGAGGAAACAACAGAGATGAAGTTCATTCTTAGGCCAGTGCTATGTTCATGAGGTCTCCAGCACAAAAATAAACCTGCCTAAGTCTCTTTAGCATGACAAGCTTTATGAAAGTCAGGGAAGTGTGAAGGCATTAATGCTCTATGCTGTTCATGACATAAGCAAATGTGGGCAGTGCATCTCAGTAACCACCACAATTAAAAATGCAACAACCCACTTCCCCACCAAGGGTGTTTCAATGCCTACTTTGCATAGAAGTATGGACTGCAAGGAGCAAAGAAGTCCTGTTAGAAGTGACATCGCTCCTGAACAGTTCTGTGCTTTATGAGTAGTCTATTACAGCCCCCTGTACTGGGGGGAAGTACAAGACAAGCTCCCAGAAGGCCAGCACAACATTTGTTGAAGGTAATAATCATTCCAACAAAAACTGAAAATGAGCAGATTCCATCATTCTGCAAATGACCTAATCTAAAAGGAATTACACAATTAATATACACGATAGTATATGATAAGAATGATGAACTTTCCATTTATTTTTAC
This sequence comes from Eulacestoma nigropectus, assembly GCA_013397775.1. Lineage (NCBI taxonomy): Eukaryota > Metazoa > Chordata > Aves > Passeriformes > Eulacestoma > Eulacestoma nigropectus. Next base: position 1,260,505 of record VZTE01003320.1, on the reverse strand, counting down.
GTAGCCATTCGCTATAATTATATATCTCAAATACATTTTAGTATGTACTACTAAAATAATGTATAAAACCTCTCTCTCTTTTAACTCGCACAGAATTTCCCTTGAGTTGAAGGGGTAGCAGGGATTGACTAAATTCCCAACTCCACTATGTAAATATTCTGCTTTACTTGTATGTAATTTTACCACTGCCCTGAAAATAGTGAAGAGGAAGGACAGAAGGGCTGGCACAAAATGAGAGGAATTAAATGTGAAGAAAAAGACAGCACTGAAGCCCAGAGAACTGGAGTAAGAATCATGCATGTCTTGTATCTGTACAGACACCATGTTAAATGTATAGGTCATTGCACATCTACTGTTTTGTTTTGGGAAATGCAGCACCTCAAAGGGAACTCCTGTGGTTCAGAAGACTCTAGAAATTAATCAGTAGGCTCTAACTCATAATTGTGGGCTTTTTTTTTAATACAGAAATTTGAAACCCCTTTTCCCATTCTTAGTTATACATCCTTAATTTCTCTCTGTAAAGAAGGCAGGAGATAACTGAGGTTACAGTTTCTAAGTGGCAGTCTCAGAACTTCAGCTCTTACAGGGCATAATTAGAATTTTTGTCTAAGCCCACTGGGAAAGCAGAGCTTGAATTCTCAGCAGCATATTTCCTACCTTACCTCAGTAACATCAGGAAATACTCTCCACTGGCAATAGCTGTAAATCAGACTTAGAAATAACAAACAACATTCAGGACTAGTAGTCTCCAGCAGGGATACATTTCCAATGTAGCATGTGATATTTTAGCCATGCAGCTCCAGCTGAACATGCAGATGATAGTACTTGGTTTAGTTACATAATTTCAGTTAGAATCTGGGTCTTATATTTCAGGAGTTGATCGGACTGGCTGCTAATGGCTCTCAACATGATAGCTGAGCCTTCTGGCACAGTTCAGCTGCACATTAGTGAACCCAGCACAGAAACTCAGCACACATTTGGCAAAAGTCCTTTGGGTAGATAAATGCAATTGAATTGTCTTCTAATCTAGACACTACTTCAGTCAGATGGGCCAGATTAGTGAAATGCACATGTGTAAATACCCCACTCTTTCCTCCAGCTGGCATAACAAAAAGTGTTTTGTACCTCCTTGCACTCCTGACAACTGCCAAGAACTGGAATGATTGTATGACAGCTAAACTAAACCAGCAGATTGTGACATCTCTGCAGAAAAGAGCACTGTATCTCATAAGAATTAAAAGCTGAAGTAGAAACTGCTTTTGTTTGTTAAATAGCTTTTGTTCCTTGCTATGAAAAACTGGAGCTAAATGAACACTCCTAAGCTGTTTTGAATTTCAACTGGAATTTCTCAAGAATTTTAGATGCTCTGTGTGAAGTTAAACATTGTAACTCAAAACACAGCTCTGTGAGCTGCAAAGCACTGCTCGGTCCCCTAGCATACATGAATTGCTCTGGCCCAGTGTCTGATATTGCTGCTCTCTGGGGGGCTTTCTGACCTTGTGGCTGATTTCAGGCAAGGCTGACACAGCCACTGAAGTCCCAAGTACAGTCAGGTTCAAGCGACTGCCGACCCCAGCATGGAGGAGAGATCTGAAATGCTTTTCCTGTCCTGCAGCAGGGTGGAGCAGGAGCCTACAGTGTCTGTGGGGCCAGGCAGCCACTGGCCCAGCAGTGCAGGCAAACCTCGGACCAGCGCACAGGGGACATCAGGGCACGGGGACTGAACAGCAAACAGAGACCAGACTATGGGTGGGAGAAGATGGGCTTTGATTAATTTAGTGGCCTTTATGGTAAGGATACAGGTGCTTTGATTAATTCAGTGTCCATTACAGTAAGCATACAGGCCACAGACTAAAGCAGACAGACTGCCCACGTTCAGCCCTGCAAAAATCATTCAATTCTTCACTCATTCTCTCTTCCAATAAAAGTTGACAACAGCATGTAAACCTTAGTCTTTTGCTTAAAACAACATTAATTTATTACAGATCCTCTGGAGTATTTGGCTCCTAGTGAAGAAAAATGACATAGACATTTGTGAGAGGCTGTCTCCATTTACCTGAGTACACTCTGCCAGGAGAGGAATTCCTGGCACAATAAGCTGGGTGGTCAGAGGAAAGCTGGAAACACAGCACTGGTATCGCTTTCTCAGGCATTGTCTTCTGGCTATAAAGGCTTGGGGCAGTATCACACATGTTACTGTCTATGTCAGTCCACACACTGAAACATAAAAAAGATGTTCTGGGATGGAACTGATTTGACATTTATTTGACAAAGCTATCAAACCATGTGAAACACACAACTGATACCTGGAGGTAAGCCCAGAAATCTATAGACATGACAAAACCAGAAATCATCACATTTTATTGATGACTTTTATGGCTCCAAAACCAACAGAGAATATGACTGAAATATTTCACAAAAAGTAGCACAGAATCATTCCAAATGCAGAGGGCATTTCAGAGTATCACATCTCGTTCTATTGCTGTTCTTTATTCCCAAGCTACCTACTAAGCTAATGGAAAAAAAATTCTCTGATCAAACTATACACAGAAACACAAGAAAAAATTATGGTTATGCAAGTTGTGAGTCTAACCTCAGATCATCAGATAAGTCTGGCTAATGAATGACAGTATTTCGTCTGCAGCATAGATGAAACAGTGCAGTCCAGATTCCAAATAGACAATAGAAGAAAATGAGTTAAGTATAACTAGTACAAACTACATAATTATTTTGCCATCAGGAACTGAATTTAAGCTTTTCCAAGCATATGTGGGAAAGAATATACTAATAAAGAGAAAGTCGCTTTCGTCTTCCAGCAAGAAGAAACTTATTTTCTTCCCCTCTCCAGTGTGCAAGCAGATCACTTGCAAACTGCTCTGCAGACAGTTGCTGTTAACTCTCAAGTTTGATTTTCTAGACCTTCTGCATCAGTCCCACAGGTCTCCTGATCAATACACTGAACAGGGATTGTTATATACATGCTCTGAAACCGTGAAACGTGACTGAAATTAATTTATCATTCTGAACATTAAATATTCAAAATTGCAGAAGCAAGTTTCTAATACCTCCTTTACAGTTCCACCGTAGAAAAGAAAAATCCTTGTCTTTCTGTCTTTGATTAAGTCTTATTGAAGTTTGATAAGCTCTATCTTCTCCCTTTAATAGATTATCTCCAGTACCACTTTTTCAGAACCATAGAAAGTGATTAGCTGCAGCCTTAATTTTTGTTTAAACCAAAATTCATATAATACATAATCTGTTTTTTCTGCATTTAAGACAGAATTTTTCACACTGTTTACATTAATAGTGAATTAAATTTTTTGTAAAAGTACATCTAGCACATGTAGTTTCATACTCAGCTGGGAACATTTTTTCCATGTTTGAGATAAATAAGCAAGTCCTTTTATGAATGCTGTCTATGAGTGAGGAGCCTTTTAAATATCAACCCTCCCAAAAGTAATTTAAACTAGTTTCCTACTATAAACACACACTAAACAATTACTGCAATGTAACAGGTTACACATGTCTAGGAAATACTTCATGCTACTGAATGATAGCACAGATTCTTACCAGCATACAAAGTCTTCAACTTCACATGACCTATTTCAATACAACTCAAAGTAAATGTAGGAGTTTTATCAGGGAGAGGGTAAATAGAGAGAAATCCATCTTTTTAATCCAGGTTTTTGTGGACTAGACCATAATGACTGCCATAATTTCAAGTGATTACACTCACAGGCCACTGCCAAGTCCTAAATCAAAGCACTGATGTTTCTATGCACATTGTATTCCAGTGACAGGACCTCAGGGAGCCCCTCCCAAAGCCCAACACAGGAACAGAGCAGGCTGCCCCTTCTCTGGTGGCTCAGCTGTTTATCTGCACATCCTGGGATCCTGTGGGAAAGGCCATGGCTTGGGAGAAACTGCTGTGCTGTACTGTAATATCTGCTGAACAACTGTGCGTGGCCTTTGCTTAATTACAACTGTGAAACTGGCAGCACACGCTGCATCCTCCAGTTCACCTCTTATTCCTGACTAATGGAACACTGAAATGGTCTCACTGCTGACCAAAGGACCAAGAAGAGCTTCTTGGAGAGAAAAAAGCCAAAGAGAGTCAACTGTGTAAACTTCAGAGAGGCCTTGGGATCCTTTGCAGGTTAGACATGTGGAATGCAACTGGTTTGTGTACAGCACAGCAGGGCTGAGAGTAACTTCCAGGGCTTGCAGACCTTGAGGAGTTATTATATAATATAATATAAAGCAATGGAATTGGAGATGCAGTCACTCAAAAAACCTGTTGAGTCATCTACATGTAAAAACATGTACAAGGTAAGTTTGAACAAATTAACCGAACCAAAAAAGTCTTTATCAGAGATTATTATTACCAATCCAAGTAATCAGCATTCCCCAGATACTTCCTTGATGATTTTATATAGGTATAAATCCAGGTTAGAATATTTACTAGCATTTTAAAGGATATATTGGTAGAACGAGTTTTTGTTTGAATGAGTTTTGGTATTTCCCTTTATACAGCCTTTCAATTAGCATTTCCTTTCCTTTACTTCCTCCACCCTTTCTAATTTCTTTTCCATTTACCTTTTTTGTTTGTTTCTGTACTAGATGCCTAAAAAAACCTAACCTGAAACATAAACCCTGCCCGCCTCATCCAAAGAAACCATAACCAGCTGATCCAACAATGTCTCTTCCATTCAAGCCAGTAAAATCATTACATACATCTGCACAGAGATTCTCTTTTGCTCAAAGAACCCACCAAAACACAACCCCAAACCAACTCAAATGCCCACAAATAAACAAAACCAACAAAAGGGTTGAATTCCTTTCTCAAACATGAATGTAAACACACTGTTTCTTTCCACTTCTAAAGGCATCATGAAGAGAAAGACAGTAGGGCTTCATAACACTTTTTTTGAGTCATTACACCTTCAGGAATAGACGGGTGTTGGTGCCTCAGCAAACCGAGCTCAGCGTTAACCACACTGGGACAAGGCTTCTTCATCACTCTCAGTTTGGAATAGGGCAGGAAGCTCAGCAGTTTACCCAGCAACTGATGCTGGAAACAGTGTAAGATCTTCAAGGCACTGATCAATAATCAATAATGTTTCCAATGCTTACTTACGCAGAGTAGGACTAATAAAGCAGCAGAAAAAGGGAAACACATAATTGGATTACATCTCTAAATGAAGACCTTCTATACCTATTGCACAAAAGCAGAAGTCTTTTAATTGGTGTTTGTGCATGCAACAAACAGGCCCAAGAGCAACCACCACATCCATGTTAAAACCTGTTTGAATCCAAGGATTATTGCTGCACTCTGAGGGCTCTGCAGAAGTTCCCACTGTCACTCTGGTTGCCAATGACTAAAAAAGACAGCATGTTACTGCAACCTCACCTTTATGCAACACACCAAACATAGCAGATCAAGAATTTATTCAAGAGCTCTTCCCCTATCTCTTATGCTCATTTCTGCCTCACTAAATAGGGAGATGCCACAAACCTGATACAGTGAAGGTAACACTGCTCATTTAAATTGGCAGACTGAAATGCTATGCATAGTCTAGGATTTATCTGTCTTCTTTTAATCAATCACTGCTTCAGTGTTTCCAAGTTCCCAACCCATTCAATTAACAACTATTTTACTTCCAAATTAAACATCATGCTTGCATTATTTTAAAGGATCATAAATCCTGAGGAAAACATCTGACCATGAATTGACAATGTGAACTAGATATTAAAGGCCCTTCTGGACAATACTTATATGCATATATTCCAAGTCCAGTGCGTTTCAACACTGCATATTTTTTCATTTATAATCCTATCAAAAATCCAAACAGCAACTTCAGTGGTTAACAGCATTTCCTGATTAATTTCATTGAAGACAGAAACAAACTCCACCCTAAATACCGAAATACAAATTGGTTCCCTTTACTTACTCTCAGATACAGTTTAGGATAATGGTCATTTGACAGAGAAAGGAATTTCCAGTAATCCAGTGGAGAGATAAAATATTTTCCATTTCCATACTAGGTTATATCCACAAATACTGATGACTTTATTTTGTTTTGCTTTTCTTTTCCATTCATTTAATGTGTCTTTCTCTTGACTCTCACACGAAATCTATTCCATCTGTTTCCGAGTGCATCTTAATCTTAGGTATTACTCCCATTATCATGACTAGGTTTTAAAGCTCTTTATTCACATCAGGTGTGACTGCACACTGCTTTACTTCCCAAGCAAGGAGCCAGGCCCCTCAGCTGGCCTGTGGCAGCAGCCCAGGCCCAAGGAAATCAATGGCACCACTGTAATTTGGGAGCTGCACAGGATCTGCCCCTGCTTGTTTGAACAGCAGCTTTTTTACATCCACAAGCACGAATGCATAAAAGTCTGCTGGAAGTTCAAAAGCAGTTTTAATTTTTGTGCACTTCTTTTCAAGCACTTTTAAAGTTATTTGGGCAGTTGAAAAAAAAAACCCCACTTTATCCAGCTAGGCTGCAGAAGTGTTTAGTACCATTCATTGCAGTAGGAGTGCTTGATGGGCATTTCCAAGCTGCTCCTTATCCTTCTCACAGCATCGTGAGGATCCAATTAATTAATGTCAGAAAAACACTCTGAAGATAAGAAGCACTTTCTGTGATGATTTTCTTAAAGAATCAAGGAGCTTTTGTTTCAAAAGCCAAATTCTGGATGGACGCATGAAATACAAACCCATACACTGGTGGATTTCAGCAGAAAACACCACAGAGAGAAGGTAAAGGAGGGCAGCGTTGCACAGTAAGAAGTTCTAGTCACTGTTCCCACTTGCCCTCTGGAACTACTTACCACGCTGAATGGATTTTAAGCCCTAAACAGCTACACTGCTATTTATGATTAATTTTAAGAGCCAGTGTCTTGAAATACTTCTGGAATATCTTAATGATCTACCGAGGTCTGGGAGCCTTTCAAAGACTGAGAAACCTGGGCAGCTCTGCTTCTGCTCATAGGCACCATGAATGCTACACCATGCAGGAGATGAAAGCTCTGGCTGTTATTGCATTCCCTCAGAAGATCATTTCTAGTCCATGGATATGGACTCTGTGAAAGCTGGATCATCATGACAGCCAAGAGGTTATAAATAAACATTTAATTCCATTCCGTCATTTCTGCTGGGGACGCAAATAAGCAGCACCTTCGGTAGCACCTCACTGTCATCTCTGATTTGAAACGCGATGCTTTGGAAAAGATTGGTATAATTTATCTGATATACAACAAGCCAAAACAGAATCTGGACTTCAGTAACTTGGACCCATTACACACACTACTATTAACATTAAACACGTGCTTGAAAACCTTACCTATAGAGTGTGTTTTTAAGGTTTTAAGTTGCCAGAGTCAGCACTCACGCAGACCTAGTGAATTCCACTATTGCATTATTCTGCACAGTTAGTGAGAGAAGTTTCACCCTTGCAAGTGGTGGCACTGAACTGCCTTAGGAGAGAACACGAGGTAAGAACTGCAATTCAGAAATTAAAGGCTTTTTTCTGGTTTTCAAGGGAAGAAAGTCACACGATGGTTGCTTTATACTGGAGGAGGGAAGAAAAAGCCCAAGTAGGTGGTGATGCAGAATAGATACCAGTTCTCGATAAAAACGAAATCCAACAGGAATTTGACTCTACATAAACAATGCTGTACCAATGTTAAGACCACAGCAACAGATGATTCACATATGAGCAGATGCCATAATCTGCTCATATACACTTACAGTTCAGTGTTAATTCATTCTACCTCTAAGACAGGATGGAAATTCAAACATAGTACATTAAAATGACACAATTCAACCAAGTGAAAAGAAAGCAGCATTAGACCAATACTAATGACGCCAAGTTCATCAGGAAAATCTGCATCTCAGAAGCACACACAAAATACACTAAGGAAATAATAAGAATTTTATAACATCACTGTGTAATCAAGTCTATGTGCTCTGTCACAGTATTCCTGTGTTCTAACATGCAGCACTCTGAGGTTCATATTTTCACACCTTACAATCTGACAGACAGCTTATTAACACTTTAATACTAAGCAGAGTTGAGGGTCTCTAAGCTTCTTTACAGAGTACTCCCCAGCACCTGCAGAATTAAGGCCAGTGGAGATGCATATAACTAATTTTGATGCTTAGCTGCATTCCAACATGCCTGATTTGGGTTAGACCTCATAGGTATCCTGATCAAATTACCATTGTTTTCTGCTTAAAACAAGTGATGAAGCTAAAAGACTGAAAAAAGCCTTCATCAATTCACCTCCAGGAAAGTGTCCAATTTCTATTGCTACATCTGCATTAGCGATGATACTGAAATAAAACACAAATGCTTACATCCCACTCCATGTTCCCTGTCTCTACCTCCCCAACCTTTAGATATATTCTAAGGTAGGAACAAAATGATTCCACTTGATTTCACCTTTGCTTCAATAATGTATGCAGTGGAGATACTAAAGACATAGCACAGATTTTTGCCATAATGAAACACTCCCAAGGGCCACTGTCAGGACAAGCTAATTCAGTGTTAACCCGAACACATTAATGGAATTTCCCATGTTTATAAATAACACTATCTATAAGGTTCATGGCAACATACTAAATTACAAACATGTGACACTTCTTCACAAACAAACAGAGCAGAATAAAATTCTGTAATTTTCCTTTGTAGTTCTCCAAAATCTGCACAACTGCTCAGAACTGAGCTCACACTAACAGGCATGGGGAAGGAATCCTCTGTTTCATTCACAAAGCAGTGAATCTTTGCTTAAAGTAACCCACAAACTTTGAAGTTTCAATGCAAAATAGCTCTCCCTCTAACAGAGCTAACTGCTGGCAGAACAATAAACTAGGTCTGGTGCTCATTAGGACTCTGTGAACAGTTTCAAAACAATCCATGAGCAACTCTTCTGAACGAGAGACTCGAAAGCTTCAGGGATGAACTATGATGTGCTCTTTAGTGGGGCAAGGGTTAGAGGAAAAACTGATTTCTCACTGTATCAATAGATAAAGTCAGACGAAACCACAAGTTCTTAAGACTACGTGCTTTTATTTCAATTGACACATGGGAGACTTTCTTCAAAAGTCTGCTTTGCTAAAAATGCAACAGAAGATTTCAATGCTGAAAAGTTACAACCTCTTGACACAAATTTAAGACTGCATCATGCTTCTCAGACTTTTTTTTTTCCCCCAAGTTGGCAGAAGACAACTGAAGAAAGGTAATGCGTGTTCATAAATGTAAGCTCAAACCAAACAAATTTCCATGACTTGGCCTTCCCCTGCATTAATTAGGCTTGGGGAAGGAAAGAAAAAGTATTTTGTAAGATCAGAAAATCTGAGGAGCTAGCATTCTGAATGTAGAACCATCTCTTCTAGCTCTGCCAGACACATGAGGAAAATTCAATCCCCCCACTCCTCTGCAATATGAGCCTAGAAGAGAATGATGAAGTGTTATGACAGAAATTCAACAGTAAACTTTTAATTCCACTTACTGAAGGAATCTTTATTCTGTAGTCTGACTGAACATCTGCAGACACACTACACACTAGGGTGTTGTTGCCTTAGGTCCTTACAAGTAATTGTAATGACAAGGCCTCATTTCACCAATAAAAATGTATCTCTCTTCCAAGTTTTCCAAAGCTCTGGTATGGCTTATCATTTAAATGTTCCCATGCTTGGTTAGAGTCCTCCTGCCCAAAGAACAGTTCTCCTCTTGCTCCTCCCTGAAGTTCACCTCCTGTGACTTCAGTGGAACTCCTCCAGAGAATCCTTATTTGAAGTTACATTCAGGTGTTCCTTGCTCTGGACCTGCAGAAGGTTTTCCAGGTGTGGAGGAACCCTCGTGCCACAGCAATCACACCAAGTGATCGCACGCTGCCTCACAATCGCACGCTGTGTTCTCTTCCATGGAAGAGCTGGTGTGGGGGAATGGAGTGAAGGAGATGGACTAAGGATTAACCCCAATGCACAACAGTTGCAGCTGGACTGTTACGCCATGAAATCCCTTCCCTAGCACTTCATGGTCATCGGTGGTCAACAGATACTAAGTTGCTCTGTCTTGGGGTCCCTAAGCCATGCTAGATTAGCTGTGCAAGCTGGTAACCTTTGCCAGGTAGCTCATTAAAACCAGCCCATCATCTCATAGCAGACATTCACCTGACCCACGTCTCTCAAGCTCACTCCCAACATTTTCAGAATTACAGTAACTTGGTATTAAAAAAATGGAGTTATGACCGTGGGGCAACTACTGCTGCCGTTGGTACAAATACGAAAGGGAGACTGGGTCTGTAGTGCTTCTAAGCACAAATTCTTCTGACACAAAATGTTTGAAGTAATATTCAATAGAAAACAAAGACACTGGGCAAGTTAAGAAATAAAGGATAAAGTTTAATCTCCCTTGACTAACTTAATCATACAGTCTATAAATCAAGTTTTAAATCCCCATATATATTGTGTATTAGAAAAGACGTGGATTTCTTTTGGAATTTAATGCTGCAATATAAAAATATTCTCTGCAGATGAAATCTCTTTATTGGATCCAACCATGAAGCCACTAATCATGTAGAATTTCTACCGGGTGATTATTTTACTAAAAGAGATTTTGAAAAGGGTAAAATCCAAAAATGTTGAAACTGAGCAGTTCAAAGGGAAATAAGAGAAGGAACAGCAAAAAAAAAAAAAAAAAAAGAGTTTCTTTTACAGAATCAAAGATGTAAGAACACATTCTATCTGACTAGATCAAGGGATGCTTAAGGAACAAAGAAAGGTTTTTTGCTATCCAAAAGAGAATTTTACTCAGAATAAAGTAAGATTAGGGAATCAAAGAATGCTGCACAGAAATATCTATGACAATTGAAACCAGGTTCTCAACCATTTTTTCTTAAGTTTTGTTGTGTAGCATTTGAACGACTATTTAAATTAGTAACAACTTCTCCTCTTGGCACGAAAGGAAAGAATTGTGTCTTCATGAGATTTGGGGATTTGCCTATGGATAGTTTATGAATTTGGACTGACTCTGGTCATTCTTTATGCACAGCTAAGTCAGAAAAAAATTAATTTTGAACTAAAATTTGTAAGAAAAGGAGAATAGTATTGTATCAGACCAATAACTACACCTTGATAACAACTTTATAACATAGTGTTCACTCCAGGTAAAACACAGCTGAGCAATAGATTACATATGAAGGATTTTAATCAACTCCCAAAGCTAACAATTTCCAAAGAATACATGATATTTCCAAGACAGCCCCTTGATGGCCTTCTTAGAGACAAAGGAAGAATGGAGTGAAAGCAGAGAGTCAGCTGCACTAGCGAGAGGAAAATTCCTGTTACGGAATAGTGGTCAGTGCCATGAAATGCATACACCAAGAGGTGCTCCATTAGCACCCACTGTTCAGAGAGCTCAGGTGTTCTAAGAAGCCTTGAACAAACAATATGCTGATATTCCAAACACTGTGCACCCTTCAAATGAGTGTTTTCATGGAAACTACTTGGTGATTTGGTCATCAGCTAGAAGACAAAAATAATCTAAAGCTTCAAGATCGAAAAAGTTCCCATTAACTGGGTTCAGATTAATAAAAACTGTTCAAACAGCCCATCTCTTTCATGTTTTAATGCATCTTCTTTGAAATTTTTGCATTCAAGTTCCTTGGTTTTGTCCATAACTGGAAACAGAAGTCTAATGAAAACACTGTGAGAAAGGCTGAAATTAAAGATTTTGAGGTCTGACAAGAAGCAGGAAATACTGAAAATCTTGCAGTCAGTTCTCCAGAGACTTCCATGCCAAGGGGGTTTGTGAAGTTATATAAGCAGCCAGATTGCTGGGTGCTTTACAAGTCAAACTGAACAACCAGCCTTCCTGAGTTTTCTCTCACTATTTTGCATATTTCTCTTTATCCACCTCCCTGCCTTTCAAAGAAATCTTTCCCTATTTCATGAGAAGGAAAAAAACCATTCCTTTAATACAGAATTCATGAAACAAGCACCTCAATGGGACTCATTGCTGCTGGCTGCTGTTCAGATGATCTATTTGCAGGGCAGATCTTCAAAGCAACAGCAGGCTTCAGCTGCTGCTCTGTTGTAGCAAGTGCTGTTTTTATAAGAACAATGCTTACAAACAAATGGTAAAAAAATGTAACACCACCTCTGTCATATGATGACACAACTCAGAAACACGGGAAATGAAAACATGATTTCTCTGGGTTCCAAAATTGGTCATGACCACTGCCACCAATGAGCAGGTATGAGCCAAAAAGCACAGCCAGCATAGGCAGCTGGAAAGAAACATTCATATTCTTCTTCAAGATGCAGAGGATAAAGGCCAAGAAGACGTTTACCTGGAAAAACAGCAATATGAAGAATTCTCCCAGAGATTCAGGCTGCATGGAAAGTGATGAGCCTCCCAGGCAAGGCACCTCTTGCTCAGCACCCCAGCTCAGGGCTATCCCTCAGACCTCCTGCCCTCAGCAAACAAGGAGAAACTCATTTTGAAGCTCCTAAGTGAAAACTCTGATGGGCAGTGACCTGCAGGAACTGTTTTGTAAGACAGTGGTGGAAAGCTGCAACACATAAGTTAACCCAGCCTTCAAGGCTTAACCTGAGGCCAGAGGAAAGAGTATTTCCCATCACACAGGTGAGCAGCAAAGTCTGTCTTTTTGTATTTTTTTTTTAAGATCTGCCACTTAATCTATAAAAAAGAATAAACTAGCTTTTGAGAGAGTTCCACTATTTCTTTCGTATGTTTTCAAAATGTGCCTGGAACCCTACAGACCACTATGCAGAGTATTAGATACCAGCTGGCTATTTAATGAAGCCAGAAGGGAAAAGGTCACCTTGGAATTTACTATATAATAAGATAACCCTGCCAGAAACTCTCAATTGTAATTATTTAAGCAACACCAGTATTGAAAAAATACATGGTCAGCAAAGAGTAACGCCCTGGATATATTCTGTTCCAACTAGAGGTCGTTACACTAGGTAAGATGCTTATGCAACTTGAATTCAGTGGAGTTGAATTCATTAACATCAGGGTTGAATTTCACCCAAAGTCTTAACAGCTTCGAGGGTTTTAGTAAGTGATCATCCCAGCCAAGTAATATATGTTGGCTACAGTAAGATGAACATTTATTTAGTGAAAGAAACACTCCCTGCAGAAAATTATTTTGAAACTATTTTAAGGACAATAATCGGAAGGATACAGAAGTATAAGTGTGTGTACAAGGAGAACCGGGCAACCTAATAATGAACTACAGGTGAGAAATGTTAGAAAGGGAGTATTACACATCTTTATTTCCCTTGACATACTGTCTCCTATTAGTTTTTAACCCTTTTGCATTAGAAGCAAACTTGTGTTAGTCTTAATTCTCCCTGGTAGCTTATCCACACACACTATCCACAGACACAGGAATACAACCGTGAAGAGCAAGATCCAAACTCAGACTGATCCAGAACTTCTTGCCAGAATATGCTTCTAAGATTCCTCCAGGCATAAAACAGAGACCCCTCTACCTCTCCACCATTGCTTTGAACCCCTCAAACAGAACGTGGTAGCCAGACTGGCTGTGGTGAAGGTAATTAACACCACTGAATGGCAGCGCAAGCTGTAGGCCCCACACATACTGAAACTGCAGTTTGCAGAGGAAGACCATGAATTGATCAAACTCCACCATTTAAACACATTTAGCCATAACCGACTAACCACAATACCACACTTTTCAGCTCAAGGAAATGCAACCTATTCAATTTCTCAGGCCAGCATACCTCGTCTAAACATAAATCCTGAAGGGAATCTGTCAGCAATTAGTGCAATATTAGGTCACGGGCACTGAACTGGGTAGTTGCTAAAAAACACATGTTTGTCTGATCAGACCCTGGGCTTCTGTGTGTAAAATAACACTCATGGAAAAGCATTCCCCTGGATAGGTCAGCATTAGACACTTCAGTGTTCGGCTGTTTTTAAATCCCTGGTGAGAAAGACAAGGCTCTTCGGAGACCTATGTTGATTTTGAATTAAAGCATGGCCACACAGAGAGCAATTAATTAAAATCATTATTAATTCAGAGAATCAATATATCTACAACTAGCAATGCTAGTAACTAAAATGAATTCCGTGGAAAAAGTCAGAATCTTCTCTGCTCATCAGGTCTCTTCTAAAACTGACACAGAAATGAAACTTTTGAGGTGCCCCAAATTTTTAAAGTGTCTATTAATGGCCAACTGGTAGAGTCAGAAAATATTTGACCAAATATAGAATCTGAAGCACTGAAGGACAAGACTGAGGGAAGACAAAGCGATAAGGCAGAAGCCAATAACCAGGAGTTATCAGTTTATATTGCAAGTTACATGTTTTTATAGGAATGCTTGAGGTGCAAACATTTTCCAAAACCCCTCCAAGTTATTCCTCTTCCTGTGTAGTATTCCTCACTCTCCAGTTCAGTATTCAGGAAACAAGGATACAACAGTTTCACTAGGATACCTAATCATAAAAAGCATTTCTTAGGAACATTATTCAAAATGTTCTGCTTGAGTTTACACACTGATTGTAATTGCCCCTTCAGACACTAATAATTTACTTTGAAGTTTCCTTATGGTTTGAACTTGCTGTGTCTAATTTCAGTTTATTTAAGAAGTGATTCCTTAAATCTTTTCTCCACAGTTTGTAGCACATTGTTGGCTGTACTAAGAAATATCTTTGTTGTTTAACTCCAGCAGAGAACAATCAAGAGTACAAAGGACAAAAAGTAAAAAAAATAGTTATTCTTATCCAGATCTTGTAATTACATTTGGTTTTAAGTAATGCATTCAGGAAGTCGCAGATGCAAGAGAGACACTCCAGCTCTAATGCACTGACACATACAGGGACGCACTCAATTAATACAGTGTTCAAGTCCCTGGGGGGGGTCTCACAAATCCATCACAATAAACCTGTATAATAGCATAGCTTTGGGTTACAGCAGTCCATAAACTCAAATGAGAAATTGCAGATTTTGGTTTTGAACAGAAATGTAGGAATTATCAATGGAGCACTGACAATTCCCATGCAGTGAGAGAGTCACTGAGCCCAAGGCACACTGAAGCACTGGAACAGAAGTTTATCATAAGCAGATCCCTTGCATAAAGTTCATTCCAAGCCCTGAAAATTCCAATGTGCGTCCTCTCCTCCATATTACTATATAGCATTCATTGCAGCTTTTTTGCACAGAAACCTTTAATCTTGTGGAAAAAAATTTAGAAATCATTAACAGCAATTTTAAAAAGTATATTTTGAAGTATATTAGCTGATCTAATAAGCCCCACATGAAGGAAATCAATGAGTATATATATATATATATTATAAAGCTCTTCACATGATCACAGCAGTGCCTCTAGCAATGTTTGTCTTCTAAATTCCCTGCCAGTGTTCTAATCTAATGTCTTTATTTGCTGTAAATTTGAAACTCTAAAGTGATTTCAAAATGTTATTTTAAGTTCAAGAGCTGCTAACAATCCTTCATCATGAGATGTACTGTTTGAATGTTATCTGCTGCAGGGAATACTGAATAAAAATGGTTTTCTGATCACCTTTTCACAGCCCCATTAGTATCAGGCCCTGTTGTTTTCATAGGACAAACTCCTTAAAACCATATTCATGTTCAGGCACACCAATATTCACAAGAGTGCTATTAACATCCCTCACACTTTTGTTTTAAACAATATTAATCTGCAACTTTTATTTTAATCATAAATTGTGTATACTGGCATGTGCTAATTGAAGATGCTAGAAATAGCAGAGTATCATTTTACAGAAAGCAGGGAAAATGGATTAGATCCAAAGATGTCTCTATCTCATTTAGTGGCTGAAATGATTTAACTCCATGGAAAACAAAACTGAAATACAAAATATATTCCCTGAAGGAACTGTAATGAGCTTTACAATTAGCAGTGAGATAAATTCACTATGAAACAAACATCTTTGTAGCAAATAGCATTCAGGTAAGAAACAAAATGTTAGGAGACTTGCCCAAACTTGGAAGTATCTACCTTCCCTTGGACAGGACACCCCAGAACCCCCCAAAGCCAGCAACAGCAGGCAGTGTGTCTGGTATCATTTCCTGGACTGAACCCCAAACCCACATGACTCCACATTCGGACAACTGCCCCAGAAACAAACTGCTCCTTGAGTTACAAACATTACCAGATTATCTCAAATAAAGTTCATTATAGAGTGTATTTCAAAACTAACACATTTTCAAGCACTGTATCTTTCAATCCTGCATTAAGCTAAACTTTAATTTGATCTACTGACAACTCGTTCCCAACAGATTGCATTGCTGTTGAGGCTGCGGATATGGGTAGCAAGCAGCTTCTTTCAATCAGGTTCTCAAGACACAGCATCAAAAAAAGCACCTTCCTCATAATCACTTCAGATCTGTGTTATTTGGCTTTAAATTTTGCCATTATCTCAAATCCCAAGCCCAAAGATGCAGAAGTATTCCTACTCCAACCCACATGTTTTGCAGCACAAATGCTGTACCATACTGGTCCCACTGAAGGTATCATGGTCCTACTTAATTCAGTGGCAAGTTTCCCATGTCAGTGTATAGAACTGTCCAGCTGATGATTACCAGAGGGATAAAAAGTGTGCCTTTGTCTCTTTGCTGTACAAGACCAGCAAAGGTGTGACAGAAGGGCTTTGCCAATGGAAAGGTCTGTCCAAGGTCAGCAGTTCTGTTACCAAAAGGTTCTGTTACACATGAGCCAGTAAGAAAATACTGCTGAAAACTACTTTGAGAAGTCATTCTGACACAGCTCAGGGCTGTAGCTCTCTTTACACTTTACAGAGTTGGTAATACATCGCTTTTGCTCTTAACTGTAAAAAAATACTAGAGTAAATATACAGACTGATGAATACATCATTAATAGTTATGAATAGCTGTTATACAGCACTCCAAAACTGAACTGCTTGCTTTCCCAACAAACACACACTAGAAAACCAGTATGAGATGTTTCCTGGGGAATTTCAGATACAACTTATGGCTCTAACGAGTTAGTCCATTTTGGCTCACTAAGAAACACTAGTTAATTTGCAGCCCATTCTCAATTTGACTGCTAAAATATTTTCCTTCATCACATCGACACTCTTCCTACAGTAAAGATGTACAAGAAATGGAAAGCCAAAAAGGAATTGGAACCCTTGAGTGGGGAGAGAAGAAAATACTGTATTTGTGCTGTATGAAACTCAATTCATTCCAAACTGGGATTTTGTGAAAAGCTATTACAAAATTCCATGAACAACCAGCTGAACAACCAAACAGCCCATCTCCTTTAATCTGCATATTCTGACTACCCAGATAACATTCCAGAAACGCTTTAAAGTTTTATATACCACTGTCATGCTTTCTCTTTTTAACATAAGTTTATTGTTTTTAAGTGGCAAAAATTTAAAAATTTTATTCTGGAATCATTCCAGCTTGTGTGCAAAAACCAAAACTGCAGCCCTCAAAATGAGCAAACCTCAGCAAGATGAATCATATTCAGCAGAAACATTAGAACTGTGATTTTTATGAGGGTTACAGGCATTACAAAACTGAGCGATAGACTACAACAAAATAGTTCACAAAAGCAGTATGGAGAAGCTTTCAAACATTTGGATGACTTTTAGCTGAGTTTGAAACTCATATTCTTGCCTGCATTTTCCAGCACCTCTTGATTTTAAAGAAATACCTCCTTGTGAAAACCTTCCTGATTGCTCACTTGCTTAGTACTTTTGACAAAAGTGTGGAGTTTGGTGAAAACTGCTTAATGAAACCACACGGAACTCAAGACAACCTCCTAAAGAGAGAAAAGCAGGATAACTGATTCCTAGGAACATCTGCTATCATCTCCCCCCCAGAAAAAATCTTAGCGACCTTGAGCTGACTTCCGATTTTGCATTGAAGAAACTGTAAAATGTACAAAGTGAAAGGGAAACCAAAAGCAACCAACTCACACTCCCTGGAAAAAAAAAATGTTGCTTACAAGCAGCTCTGATGGCTACAATCGGATTACGACAGAAGAGGGTATTGAAAATTCAGTTTTGCAAAGCACTCAACTACATCCTTAAAGGAATGGCTGCTGGGTTATTTTTCTTGTTGCTGCTGCAGTATAAGGATAATTTTAAATTTTTTTAATTATTATTTTTAAAGTTCAAGACTTCTGCTTATTACCATTAATATAGAGAAAATAGTAAATGCCAGATCTGAGTTTTCAAGCTTCCCAGCTCCACCAGTGTTATGTGCACTACAAAAATGTCTAAATTCTGAATGCTATTTTATCAGTGAGAGATTTGTGACCACCAATATGCCAAAAAACCAACCTCACATTTACCATTTCACTTGTCCAATACATAGTTTGATAAACCTTTCTCTTAGTTTCAGCTTTCTGATCTGCTTGAACATGTTAATTTCTGTCCTGGTATAACTCACCTGCCTCAATAAACCAAGTTTATTGTGTAATAATGTAAGGAGAGTGGCTGGAGTCCTTCTAGGCTGGAATTACATCCTCAAGAATTCCTAGAATGGGAGGGAGCTGGCAAATTTAGCAGACTAAATCCATACCAGCAGTTTAAAATAAAATATATGAAATGGATAAAAACAAAAAAGAAAGAAAGAAAACATGATAGCATAAAGCAAGAGCTCAGGGGATAAGGAGTTAAGGAGTAGCTTGGGAAAGAAAAACTTTGTCACTTTCCCATACATGCCAACAGCCTGGTTATTTTTAATCAAAAATGTTACTCTCTTTCTGTCCTGCCCATTACAAAAATGTTCAAGGACATTTTAATATAGTTAAGGGAATTTTTCTGCCAGCTGTTTTCAGATGCTGGCACATAAATCTGACAGAAAAATTGCACTCAACTCCTGATTTTATGTATTAGTAATGTGACTACTTTCACTGGACTGCCAAGTAAACTATATTCTCACTCATTTTCTACCAAATGTACAAGTATCCATGGAAATTCTTCAGACAGAATTATTGGTTTAGCTCATCATCAAGTTAGTGTTGATGGATGCTATACAAACTGTTCTCATGAAAAAATGAGTGTTGGTGTATATTGGTATATAATGTATCAAAACCTCATTTGGATGAAACCAGGACAAATCAGAACTGAAAAGACCACCTAGACAAGAGGTTCAGAATAATTTGCTTTCTTGGACTGTGGGTAGCTTATTTTATTTCTTCAGTTTTGAAGTAACTTTTTGGTAAAATTATGGAACTCACTTTCTAGGTCAGACTATTCCCCGTAATAAACTCCCATCTACAGGCCATGTTTCTGCAGCACTCATTGCAGCTCCAGCAGGAATTAAGGGGAAGAAAGCAGAAAAGAGGGTAGAAGCAATTCCACAATGAGCACCTTCCTTTCCTGTACCTGATCAGCAGCTGAGATGCTTTACCCACCAGAAGGGAGATAAAGCAGCTGTCCAACAAGAGGACTGGGGTTTGGAACTTCTAGTACAGCTACATAGCTCTAGCAATAACCACACCAAGCTAGCAAGGATGGCCTCAGGTAGCTCTAATCTAAGGATGGTCTAACAGGTGAAGAGAAACTGAAGGGTGAGAGGCAAGTTTTATAAATCATAACTAACTCTTCTCTCTCCAGTCCACTCATCAGAATTGCCTACAAAACATGCACAAAATGTAGACAAACTAAGAGCTTTGTAAGCTGGGAACACGATAGGTTACAGTGGGGAATGCCACAGTTCAGAAATGCACACAAGACTGACGTAGATCTGGTATAAATTCCACATAATCTCTAATTTGCAACCCACTATACATATCTAGAAGTATACCTTAAGATGTTGTGCTACTATAAATATTCCAGGATCCTCCATGGTTTTCAATTAAGGACCTGCTTCAGAATAAACAACTGTAAAAATGACCTTGGATTCCTTGAATACCTCTTCAATATCAAATTATCTCAGTAAAATATTTATATACTTTCACTTTAAAAGAACTGAAATTTTTTGGCATTCAGAAGATGTTCTTTTCTCCTCAAGCAGTCTTTTACATAAAAAAGGATCTGCTTGGCTGGATTTTTGACTGATCAGAGAAGGTTAATGATGTGGGACAGGGAAACATCGCAGCGGAACCAACTAATAGGAGACACTAAAGCCAAGTTAGACAGGGAAATAGACTGTAACAGGTCTACAGTGTTTGTCATACAAAATCAATCTAGAATTATAAACAGCCAGTTAGCTCTGATCAAAACCCCTGTTTAATGATTTTTTTCTCTTTCCTCTCTTCTTCTTGACATGGATTTCACACTGCTCAGAAGGTCTTTCCTGGCATAACCTCCACCCAGTTGCACTAGCACACAAAGCATTCTTCATTCACTGAGATGCAACTTACCCAAATAGTTGTTGCTCTTTGACATCTCAGTAATGTTGATTTTAGTAGCTCCTTCAGGAATTTCCACTATCTTGTGGTAGCCAAGATTTGTTAGCGTGTGTTTGAAAACTCCAGACACAACCTTGCAAGCAGTGTTGTCCCCTCCACATATTCCACACTTGTCAATCACCTTGTCAGAACCCAGATAGTCATCACAGCCAATGCTCTGCAAAATAAAATAAGATTTCTTTTTCCAAGATCTTACAACTGCAGACTTCAGACATAACAACTGAGAATAGTATGACTTTCAGAGAATAATCAATTCTGAAATGATTTTGTGAATTAGCATTTCAGCAATGTCTTCTGTATGGAAAAAGGCAATAAAAACCAAAGCATTTGCAGACCCAGTGTTTTCGAGTTAGCCAACATGTTTTTACATCCTGCCAGCCAAAATCCAAGAACACACCACGAGCAGTAGTGCATTGATAATGCTGATTGCACACTCCTCAACTGAAAGAAAAGAACCTCTGAACAACATAGTTCCCACAGCTGCTGCTCAGAAAAGAGGTGGAGAGCTATGATTTTGTTATGATTCAAAGTAGGCTTTTTACAAAAGCAGAACTACTTCATCTATAGTCTTGTCTTAATCTCCTCTAAAACTGAGCACTCAGCCTATTCTCACCAAAAGAGGTGTCTGAGAAATCTTTATACTGCATCTAGACAGTTATAGAACAAATCCACCTGTTCATCAAGTAGAAAACCTTCAACCCACTCAGTAACACACACCTGGACAGGATAATTTAAAACAAAATCATTTCCTAGAATCATAGAATGGTTTGGGTTGGAAGGGGACCTTGAAGATGATCCAGTTCCAGCCCCTCTGCCATGGGCAGGGACACCTTCCACTAGACCAGGTTGCTCCAAGCCCCATCCAACTTGATCTTGATTTGTACAATCCGTAAAACAGCTTCCCTAAGCTGAGATGCCAAGGGAATCCTGGATGACCAGGGGTATAACTGGGGTTTTGCAAAAACAACACTGCTGTCCATTTTTTCTAACAGTTTAAAAAACAACTTATCTGCAATAAATCAGCTTCTGTTTTGTGACAACACAGTAAACACTTCAGCAGCAAGCCAAGGAAGAGATTTGATGTCCTGGAATTTTGATACTGGTTATGGCCTAAGTATAGCCTGGAGATAAGTAGGAATTTGTGACTGGCTGACAGCTAAACAGCATACAGACAAACCACATTTGATTCACTTCTGGAGTACAGGCTTGAATTTGACTTGGCTAGTGAGGAAGCTTCAGATCCTTAGGAGACAGCTTTAAGACAAGCAGCAGATATTTAATAAACCTTGAATCCCATGACAATACCTTTAAGTTATTAACGAGCAGAAAATCAGCTGCATATAATTAAAAACTCTGTATTCCTCAGAATAAAATTTGATTTTATTTGTGAAAAGGGTAGAAATGCCCAACTCAGGGCTTGCTGTTACAGGCATCACTGTTCTTATGCACTGGACACAAGACATTCCCCTAAACCCTTTACAAACACAGCACAGCTGATCTACCAAGCACCAGGATGTCCAAGAAAGAAACCCCTGCAACCCACACACCCCCCAAAAATTACATGGGCTACTTCATGACATTGCATGAACCATTTTATCCAGCCACTTTTACACAAGGACATTAGGGGTTACAACATAGTGAGCTTGTCAGAATACCAGACATTTGGGGCTTCACTCCTATGGTATTCCATTGACAGCTTACTCAGGAGAAAGATCTGAGAGTAATCAACAAAGGAATTCCAGCAAGAACTACAAAAATCATAAAGTAGTAGGACTTCACAGTAAGACAACCAGAGTTTGGCTTTATTTACAGCCATTGAAGCCAGCAGTAGTGTGTTCTTCAACTTCAGCACATCAGTAGCAATACTGGAAAATCAACCAAAATCTCCCAATCCTCAAAGAAAACATTCTGTCACAGATTTTAAAACTAAATCTTATTATTCTACTTCACCAGTGTCCCATGATGAGACATAAGAATAATGATGTCCACAAGGTGGCACTTACAATCCTTGTGAAATCAAAATGTAGGTCTTTGCAAAACAATAAAAAAGATTTAATTCCTTACCCTTAAACAAGAAATTTAAATGGCACTTCTTTTCAAATTAGCCTTTACCACAGGAGTAACAACTACTGCTACTTTCTTACCAGTAATGCATTCTTCAAAAATTTATCAGTCAATCCAAGGATTTCTTTGCTTTGGAATGAAATAAAATTGTTCTAATAAACTGAAATGAAAAACAAATCTCAAACTGTTTCTTCTTGCATCACACACTCTCCTTGTCTGGTCACCAGGTGGACTTCATTTATCAATCATAAATAAATATTTTAATTCAAATCCTGATGTCTCTCCTCCAAAGAAATCCTCACTGACTTCAAAGTTGACATCAGCTGGAAATTTGCCAAGTCACAGAAGGCGGCCTCTTTATGGATTTGACAGGGCAGAATTATATCAATTCCACAGTCATCACAATGCAAAATTTACTAACAAATTTAAAAGACTTTTGGATTTAAGTGTGTCAAACAGAAGTATGGGGTTTTTTTCCCCATTCACTTGAATTTTTGTGTAAAATTAAATCACTCCCACTGAGTCTGTGGAAATGAGAACGATCAAGTTAGGAAGCACCTGAGAAATTTTACATACACAAATCTTGGGGACCATAGTGATTGGTGGTGATGCCTAAAAAGCAACTGCCACATCAATCTTCATTAAGGGCAAGGATGACCTGAGGTTCAGTTGCAGGTTGGTCACCCTGACAGTCCTCAGAAAGACTGCAGAGCCAATCCTTATGGAAGTTACTTCCAAATGTAGGAAGGACAAAAAAAACCCCAGAAAGATGACTGGGATCAACCATCATGGATGTACCAAGGGCAGGCTGTGCCTCAACAAGCTACCATCTTCAGTTATTCAATGACAAGTTCAGCATATGAGTGGAGAGAAAGGGATGTTCTGTGCCTTGACTTTAACGAGGCCTTCAGAGTCTCCCTCAGCATTCTTAAAGCCACACTGGAGAAATTCAGACTGGGAAAGTTGACAATAAGGTGAGTGGGCAACTCACGGACATGCTGCTCATGTAATCCTTCCCCTCCAGGCAGGAGGTAGAGCAGATTAGGAACAAGGAAGCACATATTGCTTGGGCATTTGAAAGCTCTGGCTCCTCATCTTTTGGAGTTACAGTTTGCATTAGTGGACTTAGATTCCTTTTCCAGACACACAGTTGCTGATACTCTCACCCCAACTTTTTTTTCATGCCTTTGATAAATCTCTCTCCTCTCCACTAGGAAGGACACTAGTTTTTCTGGGTTTTTTCCTCCAAATTCTAAGCAAGTCTGCCTAGAGATTGACTGGATGGCTCTCTCCCCAATGTGTGAAGAAGTTGAGCATAATAATACTACCTTTCTCTGGTCACTGTTAAAAACCTTTGACTTTCATATATGATCTTACAGATTTAACTCCTACAATTAGATAAACATAATTCCTTTCATTTCTCTGTCTGCGAAGAACATTAAATGAGACACCAGTGAAGATGTTATGACTGCTAGAGGGTAATAGCCAGCATGTGCCCTTTTAACAGAAGAGCAGGGGAATGCCAGCACACAGCCCACGTTTGAAGCATTTTACTGTACAGACATCAGTGCAAGGTTTGGTGGTGTATGCTCTTCACTGGAAACCAACTCAACAGGCTGCTCAGCAGTGAGGAGCCATGGCTATACTCGAGCAAGAGGTACCTTCAGAAAACCTCCAAAGGCAGAGCACAACAAAGCCAGCAGAGCCTGCTTGTCTCACTTTAATGTCTCACACGTCTTCAAGGTTGCAGCCTAACCCTCATTTGCTCTACGAATCAAAGGAGCAATGTTGAGAATTTACATTCAACCACAGGATAACAAACAACATTCTAATGGCTCTCACTTGATTTGTGGTTAGCTATAACCATAATTTTTACCCAAACATTTGATCCTGCTTTGGCTTTCAAATATTTCCTGCTGTCCATAGACCTAACACTCACAAATCTTTGATGCTATTTACAGCCCCTCACGATTAGATTGTGGTCACATCCAGATGTGGTCCACTTAATTAATCACAGATTTTCTTACCTGCACAATAGCTGGTTTCATTACCTGTGCTTTATGCTGAACTTCATTTTGGCAGGTAAGTTTCAGACAGTAAGAAGAAGCAAGCTATTCATTTTTGACAACCTGAAGAATTTGAATTACATTTATCGCGTGTAAATATGCACCAGTTTAGTGGAAAAAAAGCTACTCACATGAAGACAAAGACTCTTTCACTATGCTATTCAGTAGTTTCTTACTGGCTAGAAAATTACTCAAGAGAAAAAAGGTTTTATTCTTGTTACAATGGAAAAAGTAAAGCCACCCAGGAAAAGTAATCATGTGAAAAGATGGTCTTAGAGATATCAACTAGTAACAGCTAATAAAAAAGGATTAAAAAATCTAAAGTATGCATCTCACACTGATACCTCCGACAGATAGGAAAACAACTTCTCTCCTGTTGTTTTAAGGAAAGATACCCTAAATGAGACTTGTAGTTCTCCCATACACAAACCCAGTGTAAGGTCTGTGAAATCTACCTAAACCTCCAGCAATGCTGCAGCAATAAAGACTTGAAATACAAACAGACCACTGCTGCCTGTCACCTATCAAAGTCAAGAGAGCTATTCAGCATTGAGACCCCACTCTACAGAGAGCTTATTAAAGGAGTTTACTCAAGTGTTTTAAAGTGGATGTGTTAGTAGCATTTAAGAGTGAAGTAGATGAAGATGCCTTATCCCAATATGTACATTCCATTGGCAAACACACCTAGAAGGTGAGTGCAGGGCTGGTGGGCGTGTCCCCATTTGATCCCGTACAGTTCAGTCAGCAGCTCTCATTTCTGCCTGGGTTAGGAGGAATCTGTCTTACCCGTGCCCAGGAGCCTCTGGGCACTGAATCCAACCACAGGCACGTGACCCTACACAAGGAGAGTAGTTTCACCATGCCTGGACCCTGGGCCAGGCTGTTCCCATACCAACCTGCTGCTAGACCACTCACAAGCACATCCAGTGTCCTGGGGCTTCAGTTTTGAGCTTCTGTACTTTCAAGCTAATCAGATTGCTCACATTCACTAAGAATGAAAATACTGGGATAGAAAAAACCACCAAAGGTACCTCAAATTCAAAGTGTGACTATTTTTTTTGTTATCTGAACATTAAATTTGCAACTAGAAGCTCCATACCCTTAAAAGTTCTAATGCTCAAGAGGTGGAACAGGTTCAAATAATATATGCACCTCTAAAATGCACTAATTGCTTTTTCACCTCAGAAAATTTAAAACTGCAAGGATGGTAAAGCTGCTCTAGTCCAAAAGCAGACTAAATCTAATCTGAAAGAAATATTCCTAAATCACATATTAACAAAGCACTTACATCTGCTTGAATACACTGATCTGCTGCAAATATGCCAGATTACTCGATATCCCAGATTCAGCAAGAGTAAGCAAACTCTATGCTTCTATTTATACAACTCTGGAAAAGCAGAAAACCATTTCAATATCTAAGAGATACCAACTCCACACAATATAGTTCTTTAAGAAGGGTATCTTCTTTCCTAGAATTTGTAAACAAAGTGCTTATTTATGCTGTGGATCATAAGGTTAAAGCCTTCAAAAATGCAGAGAGGGCTTGGATATACAGATGTACTGAATTCAGTAACAGTGCAGTCTGAAAACCCATGAAATGATTCTCCAAATCTAGACTAAATTGACCTTGTTGGCAATGACAAGAAACAGTTAAACAAAATAATACAATTCATGTAGTTGATGTTAACTCTATGTCTTTTTAAAACACCCCTTATCTAAGTGGCTAAAGCTAATGCGTGTCAGCACCACCCTGATCCTACCTCAGTGTAACTGCTGGCAAGTAGTACCATGCCCATTTCAGGACTAAATGAAAGGTCTCCACAATTCTCTTCAAAAGAGTGGTACTTCAGAGAACAAATGCAAAACCCGATATAACCTAACCACAGTTAGAGCTGTTTCCCCAACACCACACACTGACTCCCTGCTAACCCCAAAATTCTGCATTTTAATTCTTTCCTGAGCTTTTACAAGACCTACCATTATTCTTTTCTGGTTCACGAATGTCACAAAGAGCATAAACAAACAGTAATAACATTTGAAGCCAACCTGAGGAAGAGAGTGAAGAACACAAATAGTTTCAGTTATGACTGATGTTCAGAACAGCCTCCTGAGCACTCACAGGCACTCAACTCTCCCACACAGCAATGAGTCTCTGCTTCCACAGCAAGTATTTAACGGTTTCAAGAGAAGTTCTATGGCATGGTGACCTCTTTGATGCTGTTTTTGTCCTGCCCTTTAGGAACAGGAGATGGAAAAGATGCCAGTCCATTTTTCTATTTGAATGATGTAAAAATACAATCTATTTCTTCTGAAAAATCAGAAGTGGCAGAGCAGCCACTCCACAGTGCAGGAGACAACTCCAGTGGCATAGCCAGGAGTGGAAGCTTCCGTTCAATACTATTTTCTCCATCCTTGGTGCTGAACAGCTACACACTATCACCTCAATTAACATCCATTTAAGCAACATGGGTGATTAACCCAAATAAACACAATTGATGTACTTACACAAATACAAATGCTTTCTCTTCTCACTACATGGAGCTGTAACTGCACACTTGCAAATACTTGCAAAGAAGTCTTTCAAACTTATAGGTTCAAGTTTTCTATTTTTTAATTTTATTCTTGCAAAGCTCTATTTGATCCTGCAGTACTGAAATACCATAGTTTTGCCTGTCCTATAGAAAATAATAGCCCTCAAAACATAAAGCTGGGGACAGGGGAGGAGTGTTTTGCAAATGCACTGCAAAACATGTGGAATCTAAATATTCTGGAGCTTTATATACTCCTGTTGACCAGAATTTAGGAAAGGAGGCAGCGCACCCTAGCCCTGTTACATGAGTTAAGTACAAAGTCCATTTAATGTTCAGGCATCTGGATTTCTGGCTGTACATCAGTGCTGTAGGGGGAGGAAATGTGCACATCCAAGAGGGAGGAGACCACAAGAGCAGAAGATGCAATGGCACATAAAGCTCCTTCCAAGTGTGTGACTGCATCACAACTGGCAGAAATTGAAACACCCATTACCTATGAATACAACAAATATCTGTGAAAATTTGTTGAAGATTCCACACAGCTGCAGATCACTTCTCTTCAGGATCTCACATGGCCCTAAGTATTTATCAGACTTTTTAGATTTATCATAAAAGAGATAATCCTTTGCTCTTCAGCCAGCAAGGACTGGATTTAACTAGTGCTTGGTTCTGAACACAGTGTTGCTGGAAGGTTTGTGCCAAGGCCTATGATGATTGTTCAGAAACATCCCTTCTGATTAAAAAAACAGAAATACATTTACTCTCACGTGAAACAGTATTTCCAGGAGCTGCTCCGCTACCTGTTATCAAGCTCTTCCTTGATAATCTTGCAACCAAGGTACGAAGTAGATTCCCTTGGCTCACATTCTTCACCCTGTTCTACTGTTCCTGGGTTTAAAGGAGTCTTGCCCAAATAAACCCTTGTCTGTACGGCACACTAAAATACTGTTCTAAATACATCTGGTTTGTACTACACTGGGAAGTTTTCTCTACTATATGATCTTCACCTACTTGTGAGAAATGATTTGCAGAGAGGGGTTTCCTTTTTACAGTGGGAGTTTGTGGTGACAGACATGGAATGAGAGAATACCAGCACCCCACCCCTACTTGTAGAGCTCATGTGAAGAGGGGCAGAATAACGTTCTGCAAAAACACTTAACTAAAATTATCCCTCTTTCTATAACAATGAGTATGATTCATATAAAGATAATAGTTATACAGAACAGTGTCTTTTTAGACAAAAACAAGCCCTCCTTTTCACTTGTTTTAATAGACTTCTTACATGGGACTAATCAGTTTACATCATTTGTCATGCTCAAATACTACCAAATAATGAAATTTATGTTTTGAGTGACATTTTTGCAGCCAGAAACCAGGGAGTTTGGTTCTTTATAATTTGTCTATTCTACTCGTTGATAAAGTCCAATTCTTAGGATGCTGATTTTCCTGTAACTCAGACTTGTAGACCAAAATCCCTTTTCTAGGCTTCTAAACCTATTCAGACAAGAGTGAAGCAGTTTCTCACAGAAAACCAAACTTAAGAATGGTCTTTCTCTAGATAATGCCACTGAATGTTCTATGTTCCTTCCTCAGCTACCTGTGTATATATGACTGCATGAGGCTTTCATAGGGGTTAGATTTAGCAGCTTGTATTACAAAAGAGGTATTCTTGAAACCTAAGGATTTTTTAAAGTTGCTATTTAACTGTTTTAAACATCTCAAAGTAGACACGAAAAGGTAAGAAATAGTAGAATTCACAGTGATTTGACCTTTCTATCACTAAAGATCTAAAATTCTCTTTGAAAATTTTCAACATTTTTCTGTATTTTAGCAGTTTCTTAATATTTGCCATATCAAGACATATGGTCAGGTATAAGCAATATTTTTTACTTAGTATCTCGACGTATTTCAATGCTGCAGTCCTTTAAATATTTTTTATTTCTGTTAATCAGAGAGAAGATGTGCAAACCATCAGTGACGAGGTCCCTGAGTAATGGAAAACTGTATGCATTTCTCTATTTCGACTGGCTTACAAATAAGGAAAAGAATGGGGCCTCATGCCCTCCTCAGAAGAGTATGTTCAACTTCACCATCGTGTCAATAATGACTTCACCCTTAATTTGCACTAGAAATTCCTGGCTCTTAGTATTTTCTAGCTAATGTGAAGATACTCAGGTTAGCAAAAAAACCCCCAAGTATGAAGAGCTTCAGAAGAATCTCAAGGCAGTGAATGATCAAGCCCTTTGAATAATTAGATTCAATCACCAAAACTCTCCCAGTGTATTACAATAACACAGAAATGTGGAGTCCTTGCAAGTCACATCAAAGGTCCGTTATTCAAAGGCATCAATAATGGGTGCATACGAGTGATCCTGAAGCTAGGAAAAATGTATGCTATTTTGTCAGAATATGCTTCAAGGCTGCATTTTTACTTTGAGGCACAAAGACTTCCTCAGTCAAATATAATGTCTTTCTATCATTTAGTAGTCCTTTACTGAATATGCTTAGCTTCCTTCCTGAAATTTAGCAGGTCTAATTCCTATGTGAGTCAGTTCCACTACATGCCACATCATCTTTGTTTGAGAATAGCACTGGGTAATTTCTGCCAATGACTTGGAGATCTTGTACTGAGACAGACAATGACAATCATTTCCTCTTCACATTCTCCATGAACTCTCAAGTTTTATGGACTTCACTCAATCATTCTCACCCAAGTTATTGTTCTTCCAGATTGACATGTTCAGCCTATGGTATCCTGACATGTTATTCCACTCCCTTGTCATCTTCGTTGGTTTAACTGCGCCCCCCGTACTTCGGAACCGTCCCACCTGAGCTGGGGAGGCCACACATTTGAGATGCACATGTGCCACACGTGTGTTTGTCCATCTATACATACTCATACCCAGAAACACACACAGAACAACCTGCTCTGGTTTATCACTGCTTTCTTCATTCCTAACTTCTTTTTTTTGTGTCATTTCAACAGACTCATTCTCTTCCTTTTCTAATCTAGTTCTTTGAATACCCCTTACTTTAGTGCCTGTGCAGGAGGCTGTTACATCTAATAGTTTTTAAAAAGCTAATTGCTTTTAAGATGTTTTTTAGGAATGCACATTTTTCAAAAGTTCAGTCCTGGTTTAAATATCATTACAGGCTCTGTGCAGACAGAGCCACAACCACATTCACAGTGTTTTCTCAGGATGGAACTCATTAAAGGTTTGGTTAATTTTGGCAGGCTAAGCAAAACTCTGATATGCTTGCAAACAAATGCAATTGCACCACTTTCACAACTGACCCAGTCATTTCTGAGTTCAGCTCACTGCTTTCCCTCATACCATTCTTACTATATTGTTTGCTCTAAATTGTTTAGAGAAGGCAACTCCTTCTGCTACTACCTTTCTTCAAATCACTTAAAAGTTCTTGATCTCAAACCCTGTTTCCCTGTCTCACTGGAACTATTTCTCAACAGCTTTTTTCTTCTTTTTTTGGACATCTTGACAGGTCAAAATAGACATGAAAACTGCAAGTAGTTTTAAAAGGTGAAATTTTTCTCGAGTGTCATCCATTTTGGAATGCCCTGTAAAAGTCACAGCCACAATGCTTGGATTCTTTTCTGGGTTTTGAGATAGCCGATCTAACTTTTCCCAGAGCACTGAAGTTCAGAGAGTTGCAGTTAGATTCAACAAGTTCTTCAAACAATTTTTGTGCTATAGAAAAGACAATCACAAATGCAACCTCAAATTTGATTTCCTTTGGCTTTGCTTTGGTTGTCAGTGAAAGGGTGAGAATCAAGCTAGATAAATCAAGGGCACCTGAGAATTACTGAGAATCTCCTTACTGTAGACTCGACAGCTGTTCAAATACACAAATCTGAGTTTAAATTTTGTTATGTCAAATATCATCTGAATTTCAAACACAAAGATACCCCCTTGTAAAGCAGGAAAACAGCTAAAAGGAATGCAATACAGTGTCTCCGAGATGACTGGAAATGGCTATGTATGCAACAAAGATCAGATTTCAGGAATGTTACTTTTTTCTGTGTTGCCCAAAGTCACCACATAGATACTATGCATTTGCTATACCCTTTGTATCTTCATTACTACTTGAACAAAAATCCTGCCACTAGGACTTAAGTTTAATTTGAGGATGGTTTCTGTAAAGACTCTACATACCGGGGTTCGCACTACGAGTACCTACAACTGCACCACGGCCACTGCCTGCTCCTGGACCTGCACAGGGCATTCACACAAGGAACTCATCCATTTATTTGGCCACTGCAGTTTCATCTGCACATGTTTATATCAGAGAAAACATAAGAAAGAAGCATCAAAGTCTGAAGCAGGTTATCTTCCCAGAGAGGGACATATGTTACACAGGAGGAGACAGAGGGGACTGGCTGTGTTCTTAACGTGATGAAATGGACTCTGAGGCACATCTGTCATCTGTCAGCTTTCAACCCTTACATTCCCCCAGCTCCGAAAGATGAGAGTTCATGGTTCTGTGTCTTTTAGGCATTTCTGTTTCCTGGACTGATATACTGGAGAGGGAAAAGGAACAAGTTTTGAGTAGTCTTTGGATTTTTTCAGCAAAGATGAATTAGAGGTCAGAATATTAAAAAAAAAAAGTTGTTTCTCCTAATACTTGAAAAAGAATTTTGCCAACAGCATTTTCTTTTCAAACATAAGGTTGAAACATTCCAAACATAAAGGCTGAAAAATAGAGATGCTACAGTTGTCATTCTGTGTCTCACTGATTACGTAAGAAGGGATTGCATAGCAAGTTTTATGACTAACTGGGTGAATGAGAAAAGATAATGGAAATGCGGAAGTTAATTTTGTCTACTTGAATCTTGGGGGTTTTATTTCCAAGTGCTTTTTCTCATGATACCAAAAAAGGTAGAGTTTTTGTATCATGTAGATACTCCCTCACCTCCCCAAACTTAGAAAGCAAGAGGTCTCAGTGAAGAATCCTTTTATATAAATGAGGACAAAGGAAACTGGAAATTACTAACTGGTTTCAGACATTACTAGCACTAGAACTCTTGTGACCTGGTCTAACATAAAAAAAAAATCAAACTTCTAGAAGCAATTTTGTAGGAAAAAGAAATATGTGCCAACTTCTGCAGAATTCAATTCATAGTTAAGTACTACTGCATCCCAACACTGCTCCCCAGAATACACAAACCTTTCTAAGCCACACAGAATTCTCAGCTGCCTTTATTCTGTAACAGATTTATCAGTTTTACCTGTTTGGTATGTTCAAATAAATGTCCCTATGGGGGTACCATAGTTAACAAATACTTGCATCTTTCACAATCTCAAAGTCAAAACAAAGATATATTTAGTATTTTCTGAAAAATAAGAGACTATATATTAAAGTGTCCCAGTGTAACATTCCTGTAAACTTCTGACTGTTCCATCCTGCTTAATAATACAGAAGTCAAGAATAGAGACTATGTGAGGGACCCTTGAGAGGGGAGAAGTTAGATTCACTGTCTTTCTAACAATTCCCTATGTGAAAAGAACTCTAGCCCTTGCCAGCAGACTAGTCCCAACTGGCTTTATACTAGGGTTGTGTTTATTCAAGTGTTCTCCTTTATGAAGGAAAAACTTGGCTTTATTTCAAGGTAAAGAAAAAAACCTCCAAGCAGCAAAATATTCTAAGGACAGATGTCTGATCTTGAAACAGCCGCTAACACAGCCAGAATATATCTGTGCAATAAACACTTACTCATTAGTCCTCTCTTTCAACTGCATGTATTTCTTTTCATCCGCGATGTTGCTCACAAAAAAGGTAGCACAGAATACAGTGTTCTCTATTATCTCCTGGGACAACTTTAATTAATTCCTTTAATTCTAATAAATTTGAAATTCAGTAACATGTGTTTGGGGTTTTTTTCCCCTCCAGGGGTTTAATTATGTCTGTTACACTTGAACTGTGCTACGAAGAGCTGTTAGGTGCATGGCCCCAACAGCAGCAGCACCCAGGAACCCGATACCTCGGGATCTCCTCTGAACCCAAGGACCACTGTGACCTGTGCTTCACCCTGCACTGCTCACTGACACTTGGCTTATGTCGTTACTTCCTCTCCACCTTGGTGCACCCACCTTCGAGACTACTTGCACTGATACAATTTCATGCCCAAAGAAAGAAAGAAATACAAGCAGAGCTGGTAACTACAGTAATGGCTAATATTTTCAAATGCTTTCCAATAATATCCCTGTTGCTTTTAGGTGGTTATAGCTCTGCCAGAACTTAACAACCCACACTGAAAATTTGCTTGCCAGGGACTTTAAACAAGCTGAACATTTCTTTTCAAAGAAAATAAACAGCAAAAATAATTCTGTTTTTTTCCAAAAACTAGGATTAAATAAAATTGTTTGTTTTGCAAATATTTTTAAAAGAACTTACAACTGGTTTACTCAGAAATGCTTGTTCTTTTCTTTTTAAGATCAGGGGCTCAAAATTGGCACGGAGACTGAGACAGTATCAAGGATGTGATCCTTTCTCTTCTTATGAAAAGATGCCCATGTCTAGTCAAGATTTAAAGCCCTGAGTATCACCATGGCATCTGGTCAACACACCCAAGTTAGGGATTGGGCAGTACAACACTGAAAAAACCCCGGTCATACTGTGCGTGCTCCAGAGTTTCAAGTAAGTTCTAGCCTTGGCCTACAAAAGCTACTGTCATGACAGAGAGTGCAGGGAAACAGTCACTGAAGCAGCTCAGAAACTGTGTATTCTACTGTACACGACTGAGGAACATACAGTCAGTGTGTGACAAGGACACAAAGCCACGCTGGAGCACAGCACACAGGAGCTGTTTTCCCAGCACAAAAGAAGGCAAAAGAGAAGATGAGTCATCTACAGCCAGAACCTTCAGAAACTGTACCAAAGAATCCTGAGTCTTAACACTTCAGCTGTTCAGCAAAGAGCTGATATCCAGCAGCTTTTTATCTAATGACTTCTAAACACTTGCTGGCCTTCATGAGAGTCAAGGTGATTTCCTGATGAAACCTCTTGGAGGAGCAGGAGTTTACAGCTTTTCTTCTTTAGAAACAAAGAAAGCTTTTATGACTGTTCCAAATGCAGGAAAATGACGATATTCAAGTATACCTCTCAGTAAGCTCTCAAACTCTCCTTATCCCCTCCTCCATATGAATTTCCACGGCCAGCTAGAGGTGCAGAGATGTACCCCAACACCGTATCCACAGTAAGTAGGTGGGATGGTACCATCAGCAGGTAAGAAACATTCTTTCTCAGTAAGAAAATGCTATGTATCTTATTGAAAGGTCTGGCTTGCCATTTATTTGGTTAGGCATTCCATAAATGCTCTTCTGGCCCAAGGCACGGGGAAAAGGAATAGACAGTACCAAGTCCAGACTTCAGAATCTGAGTTCCAAATGGGGCAGAGTGCAGGCAGGCAGGCAGTGCTCTCATTCTTGACTGCTCATGCTCATTTTTACAACAGGTTCTCATGGTCATCCCTGGGCTGCTCCAGAGGCCGCACAGCCATGCTCATGTTCCACAACGGCACCAGGCCAATGCCTGACAGAGCAGGTTTAGAGACACCTATTGTGGCCTGACCTCAGTCCTCTCCTGAAGAAACACTCCAGCTCTTTAAATACCAGAAAGTCATGAACAGCCCATGGGGGGAAGTGGGATCACGGCAATTTCACCTTCAGTCTGCCTATGTATATCCGACATCTCTGTCCTCTCTGTGGTTTACTTAAGTCACGACCTGCAAAGTCATCCTAATACTCAGGAGCAAGGGACTGAATCCAATATTCTCCCTACCCTGAGCTGAGAGTGATACCCCTCCCCCCAGACAAGATAAAGTTAAAATTAACAGGTTTTGGCCTTGGGCAAAAAGAGCATTTATGGAATGCCTAACCAAGTAACCCCTATCTCCTTTGATGGAGGAATTATCAAGCACTGATAGCCTGCAGCAGCAAGAACTGAGCTGTTCTTTAAAGAAACTCGTATCAACAATGGGAGGTAACTTCCTAGCTTGACTTCTGCACTAAAAACTGGAATCTATTGTATTTATCATGCTAACAGCAAAGCACATGCATCTCTTTCCTAGCACTTCTGTTCTTAGAATGTACAATCCATCTGCTGGTAAATCAGCTCGGCCTCAGGGATTACGTAATATTCTCACTCACTCACTGTATGGCACCAATTACACACAATTTCAGTTTCAGTTGTATTTTAGACATTTCAAAATCTCTCACTCCAAAGTACCAGCAAACTCACTGATGTAATTTAATTATTACACATTATTTGTGCCAAGACATGACAGTTTGGATTAATCAGTCTGCCCATGGTTGATCCCCAGCAATATCACAAAAACAACTCTTCTAGGGCTCTGACTCTTTAGGCTTATTCTTTCTACTCCAAGTGCCTGATAAAGTACATTATAGGAAGCCAAAGTAACACCACATTTTTATTCAAGGCAGATCCACATTTAGGCTCTTGCTGGAAATAAATACAAAATTTTCTCTGGCTGTAAACTGAGGATTTTCTTCCATTTAATTCTGCCTTTTTAAAATTTATTACTCTGCCAGTGAGTGCTTTTCAAATAGAAAACTGTTGATTTCTTTCACTTAGTTCTATTGTACCTGCTGTGGCTTGCAGGCAAAAACATTGCTAGCTGCTGTGAAGGGTTTGAGTCCCATTCCTTTTTCAATCCTGTGTGCTTTTCTCCCATCTTTTCTCTCTACTTTATCACTCAAGTATCTGTTTATCCATAGCAGGGGGTAGGGAGAGAGAAATGATGAATAGTGTTGTGCTTAGCCTCCTAAATACTTTATCTGGGCACTGAACTCAACAGTAATTCTGCTACTTCATTTATTGGTAAACACCCCACGTATTTCTCAATCAGGCAAACTCTGTGGAAAAAATGTAGGACCCTTCCATAATATAATTCAGCAACAGCTAATGAGATGCATGTCCCACCTACCTCCATTTCCCAGTGCCTCTGGAGTGGAATTTACTGAACTGATCCTACACAACCAGCAGGCACTCTGACTAATATTTGCTTTGGTATAGCAATCCCAACTGTCCAGTGCAAACACAAGTGCCCATCACAGTACGAACAGTGCAAATTCTTTGACAACCAGCCAGACACCCCGGACAATTGCTCTCCTGCCCAAGACTGTTTTGCTTGCTCTGTCTTCTAGAAGCCCACAGCCCAAAAACTCTGAAATCATTTTTATGCTGTTCATCAAAATAGAATTAAAATCTATTTTGAGCACATCTACTCCTCTAAGCTTTTATGGTACACAGTTGATATAGTTTCTGTATCCTTATCAGATTCTAAGTTGCATACAACTTCTCTCTGAACTTGAAATAGTACTCAATTCTTTAAAAATGCTATTTAATTATGATTCTCCTAAAATCTACTCAAGTGCCCACCACCTTAGAGTCACTGGCCAACTGTAGGGACACAATATTATCACGTATGAAGAACTGCAAGTTATGAGTACAGTGGAGACCTTACTCTGAATAAGGCCCCGAATCACATCTTCAGGACTGAGCCCTAACTTAAGAATGTGTCACAAATAAGCAGCAGTTAAAAGAGAAATGTCATAGAAGTGTGTACAGTAGCAACACACATTATACAACATCCCAGAAAAATATGCTGACATCTACATTTAAGGACTTACAAATACAATTAGCTTGCCCAAATGGATGTCACAAGGTATCTAAGACTGAGATTTCATAAATAACTTAATAATTAGTCCTTGTAAAAATGACACTAACTATAGCATCCACCCATATGAACTAATACAAGCGAGAAAAAACCCACACCTGAATAATTTCCTCATTCCAATCCTGCAATATGTCCAGACTCACTTCAGACACACACACAAAAGCAAAATAAATTCTCTCTTTTCCCTAGCATAAAGTAGTACAAAACAAGTAACTGCAAAAGCAGGCAGTACAGTGTCAATAAAACTGTCTGGCAAACTTAGATTGTTCCAATTACAGCGACAGCCAAAAGCTATATGGAAAGAGCCAACAAAATACCAATGGCAAGCAAGGAAAGAGCCAGCCAAGCCAACGCACTGTTTGGTTTCCCATCTGAGGAAGGAGGGAAGAGAGGTGAATTTCCACCTGGAACAAATTCATAAAATAGTCCAGAGCACAGAATTCTGGCAGCTGTATTTGCTGTTATACTGAATCAATATCCTGATCAAATCTGGCAACACTCATGCAAGCATCTGTTTTCTGCATTCATTGCTATGTAAATATCCAAGAAGCACAGCTCCATCCTAGGCAATGGAGGAGCTTGTATGCACCAAAGAGGACAATTCTCCAGCCACAGAGGAACCGTAATAGCGAGGGTTTCCCAGCAGCTCTCTGAAAGAAGTAGTGGAGGGAACCAAATTTTCTCTCATCATGTGAGCATCATGCACAGTGTACATGCAGAACCACGCACAACTAAGCATGTGTAGTTTCAGCAGCTCTATTACACAGCAAACTGATCAGAGTGCACAAAGCAGCTGTGACTGAAAAAGGCAGTGATACATGAAGCACATGTCATTTTAAAATGTGTGAAATAATACAACGAAGTATTAAGAAACCCACAACAAACCTGAGATTAAATAAAATACAAGCAAAAAGGAATAAAAAAAAGGGGGAAAAATAAATTAATCAAACCGTACCATTACACAAGGAAAGTAAAGAGCTGTCCTTGAAATCAACTGAAAGTCAATCAGAAAATTCCAACTCCTTCATGAGTCCTAGGATTGCCTTAAGTCAGCTAGGTGATTATACGGAAAAGTACTAAAATGCAAGTAGTGCTTTCGAAAACTTTAAAGAGTACCACACAAATTCCACATAATCTAGATCTTTACTTCTCCAAGATTCACCTGGACAAAACAGTCCACCAGAACAGCTTCTAAGCAGTTTTATTGTATATCACTTTGGAACCAGAGAGTCACAGGATAATGTGCTCCCTAGTCTTTAAAATAATCAGGCAGCACTATCAAAATGTGCAGTATCTCCTTATGCCAAAATACCTGAAGGGCCATATAAATTGCTGTCAACAAGATGTCGTCAATTTGCTGAAAACCAATACTCTAATCAGCTTTGTTATTATCCAGAATGTGTCTATAGCCATGTTACACGGGCAACTAATTGCATAATAATAAAAATATTTCCATATGAACATTCCAGACTGCATTTGTATTGCTTACATCCACATTTAACATCCATCTCATCAGCAAATTAAATACAATACATGAAAATATTGCCTGATAGTTCAGTACAAATGAAACTCCAGAGCTGAAACAAAAGACTGATAGTACAATGTTGTTTTAATAAAATTTACTGTAGGAAACTACTTAAAGAGCATAAAGGAAGGAAAATTATGTTACATAATACTACCAAACTGTATTTTTAGTGATGACAGACTGGCTGTGAAATTATAACAGATTGCAAAGACATCAGTGCTGGCTGAGGAAAAACAGTTTTAAGGTAAAGTAATCAAGTGAAACATTAGTAATCAGATTAGCAGAGGATACAATGAGAGAATTTAACAAGCAAGCAGATTGCACAGACTAGTCTCCATTCTGATGCTAATTGATGGCTGACAAGTCACTCTATTCCTATGGAGAATTTTGAACCATTTTTCATTAGTTAGATTACAGTTATGTCTAGAGAATGCACTGTAAAAAAAAAATCTTTTTTTGGAAATATTGCAAGAAACAGTAAGACAGAGTGCCATCATAATATTTGCAGAGACGTAAAACCGTAACACTGACTGACATCTTCAAAACTGACATCTTCAAAATTACACAGAAATCTCTGTACAGAATTGTACCAAAAATATTCACACTGTTATGGATAAAAACATGTATGAGCTCCAGAAAAAACAGCCAAGCAACAGTTTTTAAAAAAAAGGCCTGTGTTGCTAAGAAAGGACACTGTTCATTACAATAAAATTGAGAAACATGATGTTCGTGTCAAGATCAGAAAGCTCAGTGCATCACAGCTCAGCAGGGAAGACTCTGCACTCTGGCAAGAGAGAAGGGCTGGGTGTTACAGCAGGTCACCTTCACCCCTCCTGCTCCTGTGGTTGCAACAGGCACAACAACTGCTGCCATGAAGTTACCCTGAACAAGAAAAAGGGACAAACGCCCAGCAACTCTTCTTTGGATTTATGGAGTGAGTTTCTGAGTTGGAAAGTCACTCCTAACTATCCACAAGGTTAGACGAGATCTGTCAAAAACCCCAAGTCCTCCTCACTAAGCAAGAGCCAAGCCAGGAGACAGAGCAAGGCCTGGAGAAGACATTCCTTGCCCTCCACATTGCACACAAGCGATCCCTTCCAGACTACTTTGATAGATATGTACTGGTGTTTCAGAGTAGACAGGTATATGTCAGTGCCAGTGGTAAAATCAACCTGACTTGAGATTTAACCACAAAAACCACTTCCATAAGCCACTGTATAGTTTTATCACCTTAATTTCCAGAGATATGCAGGGTAAGATCCATAGCAAGCCATATTTTCTTGTTAATTTTACCGCTACAAAACCTCTGATTTGCTGGATAAATTTGGAAAGCTTCTTTCTAGAATTCTGAAACTTCTTCTTATGTTTGATGAAGCTGAAAATTCATTATAATTAACAAGCTAGCCATCAGTTCTAAACCAAACTATCTACAGAAAACAGTTTTTCTGGCACTATTAAAAGATGTTAATGGCTGAAAACTGTTAATTGAAAAGAGACCATATTATTGTAATACCAACTACAAGTGTAATTTGTGATTTTTAGAGAAAATCACTAAATATATGGTAGACACGTGGCAACTTAAAGTACAGACTATTTCTTAATGCTAGACTGAGAAAAGGGTTTGTGTGTGAGAACCAATCTGTAAGTTTAAGCAAATGCAAATAATCGAACTATTTACACCACGAATTAAACTAATTACAATTTAAAAGAATTACATTAAGAATTAAAATGCATTTACATCCTTAAGCAAATTATTCTGACATTAAATCAATCACTACTTTAGTCTTGCCAAAGTATGACAATACAAAGCGTCTCACCTACCCTCATTCTACTTGCTGCACTTTTCAAAATGTGTTATCTCACATTTCTGAGTTTTGCCAGGACTATGGAAGAGTCCTAATTTTAAGGTTGTGGATTAACAGATAGTTTTTCAAGACCTGTCCTCTCAATTCTGCAATTTGCAGAACTGACTGCACGTCTTACTTGTTTTGCCTGGCAAGCACTGCTGAGTATTAATCTTTGCTTCCTGAACAGTAAGGCCCATTGACTGAGAGATGTGGTTGGCCTGATATCCTCATTCTTCATGGAAATACAATTTAGCTTTTAAGGTAGATTTCACTCTTTTGCTTTTAATCACATAGGTTATCAACAACGGGTGTGTTATGTAAAAATGACAACTTGAAGATAAGGCAATCGCTACTAGTGGAGGTAATTACATGAAACCTTCGGTTAAATGTCTTCACATTGTTTTGTCATTTCACACTGATAAAGCACAGCAGTGCTTCTAGTAATGACAGCTACAATGTG
Organism: Eulacestoma nigropectus; assembly: GCA_013397775.1. Classification (NCBI taxonomy): domain Eukaryota; kingdom Metazoa; phylum Chordata; class Aves; order Passeriformes; genus Eulacestoma; species Eulacestoma nigropectus. The sequence continues at coordinate 1,219,860 of VZTE01003320.1, read as the reverse complement.
AGGTACTCCTTCACTGGAAAGTTCTGCCTGACAGCCTTAAAATTCCCAGACCTTTGCAGGATTGGTCCAGACAAGTTTTTGCCAGTGTCTCTCCTGCTCAAGAAGTGAAAGTGGTAGCTGGGACCACGGTACCTGTCAGACTACAAAGATGGCATGCTAGGAAAAAAGATCCTGTGATCCAACACTGGTGCTGAATAAATCGTCTCAAGTGCAAACTAACATGAAGCAGAGCCAGAAGTTTCCACTCTTCGGTGCTCCGTATATGAAGCAGAGCCAGGAGTTTCCACCACTGTGGGCTCTGCAGCATAAGACCAAACAGATATTCAAGCCCACAGCTAACAGGACAGGAGGAAAAGTAATTCTCTGCTCCTTCACTACGCTGAGCAGGATCAATGACCAGGAAATTCAAAGAGTTTATGCAAGGAGCACAGACTTGCAAAATGTAGGCCCAGGAAACTTTATAAAGACCACAGAATGAGGCCTATTATGTACTCGTCATATTACTTTTCAAATGTTTTCTTTCTGAATAATTTAGCCCAGATTGCAACTACCATTTCATATGAAGCTGTAAAAAAGTCACTACATGATGTTTCTTACTATATATTTGTTAAAAATCTCTAGGCGTGGATTAGAATTCAAAGACATCATTATTTAAGTCAGTCTGTTCCTTCATGATGATTAGTTTCCAAAAAAATTATTTCTATTATTCTGGATACAACACATACAGTCTCAGTCTAAAGGAAAGTCATATCGTAGGGAGTTCTAGAAACCTGATGCTAGAACTAAAAAAGAGCCTAAATATTCTACTTTCTACCCTAGAGTGAAATTTGCAGCACTTTGAAGTTCTAACACGAAATTTTCAAAGCCTGCCTAACCTTAACAAAGAGTTTGGGTGATGTTCACTGTATAAAAGGAACTATGAAATTTGTAGGGCTGAATAAACTATCCATGGTTTAGGATCCAGCCCTTCCATTCCCTCCCTACAGTCCTGTGTGGCTCCAGACCTCCCTGGCAGCCTTTCCTTCCTCCTAGCCTGGGCCACAGATCCACCGCAGGATTTCTATCCAGAGGCAGGGTTTCAGGATGCCAAGGTTCAGCATGAGGTTTCATCAAGGTTTTCCTGTTCCGTTTCCACATTCCTTTACGTTCTCCAGTGCTATGCAGAACACCACAGATTAGAGCTACTGTGGTACCTAATCTAACCACCAACGCAGAGAGCAGATAAAGTGATCCTAGAAAAGCAAATATGCCTGTGCAATTCCCATCAACCACCACCTTGGCCCACCGAAACATTTCAACAGGCCACGTTTATGACATGCTCGGCCTCTACGACCAGGAAAGCACAAAACCTAGATTCACAGGAAAAATTCCTCACATCCTGTTCAATGTTGAAATCCCCAATTCCATTGTACAATACCTAGGGAGATGCTACTGCCATATTTTTCCTCTGCAAGTAACCCAGGTTTGCTTCTCCAGTATCTTTCATTTTGATTGGACACAAGCACAAGGGAAAAGTGGGTGTAACACACTAATATTCTTATATATTCATATTTAATACTTATTTTGCACTGTTGTGTAAAAACTATACACTCATCTGGGCATATGCTACCTGGGCAGCAAACACTGTGATGAGGAAAACTGTTCTAACTGCACTTTACTGGAGAAGATCTTAAAACAAGTTGTAAGCAGTTAATAATTTTAAGATGGACGTTTTGTATATTTATTGTATTGTATAAATAAACAGAATTGTCCTGAACTTGGTTCAAGGTTTTTGTGATATTTGCCAGTCTTTGTTTTAAATTTAAAGAAAGAAAAAGCAACTACACTGCTATATTTCACAGAACATCTATTCTGTTACCACATGACAAAAACACCAACCATACTAATACTTACTCCAATTCATTGAAGAGTATCTCCTCAAACTTGGCAATACAGTACAAAGAATTCCAAATGTAATTCTTAATGTCCTCGGCCCAAGACACTGGCAGAGTTTAGAAGTGAGGCTTTCTCAAAAGGAATGCTTTTAACTTCTGCACTAACAGGGACGAAATTGTTGTAGAAAAAAAGTGTATTTCCTTTTTCCTTCAAACACCCACTGCCTTCTGTGCAATTCAGCCCAAGGTTATAGAAAACTTTATGTTCTAAGTTTGGTGATCCAAATCCTTCAGTCTTTACTTAGGCAAAACTCCCACTGAAGTCAGTGAAGTCAGTGGGAGTTTTGCCTGGGTAAGAACTGCTGGGCTTGGCTCGGAACATACATGGCTCTGTAAGCTGAGGACAGTGTGAGTGAAAGTCATGGCTGCATGTAAGTAGCTTATGTTTCCAGCCATGAAGATCATAAATTACTTTACAACACAAAAACATAGAATGGTTTGGGTTGGAAGGGACCTTTTGAACGTGATCCAGTTCCAACCCCTCTACCACGGGCAGGGACACCTTCCATTATCCCAGGTTGCTCCAAGCCCCATCCAACCTGGCCTTGAACATTTCCAGGAATATGGCATCCACAGCTTCTCTGGGCAATCTGTGAGAGTGCCCAACCACCCTCACTGGGAAGAATTTCTCTCATATCTAATCTAAACTTACCTTAACATACCAATAAGCATCCTAATAATTTCATATTACTTCCATTATGCTGTAGAACACGTATGACAAAAGGAAGAGAGAAAGGCTTGTATAACCCCTGATAGACTTAAGTGACCAGGATGACACTAACTGTGTGCAGTTAAAGCTTTTCAGTACAACTCCTAACACAACAATCGTGAAAAAAAATCTGGGACCTAAAATAAAAGCTTCTCTACAAAAAGGTAGGCAATGATTACTTAAACATGCAGCTCTGCTTAGAGCTGTATACCTCATGAGTGGGAAGCTCTGCTTAAAACCTCATCTTATCCATGTCCTATTGTAATTCATGAGAACCTATTCTTCAGTATGTCCCATAGCCCCTTTAGAAAATTTAGGTTCAGAGAAATGCTTCATAGAAAACAAAACACTTTGCTATTTTATAGATAATCACTGCTGTAACATGTCCATTCTGGGTCTTCAAGGCATCTCAGCATGCCTGCACTTGCCTGCATAAGTATATTTTCTCTCACACATACGTACATGCACTCTGCGTGAATTTGGTCTGTGTTCTCAGATTTGGACAGCCCTAAACACCATCAGTGTTGTGAGAAAACAGATGTGGGGGTTAAGAGTGAAAACTAGTTCATTCAGAAGGGAAACAATTAAAAGCTTTACAATGAAACATTAATTTGATTAAACCCATGTAATCCATCCTTTGACATTCCACTGAACTGCATTTTAAGCATCATGCTTATTTTTTGATTTTTCTGCATGTTTCCCTTCCTCCCCTTTTTAACTTCTTTTAAGTTTAGATTCAAATCCATAAGTAGGTTTCCAACCTATATAAACGCAACTTTTGATATATTAACTGAATACTTTTACTCAGCTTGAGCTTAAGAGCTTGATAAGAATGCATGACATATCACTATCAAAATAATCTATTAACACCTTAAGTTCTTTCAATAATTTTCTCTGTTCTGCACCTGTAAGAAACCAAGAGAAAACATTCTTACCAGTGTATCAACCACACACTTTACTTTCCAAAAGATTTGTGTAAGGTGTAGCTGAAAGAAGCCAACAGACACATCTGAGACAGAAGCCATGTGTGATAATTTGTTATGCCACTGCTGTACTTACCTAAAAATGTGGGCAAAGGCAAGCAAAAATGGAATTTGTAAAGTCAGTGGTCCTGCAAATGGATTAGCAGGCACAGTTACCATAGACAAAAGCAGTGAGGATGGTATTTATCTTGGAGATTAACACTGAGGTATTACCTTGTGCCACTTGACACAGAGTGCTGGTTTAAACCTCTGTGGCACTTATTTGCTTTTCTTTTTGGCAAGAGTGCTGAGCTATCCTGCAGCAGATATTCCCGTCACTTCCATCTCCCGCTGTTTTAAAGCCAGCAGAGGAACTAAATGCTCCACATTGTTGATGCAGATCAGTGCATTTCAGAAGGGACAGAGGAAAACAACAGGAAACAAGTCAGAGGACAAATAAATATTGCTACTTAAGCCTTCCACATACTGGAAAACACTAACTCTTCAAATGAAAAATACATGCTGTTCTATCAGGCTGCCATGACAGATCTTAGAAAGACACAGACAGTTTTATGGTCTTGTAAGTGTTCTTTGCTGAAAGGGAAAACTTGGAAGCAATAAAGCATTTTCTTACAACTGAAGCCTGACCACAACTGCTGCCAATTCAACAGCAAAGTGACTTCAAGTATGTGGAATCAGATGGTTTCAGCTTCACCACTACAGGGAAACCAACTCTTGTAGCCTGGCACAACCGCTATCTGGAAATGTGCCATGATTGTGCATTGAGTTAAGCTCCAGACAGACTGTAAGGGCTGAACTTTAAACCATTTGTATTTTTAACGAACACAAATAAATTTATGGCTGCATAAAAACCGTCATGCTTCAGGGATTAACCTCTAATAACCTCTCCTGCTATGTTAACAAAGACATTTAAAATCTGCCTCTCCAAGTTACACAGGACTCAGGTTAATGAAGGCAATTCAAAAAGAAATTTTAGGGCCTCATTATATCTAATAAGGGATTAGTGACACCAGCAATTTTTAAGACCATTTGTGGACACTTTGATGCTGTCCTGTGGCTTAGGACTCCCTCAGTTTACCTCAGGATTCCCAGATGAACCTAAGTTTGGCAAGGTGAATAGAACATTACAGAAGCGAATGTCACGGAGGACTTGAAAATGCAAATAACTTCCAGTGTCACGACATACAGCTTTCCTTGTAGGCATTCTACCATCTAATGATTTTGCGTATCCCTGTTTAACAGATGAGAAAAGGTCTATTCTCATGAGGCAGAGTTTACAAGAAAGAATGCCTATACCTGAGCAGTACTCTGTGATGCTAATGCAGCTAAAAATCCCAACCGTAAGTTTCCTACTTCTAAGTTAAGCAAAGAAAAGACAACAAACATATGGCAGAACAGGAACTAGTCAATGGGAAGTTTTAAGGCCTGACCAGTTTTAAACACCATGGAAACATCACTAGCTTGCCCATGCATTTGAGACATGCACCACAGTTTTTGAGAACAGGAGATTATGTAGAAGAAAGGGGTCCCACTAGAACTCCATCAGCAGCACCTGACAGCATAAGCCCATCTTACCTCTGTTAGAACACCCATACAGAAACTATCTGTTTTCAATGTCACAACGTCAGAAGAGCTTTATTGGAAATACTTGATTATCCAGACAATAAAGGGTCCCTATGGTACAAGACAATACACGACAATGCTACAAGGGTCAGCCTGTCTCATCAAAACTGAAGCAGCTACAGAAATTAATGTATGGATAGAAGCAACTAAAGCTGGCAAAACAATTCTGATGACATTCCAAATCAGAAAAAAACATCCCGGAATGTCTGAAGGTTGCCTTTTCTCTTAGTTACTACTGTAAAGCTTCATGATCTTACATATTTTCTGGGAAATTGTCAAATATTCAGACTATCCAACTTTTTCAGGTTTATTTTCAAACAAAAAGCGTATTCCTAAATTTAACTACTTATCTCTGAACCTTCAAGAACCAAAGGGAACATAAAAGGAAGGAAAATGGAAATTCTAAGAAAGATCATAAGAGAAGGTGACCTGAAACAGGAACTTGGACATCCTTACCCACAAGGACAATTCTAATCTTATATTCCAATATGAATATTAAAGCTTCTATTTATTTCCTCTGTCTAGACAAAACAGTAAAAATACCAGGAAGAAAATTTAGTTACATTTTTTTAGAGCTTCAAGGACATGAACTTTAGTTTGATTCCTAACCAGAAATTATAAGGTTTCCGCAGTTCCCATTTTATCTGAAGAGGTTCAACAAATCCCTAGTAGAAATCAATCTAAAGGATAGATATAAAAATAGAAAAATAAAGCCAAAATCTGAGAAAACCCCAGCCACCCAACTGTTAAAGCAATCCAGACATGCATCTGATCATGTTGTACAACTGGTGATGTGACCTCACAAACTGTGGAGTGTAGTCTGGGCTTTATGCAGCCTCCAAGGACACACGCCAAGGCTGCAATCCACTACAAATGGTGTCTACTTAACTGAGGAGCAATACTAGGTTACATTTTCTATCCAGAAGATGCCATAAAATACAATTAAAATTAGCAGTTCATGTTCACTTGTCTCAGGGACACACTGAATACCAAGAGGGCATCAAGGACACTTTGTCAATAACAACTCATAGAAGAATGAGTGAAAAACACTTTCCTTTGTCTGAGGAAGTATTTTTAAGATATAATGTTCTGATAAAAAAAAGAGACCGCAAAGAGACTCAATGATTGCATTTTTATGTACATGTGAATGCACTGGTAAGCACCACTGTAATCTTCTGAAGTAGCCAAGCAATGGTGCCTCAGGGGTCTGCAATTATCAGGTAATTATAGTATAATTATTTCAGATTGGATAAAAAATTAACTACCTCTTCATATCTCTAAGTTTGATAATTCAGTGAGTGAATAATGTACTAAAAGTGTTCTTTCTGACACATAGGCTTAATAGTCTCATAGACTCAAAGCAAATAATGGCAAATGTCATTATACAAATTGTATCATTAAAATGTAATTTAATAAATAAATATATAAAAATCAGAAACTTTTTAAGCCACAGGACTTTCATGAATGAAAAAGGGATAGCACATCTGCTGAATTATAGCACTATTCTAAAATTTAAAAAGGTTTGCACAGAGTTTACTCAGCTCTTGTATTTTTAGAAATGTCCCATACCAGATGTTTTTTTTCATTCCTTATGTTGCAGGATACCACCTTTATTTCCAGATCCTCCCAACCAATGCACTTACAACTCAGTCATTGTACAGATATTTGTATAATGCACATAGGAAAATTTCTATGTAATCAAGGCAGCAGGATTTGGCTAATGACATCTTTCCTAAATCTTCAGTTGCTGAGATCAAAACCCTAATAATGACAGTTTTAAATCAATGACAATTTGGCTTTCATCATCTTTATCTGAGCCAAGACTTCACCTTGACATTCCCAGTGCTGATCCTTCACTTGCTTCCCTGCAAAGTCTCCCTAATGAAGTCTCCAGTAGTTTCCACAAGGCTGATTGTTTTTCAGGTCATTTCCTTACTTTCCTTGGCCAAATCCTCTCAAAGCAAACCATGTTTTAACAGCATTCACTTCTTACTTTCTAAAATTTTGCCAAACTGTTTATGATGAAGTAGAAATTTCCTTCTGACTTGAAGCAGAAGTATTACCATTTTCTAGCAACATTAGTTTGTTATCCAAGAACTAACTTGTCCTTACAGGAAGACGTGCGAATTTTAACTTGCTCACTAGGTGTTCCCAGCCTTCTCTTCAACAGAGGGAGGAACCCAGAATTTGAAACTTGAGTGAGAACAGTGCTATAGTACTATTAACATTGAAATTCGTGCTTGCAAGTTCTGTAGTGTTTATTCTTCACTAAAATACAGCTTCACCAGGTCCTTAATGCTTATTTAGCAGCTAGAAACAGCTGCAGATGTTAGCTTTTGATCTCATCTGCTCTCAATCAATTCTTAAAATGAACGGCTGCATATACAGCTGGAGCTACACCATCTGCCATTTTTTCCAAGGACTAATGGACTTCTGTGCATCAATACTGACTTCTGACAACATGGAAAAATGTATTAGATTTTTTTCAAGTATCTCCCAATTTTTCAGTGCACTGAATGTCTTATTAACAGATATTTGCAGATTCTTCTTTCCTAAAATTGCTTTTGGGAAATTCACAGAAGAATGAGATGGCTCATTTGCCACAAGGAGAATATACTGCAGCGAGAATGACAAAACTGGAACATGCCAAATGACTCAATGTAACCACTACTAAAGCAAAAATGATGGACAGAAAAGCCCACACTTAAGAAATAACATTTATTAACGCCTTTAAAATAGTGTGACAGGTAATTTGTTAGGAGTAAGAACAAAGAAGAAACTAGAACTGTACTTGAGAAGTTCATTTAAAGCCTCTCAGTACTGGCACAGGTATGTGAAGGGAAGCTAGTACCTCTAAAACTGAGACTACTAAACTTTCTAATTTCTTCTGAACAACTCATTATGACTGTTTACCTTAAACTGAATCCTAAGCATGGTTTTACTTAGTTATTAACCATTTTTACACTGGTAGAAACCCATTTCTATGATTACAAATAAAGCATCACGACATTAGTTGTCACTCCTAGTATTTCTCAATCTCACCTGAAAATTAGAAGTGGTGGTCACTGAGAAAGAAAAGGCAGGACACAAGCCAGCCTCTGCTGACATGGTCTTACTAGAGATAATCCCCAATAGCCACACTGTGACAGCTGGATGCATTAGGGGTTTTCTTATTTCCACTATCACAATGGCCCGATGCTGGAATTACTTATCATTGTGCTTTGCTTTAGCTCTGCTCATTTCCTGAACCATAATAAAGCAGCTGAAGAAATATTTCTGTTTCTTGTGTTGATCGTTACTAATTATTGGTTTCTTTGGTAATGCATTGTTCATCCCAGAGCCATCACATCAGCAACAGCCAAGCACCCCAACAAATGTGACCGGTTACGAGCATTTGGTATATGCCACACCCAGGATCATCAGCATAACATTGAAGAGTTAACCTTGAAATACTGAAGAATCACCTGAGTACTCAAAATTTTCAAAAGGATGAGATGCAGGCACAGAGCAAATGACACAGTAACCACCTCAGGTCACAAGCAGAGTACATGTGTGCAGTCCTCAATGGCATGGGCACTATGCACCCATCTGCTCTGTGTCACCTGGGCACTACGTACCTATCACCTCGTCTCTTCAGTTTCTCCACAGCACGAAGAGAATCTGTGCCTGAGGTTCTCACTATCAAAATATATAAGGAAATGTTTAACAAAATTGTCTTCAGTTCAACAGATTGGCTCCAACAAGATAATTCTGCCATTTCAGCAGGAATTGTCTATTTAATGAGGAAATAAGAAAAGTTATTTATATAGCTATTCTGTGTCCTTGTGCTTTTCTAGAGGATATTGGCTCATAGTTAACAACATCAAAACAGTTGCTGCCCCTGGCTAGAATACTTCACTATCACCTGCTCGTTCGAGCACTAAATAAATCTCAGTTTTCAAGTACTTACAAGCAAGAGTCCAGCACATGCTTCAGACATTCTGTTCATGTACAGATGTTAATATACCCTCCACACACTGAATGTTATCAAATGTGGCTTTGTTGTCTCTGCAGTAGTTACTTAAAGCTCATTTGAAATGTATAGTGAAATAACTACATTAAGAGGGGGTGATTTCTTCTGGTAAATATATTAACTGTTTGGGATCAAAATGCAGTATTTCCACATGCTTTTACCATTGCTCCTATAATTGCAATTTCTGAGATGCAAGGAGGCAATTTTATATTAAACACCAAGCTTCCTACTCCTACATTATCATCTACCTGTGATGATATTGGTCAGCACCTTTTCAAAAAACAGTTTTAAAAAAAACCTTTTAATTTTGATTAAAAATTTGAATAACAAAAGGATTTGTCTTGAAGTCAAAAATGTTTAAGGATTTATTCCCATCATCATGACATTTTGGGAAGAAATTTCATGAAAAATGGAAGTAAACATTATGCTTCAGTCAAAAAGCAGTTATGCTTGGAGGATTAATTTATTGACTCCTAATTCACCTCCTTCTCCTCTGACTGCCAAAGAGGTGGGAGTGGCAATTTGTCAAAAACTTCTGTCTCTTGATAAAACCTTCCTCACAACCCACATGCTGGGAAAATAATACCCGTAACCCATGAAGAAACAAATCAACAGCTTCAGGCAATGACATACACAGGCAAACCTTTAATTTAATACTCTCTCATGCTTCACTTTCACGTGTCTCATTTAGCAGGGCTCTTTAAAGAGAAGCAGTGTAGCTGCTGTCAGTGATATAATTGCTGGGTTGGTGCCCTTGGGTCCTTACACACCAGTGAATGATGCTTGATCCCTGCTGCTGTCCTTTTGGCTGCCATGAACAGCAAGTGATACTGAAGCAAAAATGGAGAAAGCTACAGATCAAGTAAGGACAGAGGTATGTGTCACATACCAGTCCCCTTTTACCCACTGTCTTTCAACCATGCATTGAAAATTTGCTTTATGTTCCTGATGGCTGCACAACTGCCCCCAACTCTTGACTCAGAGGCTCTGAGCAACAGCTCAGTGAGCACTGGCAGTAACCCACCTACAGCAGTGTGCCTCCAGGAAAGCTGGTAGCAAAATTCCATTTTGACTTTTAACAGCAAAGCGTTTGTTTAGTTACTTAGCACGGTCTCTTTTGTGTGCCAGGTCTCCCTTTCAGAAAGGCTGGGGAATTCTAATAATCAACTTGTTTCCCTAAAATGGGTACATCATCCACGGGCAGAATGTAATAGTGCTGTAACAAAATGCAAGATAATCTCCCAGGCTGGGGGGAGCGGGAAGTGTTTTAAGAAGTGATATTACTTAAAGGCAACCACCAGGAGTTTACAAGAATTTCCATTCTTTTAATTAAAGATTTTATGAGTCTTGGAACACATTCCTGTGCCCTGTTATACATCAGAACCCTTAAAAATTCAGAGTTCTGTAACACTGCCATAAAGAGATAGGAAAACCAAAGGAGTCTTTAGAAGAAAAACCTATTTATACAATGACTGTTAGGATTTACAAAACAGTTAGAGGGACTTATTTTACTTACTATATCTTTATTCTTTCCTTTTCTGTTGTTCGTGAATACCTTTCAATACATCCTAATATAAACTACCTGCCTTCTAAATTCATTGCTCCATTTATATGCTCAGCATGTTTGGAACAAATATTAAAATCCTCAGAAAAGGAGCTAAACTCACTGTGCCAGAAGAAAAAGCAGTTACATTAGAGTGATAAAAATACATTCATTAGAATTCAATTTTAAGAGAATTATTACCTCAAAAAGCAAAGGTGGAAAAAAAATTAAGCAGATCAAAAGAATGGATACTGATAATGAAATATGATTAGGAAAGTATTTTGTAAACTATTAGTTTCTAGGGAAAATAGTATTTCCAGGTGTAAAATTCATGGTAAATCCATTTAAACATATGTCTATCTTATAAGTAATCCAAAAAGTTTCTGGGACAGCTTTCCAGAAAATGGTCTGTGAACCATGTCTCTGAAACAAATTAGCTCATCCATCACACGTAACCATTTCTTTGGTAATGACTTAATGAATTTAGCTTAACTATGCTAGGACTGAGCATGATGCTGTAATTACTGTGGGAATTACTGTAGCCCTCAATCTGTCTTTTAGATGTTTATGGCATGGAACAAGAAGCTCAGCATAGCCTGAACCAGAGCCCAAAGCCAAAAGACTTTGGATCTAGAGAGCTATTAGGGAAATATCCTTACAGACTCTGGTCAGTACACACCACTCTGCTGGGATTGCAGTCCTGTCTTTCCCACAAGAATAGGCACGGATACGCCATATAGGAAGAACTAATGCCATATAGAAATCCTGAGAATAAAACTGGAAGAACATTTATTCCCCCACATCACATAGGGTAAAAGAACACAGTTTTGAGTCATTTTGCTAGAATGTAATTAACTCTAAACTGAACATTCTACTACACTAACTTTACACCAGGGTTTTCAGAGCAAACCAGGGTTGTACTACTAATACTGCAGTTGAGACAGACAACAAAGCTGGGGAGAGTGAGGCAAGAATGTCAGAGGTCAAATAAACGTGTACTGTGGTACTTACACCAGTACATAGACCACACCTTTATAATTTATCCAAGGCTATGGATATTTACTCGACAGGATTATTTTTCAACTATGGTATGTCTCACTTTCAGACGTTTTACTGGTGAAGTCAGCAGTTACTGCCATATGTAAACTACCATCTCTTTTTTCTAGTCAGGTTATTTTAAAGTAAATCCAAATAACTTTCTTTTATATATGCTAAATAAATAAATGGTTCAATCCCTCCTTAGTTACCAGTCCACAAATGTTCTCAAACATTCTCATGCTTCATAAACAGAAGGGTTAAGGGTGATGTTTTTATGGGAAAGTAACAGTCAAGGTGACGTATCAATTTCTCAGGAGAATCAGTGGAAACGCTATTAACCTTGGCTTGCAGATGGAAATACTCAGGGACAGAGATGAGGAATTAGTTTTGTCTGTATGTCAGTGGGAGAAATTATGTTTTCTTGTATTCTGGCCCCGTGGAAGTCAGAGATGGAAATGCTTCTTTTATTGGGCCGCATCATGAGCTCCCTGCCCATGATGGAAGGTGCGGCATCAGCTGAACTCAAGCCTGGTGACTGAGCAGACATAGCTTAACTAGTTCATTTCCTGGCCATACAAAGTTTCTTTGAGACGGTGCTTGGATACAAAACCATTCACGTGCTAGAAAGGCTGATTTTTCAAGCATATATAAAAGTCATTCTTACAACTTCATTTTGAGCCTCCAAATTGTATTTTACCTTTGTGGCCCAGGAATTTATAAGTAACAGCTGTGCAATAGCAGTAACTCATAGGACTATCAGAAGGATAAAAAAATTGAAGATGACAAAATCCACAGATGCAGCAGTAATTATGGCCATGCCCATACGGCTGGTAATGTAAAGCTGCACGCAATAAATGAAGACCACCAACAGTCATACAGCATAAGCATTGCCAAGTTCATTCTCCATGCTGCCCTTTCACAGAGGTGGCCAAAATTGCATTAGCTGCTGCACGTGTGACCTGCTGGTGAGTTGTCTCCCTGCCTCTTCACAAGTGCACACACCAGCATCCACATGCGCATCACGCCTGACCATGGAACACTGGAAGATTTCACTGAGTAAGGTCAGAAACTTTATTCCAGTAAGTCTCAGGAGAGTTCCTCCTTGACAAGAGAATAGCCAGTCAAGAGATGGTGTCAAAAGGGCCATGATCTCAAGGTGTTTGGGGTCTTTTGTGGGGGTTTTTTTGTGTTCTCCCTTCTTGCTTGAGCAAGATCAACAAGGGAGAGCTCCATTCATATTGTACCACACTGAAGTAAGAAACAACACTGGGATGAACACCGAGATGTTTCTTGCAATGGGTTGCATTTGTGCAGTGGGGATTGTGACACCTGAACCTGTTCAGAATTGAATGATCTTTTAAAATGCTGACAAGTTTGCTTTGCCTCTATGGTTCCTGTGGACAAGCTACACACTGCAGAAGACCAACCAGCGTGGAGGTGGAAATGAACAGGAGCTTGTGGCAAAAAAGTCCCTCTGCACGCCTGTCTGTTTATTCCTGGTCTTGCAACTTGGCACACTGTGTAGAACAACTGCTCCATGCATTGGCCCATAAGCCACAGATCAGAACCAGCAGTGTCTGTAGCATACCAAGAATCTCACTCAGAGTTGCTCAGGCTCCCTTTACTCATTTTAGCAGGTGGAGCCTGACTTTTTCACCCTCTTTATGCCTGAATTCCAACAGGAAGCATTTCACATCTGTGAAATTTATTTATAATAAAAATATATTAAAACAACTCTTGAGGACACTGTTTAGTATCTTCTACACTCATGTTGAACTACTTTCTGAAGAAAGCTGAACAGCATCTAGTATTCAATACTCTTAAGCTAAACAGTATCTACATATTTAAATAAAACTTTTGCTTCTATAAACAGCTTGATTAATGCAGCAAAACATGCTGTTATCTGAACAACCACTACTCAAGAACTGAAAAGAATTAGGTTTAAATCTTAAAACCCATTCCTATTCACTTAAACATGCTGAAAGTTCTGTGTTAAGTCATATACCATGTATTTTGATGATTAGTCAGATTATGATTACTTATCACATTAAAATACAGATCAAATCAACACAGAAGTTATATGTGAGGCCCTTTGTCCACACATTTTGTCAGCTAGACTGAATTTTTTAAAACACTAATAGGAAACAATTCAAACCATTCAAGAATGGTACAATTTGGTTTTGCTTTATTGCTGAGAAGGCCAGGCTGGTGACTTTGGAACATTTGCATGGCTTCACTGACACCTGTACTGAGGGAGATATGGCTGACGGTACTGATTTATAGTCAATTTGTATGAGATTAAAGAAGCTACTAAAATGGGAGAATTCAGTTGAATCAACTCAAATCTCAAGGAATGTGAAATTCTCTTCTCAAATACAAACCTCTGTCAAGTACACTGAGAAAAGAGTATATAAAAGGCTACCTGCTTGTGGGTGAAAAATAATGATAGGCTTAGGAATACCTGACAATACACGGATGGGGTATTCCTCAGGAAAACTCCCTACTTGCTCAAAGATTTCTCAAGCCCAATGTATCTAGTCAAGCCAACAATTTTCATGCTAGAGCTGATTCCAAACCACCAGATTAAAGAAGTGAGAAGGAGGGAACCTTGATTAAGTATTGTTTTGCTAGGGGTTCAGCATGTTCATTTCCTAAGAAGCACACACACACAAACTTTGGGCTTGGCCGTGCAAATGTGATGCAAGCTGCAAATCTATACAACCTTATTTCCTTCCTGGATGGAAAAGTGATGCAATGCAGTTTCACTGACTTCATGCCAAGCCATGCCTTAAATCAACAACAAATGAGAAGCAGAACATAATCACACACACATTAGAACAAGTGTTAGGGGTTCCTTAAGAATTAGATGGGAAAAAACTTAATACTTGAATTTTTGTTATTTTTTGTTTCTTGAACAGTTAAAAGTTCTGCAGCATTAAAACACAGAAAAAACAAGCTGGCAAGAAAAGCAACTTCCCATTGACTTTATAATCTATCAAAAACTGACACTTTTATGAGCAGAATTTTTAAAAATACATACCTATAAATCAATTAAAATATTCAGAGAAGTATACAATACAGTTCAAAAGAGCACAAAACGACAATTCAGGTGCCTTTAAAAAAAGGCTTCTCACTTATTTTCTCTGTCTTCAATTCACTGTCAGCCACAGGAAAAATCTTTACTGAGTAATTTCCTAGAGAAATAATATTTATGCAGCCAAGGTTCTGCAGCTGGAGCAGGGAAATGCACAAGATTATCGGGTGGTCTCTTGCAATACAGGACAAAGAAACATTATATTAATAACAGTAGACACTGTATATTTTTTTATTATGAAATTTCCAAAATCAGCCATATGAACATAGTAAGAGAGAAAATTTCTCACTACCTACGCTAAAACCTACAACTTAAAATTCACTGATAAAGCAACAGGCCAATTTTTTAAATTCTGTCTGCTGTATTAGCTGAAAAACTAAGAACAACAGTCTGGTTTAAAGTCCTTGACATATGGATCACAGTGCTAAAACATTCCACATTACACTTTTACAGCAGAAATTAATTTCCAGGTAAGAACACAGCATTGCTTTTATTTTACTTGCTAATGAGGATAATTGGCAGGCAACACTGCTGCTGCTCTAGATTTGTTCTTTATATGGATCTCTGAAGACCACATGTGCATGCAGTGGTGACAGAAATATTTTCCATATGAGCCACCACAGATTTTAAGGTCCCCCAATCTGAACAAGGTGAGTACATCTATCATTTTCTGTGCTCAGTAACAATCAACCAGGAAGTTAAAAACTTCTGTGACAACTAGAGGGCAATGATCAGCTTCCAGTTGCTCTGATCATCAAACCATTTAAATTTGTTGAGACTCTGCTGAAAACTTTTCCCTGCTTTAACCAGATCAAAGGCAGCACAAGATTTCATTAAGAGACATTTTCTTGAATCAAAGCTGTTACAGATTCTCTTATTAAAACACCGTGAAAGCAAAATAAAGTTTATTTCTAGACATATGAGCTACAGAGAGTGTCAACCACACACTGTTGGACAAGGTGTTTTTTCCAGTTCACTTCCACCTTTACCAGGGAAAGTAATTGATCTGGACTTCATTAGGCTACTATTAAGTTATGACAGGACTAACAAAAGACAAAGCTCTAAGGCTGAATCACTGTTTTCAGAGGATTTACTTAAGGAAGGCGTATTTATGGAACAAAATTATCCAACCATTCCTTTAAAATGCACAGCTACACATCCCGTTCAGGTAGAGTGAGGGACAATGAGTATCAAACGTGTTTTCTGCTAGTAATTTCATCAGATGGAATATTTTATATCTAATAGTACCTTGCCTGCTGAATTAATTCCTAAATGGCAAAAGAGTAGCTGAAAATTTCTGCTTTGGTGTGAAATAAGTACTTGACGACAAACTGCTCTGATGAGGACAAAAATCTGGAAAATGGCTCTTCATAAATCAAGTACCAACTTTTTAAAGCATAGAAAGAGCTGTTCTATTCCACAGTTCAAGATTTAGGAATTAGGAATATTAGGAATGCATAAAGTCCCTCTTTAATTATATGATACACATTTTTTAAAAAATCAAGTTCTTTCTGCCCTGCCCCAGACTAAACACCACATGTATTTGCACAAAAAGAATGTTATTAAAGTAATAAAGCCTGGAGTTTTTACATGCTCACATCCCCAAAATGTATCCTGTGTAAAGACTTTTTCACTAGTGCCTATTTTTTGCAGAAAATATGAACAAAACGCTACCTTCTACTGCTGCAGAGTATCATATTTCTCTGTATGTTAGTAAAGAAAAATTCACAAATTAGTCATCTCTCACAGAAAGCGTATTGTATATCAAATCCAGAGAAGTTAAGTTTCAAACTATTCTCCTTTAGTACCTTTCAGCTTTTGCAAAGAAAAAAAACCAAACCAAACCCAAAGCAACAGCCAAAAAGCAAACAAAAATTCCCCCAAACAAAACAAACCCCCAAAACTAAACCAAAGCAAAAGCTTTTTACACAACACAAACAACACAATTCTAAAATGTCTAATAGCATAAAAATCATTCACAGTCCATCTTAACAGATATGAAGAAAATGCAACTGTGACAAGACGATTTTTGACAAGACATTGTACTTTGCTTACCTCACCCCCAGGTCTTGCTAACACTGCTGTTTGGAAGCAGAGCAACGTTAGTATCAGGTAGCTGACAAACATTATTACCCAAAGTTAGAGCTACCCTGGAGGAGCAAACCCTCTGCCAAGTACTAACAGCTAGCAGATGCACTTGTGTCTCAGGATCACAGCCCTGAGCTCTTGTAGGTACGAGTCTGTCTCCCTCTCCCCCTTTCTCTCGCACTCACGGTCCGACCAGGAGCTTTGCTCTCAGCCACTGCTCTGAAGACAACTGGTAAGTTGATCTCTTCATGTAATGACTTCTCCCTGCTGGGGGAGGGGGCTCGGCCAGCACTGAGCTGGGGGGCTGCAGTCAGTATGAAGCGAAGAAGGGGAGGGACAGAAATGGTCACTGCCAAGTTATGCATCTGCTGTGATTCATGGAACAAGCTAAACGGTAACCTTTAATGCACGAGGAGCTTTGGCAAAGCGTTATTGACTTAGGCAGGCATGATTGGAGAAACAGGCTAAAGCTGCTGCAAGAGATGCCTGTTGATGGTTAGACGGCATGTGCTACTTAAAGGTACAGCACCTCCTTTTATTAACAAGTTTATAATACATAAATAATAAATTAAAATCTAACCAGGAAGCAGCCTATGGATTTACAGTCAGCCCTACACCAGCACAATCCTGCAGCCCAAATGGCCTGATCCTGCCAGGGTCAGTCAGAACCTGCTGGCTCTCATCTCTGGCCCCAGTGCAACGGGCCATGGGAATCCAAGTGCCCACTCGCTCTCTAGAATGTCACAACCGCTTCCTGAAATGGACCTCCTCCCTTTAGGATAATCCTGGAGTAGGATATGAATGTAATCTCTCTTTCATTTGTATATTATAGCTGAAGGAAAGAAATTTTGACTTGTAACAATCCAACCCATCAAACAACCTGCTTTGGCTAAGCAAGCAGAAGTGCAAGCCTTTCTTAAAGTTCCAACTCCTAAAGTCAAGAAAACACACTATATTCTCATCTTTCATGTAAATACATACTTCTTATCCTTATGGTTCCAGGGGAAATCTCAAAAATATGACCCAAGAATAACCTGGTCTCGTATGTCAGACAGTAAACCACATGAACTCACAATACAGGTACTTGAAAATATCTCAACATTTTAGGAGGCAGGAAGTAAAAATGTTGGTGAAATTGAGAGGAACACCATTACTAAGTATTATATTTCTTTTTGTAATTTGGTGAGCTTTGTATACACAGCTGAATATGTCAGACTCCTCAGGCTATTTTTAAACTAGCTTTACCAACCATTCCTTTCCTCTCTTTTGAGAGCTGAAAGGTAAAATAGTCTTCCTCAGAACTGCAATTAATTACAGTCAAACTCCCAAAGCAGTATAGAAAATGAGTATTCTCATTGCTGCTAAAAGTCCTGATTCTGCTCTATTTGCATTTGGATATCTGGTTCTCCAGCAAGGTAAAATCTGACCTCTATTAGATATCATTGTCACTGTACCTCTTCCCTCTCAGTTCTTTCCTTTTACAGACTCCCACTATTGCCCAGAAAGATCCCCTAACCTGACTCATAATGTGTGTTCCACACCCACAGAAAAGCCTGCCCTTTTTTAGCCTCTCAAATCAGCAGACCACCTTCCATGGGCCAGCCTCTTCCTCCCTGTTGACACACAGCCTTGCAGTGCTGTGTTCCTGGCAGCACCAGTGTGGTACCTGCGAGCACCGTGTTCAGTGAGGGCACGCCAGGGAGGAAGCCGTGCAGTGCAGGCCGGGCAGGACTGGGGGTCTCGATGGCACAAGAATCCTCTTCAGATGACACCCCTTGAGGGAGCAGTACAAGCTTAAGAAGATTTAAGTTGCCAGAATGAGAGTTTCAGTATGGAGCTCAAGAGTGGTTCTTCCAAATGATCTGAATGACCACAGGTGGTCAGCCACGGACTGGTAAAAGTGGTGACTGACAGCCAATTCTGCAGCTTTTGGAAACTTGACACTGTAACCTTAATGGTACTTTCTGACAAATATCATTGAGAATTCTCCATTACTACGTTGCTCTCAAAAATACAACAACTCCTTTCAAGACCTACAGTAAAAAAGTATTTTGTCCCCTTTTAAGGCAAGCTGAAGTTTTGCCGATCATACCATGATACTGACAGCTAAATGCAGAGCTGCCATTACAGGTAGTTTCTACACTGGTTGCCTATGGCAAAGTCTTCAGACTAAAAACGTAAAGCCAAATAAACTTAAGGAAATTTTCCATCAAAACCCTGTCAGGAAGCCAATCTGTCCTTCCATATTTTTTTGAAATATCTAGATGTACCACAAAAGGAAAAAGGACAGTGAGCAAACGGCCAACTAAACCGGAGTTCAAAACACTTCCAACAGAAGAGCTCCAACTATGATACTTTGAAAATAGATTCAGTGCTTGAAAAAGTTTTAAAAGAACACACCATTTCAGATTGCAGTGTGTAACAAAAACTCCAGTGATGAAAGCTCCTTCATGCAGAATGATTACTGAAAATTAAACTCTGTCTTGTTTTGCTGTTCTTCACAAAGTGAACTAGTTTTTGTGAATAAATATATAGCACTGGCACAATATTGCCAATCTTCTCTTCTTTAATGGCCGGCAGAAAAGCAAATTTAAGAAAATGAAGAGTAACTGTGATTTTAGTCTCCTCTCTGCTGATCATTCCAGGAAGCAGTATATTTTCTGCAAATAATGAACAACCTTACTGAAGTCTAATTGAGTATTATTAGGATGAGTTTCTGAGCACAGAAAACTGCACTACATTCCCATTTAATAAGTCATATAACCGATTATTTCCATATGCATTTAATTTTTCCTTTATGAAAAATACAGGCAGAATTCCCTGAATTTCAGAAGTTGGTGCTCTGTTCTCCATATTAAGACAAGAGATCTGTTCATACCTGCTCCTGTGCCTTCCAGCTTTATCCCACTGAACTGGATGGAATTGTGCTGGCTCATCACATGCACAACCATAGCCTTTCTTTGCAGCACAGAGCAACTTGAAACTTAACATTATGCCAAATTTGCACTGCTGCAACCAAGATCAGAACCTCTCTGCAAACCTCAACGATCACTACACTGGAGATTTACAAAAGTACTGGGACAATAGAAGAAAATCAGTTTATGACTGATGAGCTGTTTCAGATATGAAGTTGTGCAGTAGCAGATAGAGAACCAAAATACCTTGCAACAATAAAATGGAAGAAATAAGATGTCTGTAATTTCAACATAAAAACACCTTCGCTTTCACTTAGAAACATAGCAAAAATAATAGCATAACTATTTTAGGTATATAATTGAGATATAAAATCCAAAATTATGATTTAAAAAAAGAGAAACAAAAACCAAAACCAGAAAAAGCCATCAGAATCTTTTGGGGAAAAGTTCCTATCTATTATTCTCAGAAATAAAAACACACAAGACAAAATGGACCTTTGGACAGTACACTCCTTATTAAGAAAGTACTGACATTCATCTGTGAAAAAATTAACTGTCACTCTCAAGGGGTTTGTAAATATAATTTAGTTTATGAAGTTTGCTTGCTACCTTCCACCTGAGGCAACTGCACCTGAATTTCAAACCAGGACAAGTTTGTCAGACTTATCAAAAGTATCACAGCTACTGCTTTCTGCTAAAGGTATATTAGCTTAGAAAGTTGACCAAATTCCTAATATAAAAGTAATAATAATAGAAAACACAAGTTAAAACAAGCTTTTAAAGACTTCCTTTCTACTTCCTACAGCCTCGAGGTTTGTAGAGCTTAACTCTCAAACTCTTAAAGCAAAATAACATGGAGGATAACTACATATTTCAGGTTGAGTTACTTTAGAACAAGACAATGACAATTTCTGTGCATTTTGAAATATTATTACATACAAGTGAAAATAATTACTCTAATTCATGTTTTGTCACTACAGGTGCAACATCAATGCCACTGAATCTGCTCAGCTGAAGCACCTAAACCAATGAACTATTTAAAAGTAAGATGAAGACCAAAACAAATTTGCTGCTACAGCATAAACAACAAGCCCTTTAACTTTTAATTAAAACAAGTATTTAAAATAGCTTAATTTACTTTGGACAGACACCATCTTCCAGGAATCACTAACAGGAAAAGCAGTAGACACTGCATATTCTACTACTATTTAAGAAAAGGTGTTAGGTTTTTATTTCAACGTTCCGTGTGAAAATTTAACAGAGGAGGAAAAGGCTGAATGTACAAGAAATTCAGTACAAATTACATGATCAAGTGGAAAATCTAGTGTGTTTTGGTTTTATTTAATTGGTCATTTTTTCCAGTTGGTGATCTTAAAAAAAGAAGGAAGAGAGAAGATTTTTATGTTGATGAAGTCATGTGAAAGATGGTTGCCATATTTATAGCTGTCAGACAGGCACTTCCAATCATTACCTCATTTCACTTTTTCCAGGAAGCATTCCTTTCTGAATTAATTATTCAGATGTATTAAGGTTAGAATAAATTACTGCTGTCCTTTAGCCCGAACTACTGAAAAACACTGGCCACAACATTTCACTCAAAATTTCTTCTGCGAGGTTATTTTTTTTTAAATTTTATTTTAAAAATAATGTTCGTATTAAATTAAACACTTGAAATAAAGAAGACTCCTGCCACATCGCGTGTGTCTGAGCAGACAGGTAATTTACACTGCAAAAAGAATGCATTTTCCTTGAAGAGAAAACAGAGTACTGAGACGGATGGATGCAGAAAAATGCCTTTCCCTACCCTACCTTCTTGGATTCAGGAAATACTGCAGCTGAACCACTGAGGGATTTCTTTACCCCCGTGAAAGCGTATACATCCACTCCCCTGGTTTCTGCATTTCATTGGCAGACAGGGTGGTGAAAGAGGGCAAGAGATTCTCTCCTATCCTCTGCCTTTTACAGCTAAAGCAGTTCTTGCTACTGCAGTCCTTTTGGAAGAGCCACGATCACACTGAATCTGCATTTCAGCAGCTCTGTCTCTTATGGACCAGCAACAGATGAAATCACAATAGGTACAAGAAGGACAAGGAGTACTTGGACTTTTATAGATGCCATTGAACAAAATCAAACCCACATAGCTTGGGGAGGAAGAGGGAGTGTGAACTATGATTGCAGCCTGAGGGTTAAGTATATGGAGCCCCATGAAGGGAAGCCCAGACATGGAGTACCTTGGAAGAAACAAGTCCCAGAGCCTCACAAATAATTCACTGCACCTCAGCATTCTTCCTTGGTTGAAGTTTTAACTCAATTTAGTATATGAAATACTAACGCTTTCCCAAGTAACTCACAAAAGTAAATAACTTTTATTTGGACCCCTTTGCGCATTTTTTTTTGTTAGGAAAGCAGCTGACTTCACTCAATTTCTTGTGCAAAGAAGCATTTAAGGGGATAGCTCTGTCCCTAAACCTGAAATATTGACTGGCTACCAGAATACTCTGCTGCATGGGGCAGCATGTCTTCTGCTGCTACCTTACATAATGAAGCTAGAGATTTACTTCTCGATCTAGATGTCTAATAATTTATTGATCCCACTGTGTAGTTTTGAAAAAGACAAAGGGTTGCTGTGCAAAAATGCTCTTCAAGGAGTTTTTAATAAATTATTCCATACAGTCACTTTGTGTCCTGACTAATACTTTTATTGCTTAACTACTTTCCAGCTTAACTTTCAACTTCTGTTCCTGCTCATTTTCCTTCCTAAACTGTACAATCCTCATTTTTCCACTTGTCTGTCATCTAAAGTCACTCCAAGTTCTGACTTTTTCTCTGTCTCTCATCTTTTTCTTTCTCTTTTGTGAGGAAATAGAGATCAGTTTAGAAAGTACACACCATGAAAAAGGTATTATGACATCCTGTGAAAACAGCATTACAAAGCAGGTTTCAAACATTGGTATATACTCAGGTCAGCCCAGCGTAGGTTACAGCACTAGAAGTCTGTCAGTTCCTTCCCTAATAACAAGTTACCTTCATGATCATCCCCTTTTCTCCTCTTACAACCATGGTACTGGCAGTGCATGGTGCTTTTAAACTACACTCAAACCCTGAAAAGGAAATCTGAGCATTTCCTTCCTCTTCTCCCTACTCTTGACTCCTTAAAGCTAAAACTTTTGATTACAAAGCCAGACTTTACTGAGAAGGTCCAACTTCAAAGAGCTGAATATTAACCTCAAATTGATTTATCATCTTGAATCTTTTTTACAATACTAAATCTATTATCCCTTTCTCCATTCTAGCATTACAGTGTGCTAGAGGGAAGAAAGGACCTCTGGTTATCACCTGCCCAGGGCTGGGCTAGAATGTGTATTTTTCATGGCCATATTCCAATTTTCTGTATTTTGATGATAGAATTCTGGTTTATAGCCCAAGTTCTCAGAGCACCTCTTTGCCTCCCCAGACAGTAGTTGCATAGTGCAAGTAGAATAAGACGACATTTATGAGGCATTCCTTCCTCTGAACAACACTACATTTTGACTACAGAGCAAGTGGACACCATTCTTTGAACTTCTAATTTTTATGACTACCATTCATCTTGTGACAAAAATTTTTATTTCCGCATTTGTTAATCAATGTCTTCGTTTTCCTAATAAGGCATTAAGATTTTTAGCACCGTATTCTGGTTCTCCTCACTTTTAAACTTTGGTATTCTTTTCTTAAGTATTTTCATAACACATTATTCAACATTATTCATGCTGTCTTCTTCCTCTTCCTATACACAAAAGAGTGGTGAAACCAAAAGGAAGAGAGTTCTTTGATGGATCCTATTTAATCTCCTTTTCTGTACACATAAAAAAAGAGACACATATTTCTAGAAAACTACCTCTCATCACCCAAGTTTCACATAAGGCATTTGGATCTGTGTTTCCTGTTGAAGTGTGGCAAATGAGCAGCCACTAAAAATAGGACCCAAAGGAAAAGCAGGCCTAACCCTTTAAAATATTTGAACCCGTTCCTTCGCAACTACCACAAAACTGGAATAAACCTGTACTTGGTACCAGTGCTATCACTGGATACTTTACCTGAAATAAGAAATGAGACTAAATGTGTTACTCCATTAAAAAATAAACCCCCTTGCAAAATTCTAAATAATCTGTAACTACATCAAATTAAATTATATAAATAATGCATATCTATTTCCTGTGGAAAGTAAGCCTCCTCCTACATAAAACATTCTAAATATAAGTTTGAATCAGGGTATTTTCAAATCTTTCACTTCTTCATGAGGGATAAATGTTGATTAATTCTACATGTAGAAAGTAATTTAAAGATACAACAAGATCTGGATCATGTAAGTGTAGTTGTTTTAATTATAAAACCAAATAAACAGAGAAGTTTAAAAAAAAAGAAAGTACCAAATGGTACCTTTGGTACTATTGGTATTTTGGTACCAAATGGTACCACTGGTACCATTTGGTACACAATAGGCCACGGCCTACTCCATGAATCCTCCTGTGAGAAGAGGATTATAAAGGAGAGTCTCTTCAGGTCCAAAACTAAAAACCTGGAAACTAGATATTAGTGGGAACACCCATTTTCCCAAGTGTCCAGCTGGCAAATGACAGCTACCTTAAACATGCCATCATAAAATGATGGGAACGAGCTGTCTCCAAGAAAAACTAACCAGTTAGGATTGTGAATGTAATAGTAATGTTCAGTTTTGCTTGGAAACATTCTTGAAATTCTTTCAGAGGAAGAAGCCCTGGTAGAACATGTTTTCCTGTATATACATTCCCTGACCTGTTATTTTCTACATCGGTAAAAATCTCAAAGCAATAATGATATTCTTTTAGACTGAGGGAAACAGAACTTTGAAGATCATTGTGAGCCCTTCCCAGGAACAGATCAAGTGTAGCATATGCTAGGCCAATATGCAGATAGGAACTGTCTAAAAAACATTATGGTAAAATCTACTTTTGCAAGAAATCAGCATCACCTCCTGCCAACTAAAGATGAAGAGAAAGCTCTGCAAAAGCTGGCCAGTATTTTTCATACTTACTACTTTACTAAAGCAATAAAATAGTATCAGCCACCTTCAAAAACTGTCCGGGAGCAGGGACAGCAGTGACAGCTGCTCCCTAAAGGGATGGGGAGCCACGTGTCAGCTCCAACAAGGGCAGCAAGGCAGGTGCTGTCACTGGCCAGGACTCTGTCCCACTGCCACTGCAAGACGGAGAAGGGCAGATCCGGGGAGGGCAGTCAGGGTCAAACAGGTCTGTAGTGCCAAGGCAGGCCCAAGGCCAAGCCAAGCAGCCAGTCCATGGAGCAGAGTGCAGCCCAGCTGGGTCCTGGCCAGGGGCACACATGGCTGAGGCTGAGCCATACAGAGGCTGCCTCCAAGGCAACTCAAGCAGGGACTGAAGGCCCAGGGCTGAATTTAAATGTGGCTACTGGTGCCATGAGCACCAGGGTGAGGCTAGTCAGAGCCACTAAGTGTAATTAGATTAGCATAATCAGAGCCCTGAACATCTGTGCATAGGCCAAAATTCACATTTGTATAGAGGGCCAGCAGCAGCAGCAATCAACCAAGCAAAAGGAAGAAGGTAAGAGATTGTATCTGGCAGCAGATAAACAGTCTTGAAATAGAGGTAACCTCAGAAAGAGTCAGTACTGCACGTACCACACACACTAATTAGGGGACAGACCAGAGCAGCATTCCAATGAACAAAAGAAAGTCAACATCCCAGCAGGAATCATACAGCTGGAGAACCGGAGCCAAGGACAAACCCATAGCACAGGCACCTCTGTTCTCTGATGTCACAGAGGTACTGAACCACAGCCTACTTAAGATCCAAAGGATGAACAGACAAAATCTTGGAAGACTTGTATCATGATCCAATTGTATTTTTCATAGTTTATAGGAATACCAAGTTTCTACTCTCTTCTGACAGGGTAAAAAAAAAAAAAGCAAATAGCTGGTTTGTTGCCAAAGGAAATGCGTATGTTTGACTGAAGACTTGGGATTTAATTGGAATGCTGGTCAAAATGCACTGGATTAAATACTCATCCAGAATCCAGATACAGGAAGAAAGAGAAGGAAGATTTCCAAAGTAATTTCATTACACATCCCAGTTAACCTGAAGTGAGCAGAGAGAACTGATCTCATAGTTCTGTAGCCTACACTTTGGGCAGCGAGTACATCTCAACTTTTCCCATCTGGTTACACAACTCCTGAGTCAAACATGCCATTATTCCTTCCCAAAAACCTCTCCAAATTCTCTTTTATTCCATCTTCCCAATTCACCATCTCTACCAACAGGACTGTCTGATCTCAGCATACTGCCTGCCTCTAATGCATTGCAAATTAAAAGAATTAACACCAGTCTAGGTCAAAATCTACCCTGTTCGTAGACTAAAGGCTCATTTTTCATCACTGGGGGTCCATGCCAGGTCAGAAACACACAGCACCAGCAGATCAGTTACGCTGCTGGTGCAAATTAGGTACAAATTAGAAGCATAGCTGCAGCGCAAGAACAAGCCTTCTCTTTCTCTCCAGATGTGTGACATATAAAAACAAACAAATTCTTTTTAATTAAAGAGAAACTGTGCATCTTTATTGCCTTGATAAAAACAAAATCCTGGGGAATCTGATTGTTTACACAATAGGTTTTTTTTGACAGTTTATCTTATAAATGTGCTTGCTTTCAAAGTAATCCCCTTAAACCCATGTTGCCCATTAGAACCAAATGAACCATCAGTGTATGTGGAGTCTTCCAGCCCTCTGGACTCTGGACAGTGGTCCCACATGATCACAAGCTTGGGAAGCACACAGGTAGAGCAGATACATGGACTTCAATCCATATTTCTAGATGTCTTTCAAGTACACATACCATTTATGAAGAGAAAATGACTAATTCTGCATGGTTGATTTCTGCTACACGGGAAATTGGAACCGTACAAATTATGGTAAATCTTCAGCTACATGTCATGTGTATGAATTCTGAAAATTCAAATGCAGCTCAAACTAGATAAGGAGCATCTTAAAATAATTATGCATTATTGTGTCACAAATATTTCATTTACTACTGGATCAGCAACTCACAAAACTGATAAATACTTGATTAAACAGCTGATGAGTCTCTGGGTACCCAGAGCACATCCAGTGTAATTTAACTTGCAATTTGCCTTCCTGAAGCCAACAACTGAAAAAAGTTCAGTACCGTTAAATTTTCTCATGGTACCAAGGACTTGTCTAAATTCAGGCACACTTCTCTACTATATAAGGAAGAGAGTCAAGACCAAAATGACTGCATGAAATTGTTTAGTACTCTGAAAACTTTTCTTAAGAAGTTACTTAGCATGCCAGTTTATTTTTAAGTAGTTATATATAATTATTAACCCTTGGTATATTAAAGCCAGTATATTTATATATATATATTAAAACCTTCAGTATACAGTGTAAAATCTCTACATAATGGCACAAAATCTAGAAACACTATTTGCTGGTAACAGGGTGCAAACAAATCTAGTAGGAACACTAAGAAAAAAATTACTTCTTAAAAGGTCACCTAGAACAAGGGAAGTGAGGAAACATTCTCTATGTGTATTTCGAAAGACAGAAATGGTGCTGATTACTTTATCCCCATACTCAGACTGTCTACGTGGGTTAAAGCTAGCAATAATACCAGTTCTAATCTTAAAGGCCCGTGGAGAGACATAAAACCAGACTGTTTGAGAAATCTGGTTGTAAAAGCACATCTGTGCAGCCAACACCATCACATGGCTGGAAAACAATCAGAATTCCAACAAGAAGCAAGTGAATAAAACCCACAGAAAATTCCTTCATTGTGGAAGGAAGATTTCCTTTTGAAGATTTCCTGAACAGTTCCAAGGCTCTTCAATACAGTAATTTCATATTTGTGTGGGGCATGTCTCAAATAATTTTCTGACAATGTTTCAGGAAGACTTCTCACAATGAGCTATATCTCAATGAATACACCACTTATTTTTTAGGTACAGCTCCACGTGCTAGCTCATGTCCAATGTCATAGTACTTACCAGGTACTTACCTGCTTGGGGTACCAGTGTTAGAACCCTGCCAGCCCATTGGTAGCATACCTGGTTTATATTTGATTTGCCTTTTCACGTGTATTTTGCAAACCACTCATCACTGCTAGTTTAGATAATCTGTCAAGGGATTCATGCAGGCATCCAAAACAATTACAAAATTAAGCATTTTTTTAAAAATTAAAAGTATATTTATCTCATGTTTAATTTTTTGTCTGCTTGTAGTTTTTTGGGTTTTGCCATGATGCTGGAGAGCTGCATGGAGAATGAAAGCACACACAGATACAGAAATTCCCCAAGTGACAAATAAGCAAACAAATCCAGCCACCATTTCCACACTGGCAGTTTTGCCTATTTAAGTCTGCATATTTGTCATTACTTGTTTTAGAAACAAGTTTACAATTAAGTATGGACATTTTATCCCTTTCCAAGAAAACACCAAATAAAGAGGAATGATAAGGTTTTCAGCATCTGTTGTTAACCACAAATATCCAAATAATGTTTTGAACTGCTGGGTCTTTTTTTCTCTCAAGCTTGCAAAGTAAGTAACTGGTTTATAGTGCCTTAGTTAATTTAAATTTAATCAGAAAAGGTGGGGTTGATTGGAAACTGTTTGCTTCTCTTTCAATCTCAAGTAGCCACTTCTTTCATTTTTCTAATTTGACACACAGATTTTTCCCTTTTTTACTGAAAAGAAGTGATATTCTTCTCTCTTATGAAAGGTTTCATAGATAACAATTTGCAGTGCAAAATTCTGCACAATATGCTAGACCAGAAGTCTAATTCATACAAAATATGTAATGTTTCAAATTTCTAAACACATTATATGCAAGTGGATCAAGACAATACTTTAGTATACATGCTAAAATGTGGTGGTAAATGGCATTAAACAAATTCAATCTGCCATGGAACCCTAATGACTACTCATCCAAAGCCAAAATAGACAAAGAATTAACTCAAGCACTACTCTTTGAATGAAAATATTTATTATGAAGTATTACCATGGAATACTAGGCACTTATCTTAAAAAAGCTTTTAAAATCTCATTCTTAGGACATGTAATATATTGTAAGTTATCAAGATTTTTTGCAACCTAGAGACATTAAAGGAAGTGTTTAGTAAAGACTGGATTTCAAGTTGTAACCTTTCTTTCTCGAAAAAAAAACTTGACTTCTTCCTTTCCTCTTAAAAACTTTAACTGTGAAGGATCAAAGTCAGATATTATACTTAGTTTTAGTAAATATTCTCATATCCGTATCTAGAAGAACAATATATATTTAAGAAGAGAGAAGTTTTCTAGAAATCCCTATGCAAGATCACCTATTATATGCATTATTAGGTAGAGCATCATCAACTTCCAAGGATATTTTAGGAGATTACCAATTAGGCCCCTCAGTACGTCTGTCCTACAACCCCAACACTTTCAACTACTGCCTTTAAGTCAGTGTAGGAGCCACAGGCTATTCCCTTCATTGTAGAGAAAAATACAGGACACATCCATAATTCCCCATCTAGGCTTCATGCTATTCACTGCCAAGGCGGTTTGGCAAGCAGGGAAGATATTTCAAAGGAAAACATACAGGGCCTCACTCAGTCATATTAATGCTCCTTCACATTCCTCTTGCAATATTATCCTGCCCATAAGGCTTATTTAAGTACAAGAACATCTTTGGCAAGCAGGGCTTTCAAAACAGACCCGCGTGGAGAATCCAATAGCAGTACTTAGTTTTCACCTTCACACAACAGCCATATCACAAAAACAATTTGTACTTACATGGGAACACAAAGTGATGGATAGGTTTAGATTTGAAATCAAATATGGCTTTCTCAGCAAATTTTAAAATCGGGAAAGTCTGCTGATGTCACCTGGTCATTTTGCATAAAAATTAGAAGAAATAAAGAAAAAAACCCTACAGAAATACACAAGCCAATATTCCACAGCAGCACTGTAAAGGGTAACTCTAGATTAAAAAAAATATTTTCTTAATTGGACACAATAGTGGGGAAGCAAGGACTGTCCGGTATATGGCTGAAAAAAAATAACACAAAGACAGCCCTACCTTAACAAATGTCTTCTCTAAGCATGTTTGTGTTATGAGTAGTCTAACACATTGTTTTAATTGGAAGAATATCTAGGGTTTTAATCCAAAAGACATCCCCATCATGCTTAATTTAACATTCCTCTTCCAAACTCAAAACCAACAGGACAGTTCCATCAGTTACAGGATGGTGCATTTTGCACTTGAAGGGACAAAGAAAATTGCCAGAACTGTGATTCTGAAAAAAGTGCTGAAAGCAAAATCCCTTCTTGTATTTAAGCAACTAAGAATTTGAAGTCAAACTCATCAATGTAATTCCTAAAGCACAAGGAGAAAAGACAGCTAACAGTTGCTCTGCAGCAATGACTGTTACTAGTTTATCAGATATGATCAGTTGACCACAGAAAAGTTTTGAAAAACTATTTTAAGGTAGCTTTGTTTTTACTTGGGTTATAGTAAGGCTATGGAGAACATTTTTGTAAGAGTCAAACCTTTGAACATATGGCTTGCTGCACCCATCTTAGTCATAATTTGTACAGTATGTGTATAACTGACAGATTTGCAACAAATTTCTGAGCTGGAAGTTCGTTTTGAATTACTTTCAAGTTCAGAAAAGTGGATGGAATTATGCTTAAGAAATACAAACTTTTAATTTTAGATGAAATTAAGGTCTAATGAATTTGCTCCAGAGGAGACTTTTTATGCAACACATGACAATTGTGCTTCTAAGTCTCCATTCTGCCATAAATTCTATCAGGCTTTAGCACACCCCAGTTTACCACCACTATTACTACTCACATCAATCACACAGTGCTTACTCTGAACATAGACATGCTCAGTCCGTGGGGACACTGGAATACAGAAATTCTCAGGAATATATTAGCATGTGAACCCACCTATTCCACACAAATAAATCCACTACAACAGCAGCAGTATAAACACACTACTTCCAAAACAGACTGATTTTACTTTTTCCAATCTTCTGTAACACACTTTTGCAGACACAATCTTAAGATTCTTAGATTAGTTCCTTATCATTTCACATCACAGGCTATGAAGTCTTAAAAATGTACCTGGTTCTGTCTCCATTTGGAAAAGAAACCACAGCAAAATCAAAATCTTTAAAATCATATTACAGTACATCTTTGTAGATAATTTTTCCTTTTACAACTAAAATTCCATTCAAGTCTGAGTTTAAACAGATACTCAGAAATATTTTTGAGAAAATAAAAATTCTACACTTCTATCTGTGATGAATTCTACTTTCTTCTAATAACTGATGTCAAGGTCCTCTGTCCAACTTATACACTCATCTGCTCTTTGAACCTAGAGTGTTAGATAGGCACACACTACACACAGAGCTCTCTTCTTTAACTGATTAAAACATGCTCATTGCAGCCATCAGCCATGGGAATGCTGAAGGAAAAAAATGAAGTCATGATGATAAAAAGCTTCTTTAAGGAAGCTTCAAAAGGAAAGGATACTAAGGGATGCTCCATTTAACACGTAAGCAGTAACAGATACGGCCACCAAAGTACCATAGGAATCGATACTCTGTCAGCAGAGGGGCCAAACTGTGACCATCACCTGTACAAAGATACAGACTGGCTTTCATTTGGTTGGTGCTATTTCCAATTCTGCCATTTGTTTTGGTTTTTTCCTCAGAGAACTACAAATGTCCAGCACCTCTAGGGTCTGTATCTTGTTCAACTCCAGCCTGCTGACAAACTGACGAACAGCATCTGCCAATTCAAAGAAGATCTGACCAGACTGACTTGATGCAATCCGGCAACCTTAATCATCTTAAGCTGTCCTTTGGAATACCTGGTCTGCATCTCAAAGTGCCTTTTCCACACAAGCAAAAATGGTTGGTGTAATTTTGCAGAAATTCACTGGTTTGTAACACTGGGCATAATGTTCTACATCTGGATAGCCTGGACACAAAACCCCCCTTTATTCTCCCAGGTTAACATTTCTAGGAAGAAAGGAGGGCATGATTTAGAGGAAGAGCTGAGGCCTGAACATATGGTTGCTGTAACCAGTGCAACGTAAGTTGAGAGAAGGAGAGGGTAGCTCATCCAAGTCCTATTCATGAATACATCTAAGTCGCACCCATAGACGCTGTATATACAAACCAAAGTATCACACACATAGCATGGTTAAAGAAAAAAGCAGAAATAGGAGGCCTTTTGCTAATTTTCTAGCTAGCAGCAAGTGTGACATCTCCCTTTGGAAAGGGAGTCGGAGGCCAGTGGCAATAAGAGAACATATTAGCTGTATTGGCCTGGAAAGTTTATGATTAACTTGGGAGGTCTGAAGCCTGCCCATCACTACAAAAATAACATTTCACTTTGATGCATGTCTATCGACTCTCACTATATTAAAATGTTTTCATTTCTAAATGTGGGTTTCAGCTGCTGTATCTGGCCACCATGTGACATGAAAGTGAGGATCTTTACGTAACACATTGTTTTTCTAATCAGTATTTCATATAAGAGAAGTTAGCAAACACTGAATATTCGGTGTGCTTGTGTGCCTGCAGTGATTTAAAGAGTTCAAACTAATACAAAATACTCATTCCTGAAAACACATACTGGAATAAAATGCACAAGTTCGCCACTAGAACCAAAACATCTTACAGCAAATGGAGTGGACAGTTCTGATATTTTAAAAATGGAGACATAGAACTGCATAAATCAAGATCAAAACTCCACAGTAAAAGCATGTGAACTACCAGGACATTGACCATATATCCTCTAGCAACACATTAGAAAGAATTCATTTGTGTGTTGGCAGAAGTACAGCACCTTAAGCACTTGTGCAATAAAAATGTCGGACACGACAATCAGACAGTATGAAACTATTCCTCATAGGGACTTTAATACTTGTTACAAACTGCTGTATGATAGAAGTTAAATCTTTCTTTGCAGCTACCTTCAGTATTTTTTCAGCCAGAGGCAAACAACTCTTTACAAATGTGCCTCCTCAACCTCTGACTTGAGGATCTGGCTTTGGCTCCCCGACATATGGCTTGTCTTCAATTAGCTTTACAATAAGAAAGAACTGCAGCTGTACTGAGGAGCAGTTCTGTTAAGCTTCATGTTCTGCTGCTATACAGCATGTAAAGCTCCCTCTGTCCTCTCTTCATTATGCCAAACGAGAAGAGCTAATGAGCATCTTGTGTTTATGGCAATGCTCAGGGACTCTGAAAAGTTAGGTTCTTACGCCTAAGCACAAGTGAAATGAGCTGTCTGTGTTCCTAGATGGACATCCATGTACAAATAAAATTCAAAATCAAGTTTGAATTTTAGGACCAGCATTAAATGAAGACCAAACTTCACAATTTTGGAGATATTAGTGAATTTAGAGAATTAGAGAAATTTAGAGAAATCTAACATAGACAGAAAACTACTAGGCTGTGATAGTTTGATTTGAAGATGCAGTTCCAATCATCACTTCCAAAGTCACAGTGGTTTTACATTCAACATTCCTTCTGGTCAATCCCTAAATGAAAAGAGAAATGAGAAGCAGAAGTTTTAAAAGTTTCCTAGATCCCCCCCACATAGTGACAGCTTCCCTCGCTCACAGTCTTTGTGCAGTTGTTGCCAAGGAAATAACAGAAAAGCCTCCATAGGTCTTTACAGCTTATGTGTCTGTTTTCTTATTAGAGAGCCATGCAAATGTCCTCCTGACTTTGGTACAATATTCTTTCAGCTCATGGTGGCTGCTTATTTCTGCAAGAGTTTCTTATAGCCCAATAGTTATTTGCAGGTAATTGCAATAATGACAGTTCTGCAAGGACTTTCAAAACAATATGAAAAAATCATATACCACTTAGGAGTCTCTAGAAAATTATTAGCAACCTCTTTACTAAAACAGTTTTGGTGATTCCCAGTTCTCTTCTTATGCAGGCACATTTTGAATCCTACACAGAAGTTAATACAGATTCCAAACATTCAAAGCTGACAGTTTATATGTGCAGAATAATGGATATTGTTGAGAGCATGTACTATACAAACCAGGAAAACTGGAGAGATTGATTTAAAATTCACATTACACAGCTTGAGATAAGCTTCTGCATGAACTATTTGTCAAGGACAGCTACCATGATTCTGTGATCAAATAGCTGGTGACAGTAGGGAAATTTAGTATACATATGCAAGTAAGCTGGAAATTATTTTCGACTGCTGTCACTATGCAAACAAACCAAAATGAAAGTTAAACAGAATGTTCTTTGTAATAGCCAAAAAAAAGGAAGGGCACATTTCAGACAGATGTCACTGAATGTCTATTGAATATGCTTCTACAAATATAGTACGAACAATTATGCCAATGATTTTAATGGGTAATTAAGTGGTTGATGTGAATTCATTAATAACTTTTTCTTTTCCTTGGTAGTCTGATATTTGTGTTATTTCCTGTCTTCTGTTCTACATTCTTTTATTCAACAAACAGAACAAAATCTGGCATAAGCATCAAGCCCTGATCAACTGAAGAGCCAAAAGGAGGCAACCTTTCAGCTGAAATCCACAGGATTACACAGTATCGCACAACACTGGGGCAGTTGTTGATTTAATGGACAGAGCACAACACTGCACATTTAAGATACTTCACTTCATGGAAGATTAAATTCAGTTGCCTTATCAAGTAGCAAAGAGCCCAGCCATGAAGAGACTTAGAACACTGTGGACATTTTAGCATCATGTTTAGTTTAGGAAATCTACACTGATGACATTCCTGTTGTCAGGCTGACAGAGCAAATGGCTAACTCAGGCACATGACTTTTGTTTCTTCTAACCTACACTGATTGGTCTACCACATATAAACTTTTTTATTAGCATTTTCCTCACTGTGTTATCAAAACTTGGGCTTTTCACCACATGGTTTCTAAGCTGTGGGCTAGTACTTATAAAGTATGGTCTTATACCAACCAGATTTCTGCTTTTGGCTATACAGTTTAAACAGCTAACTGTAGCTTCATTCAGTTTCCAGCATCACAAGTCAGGATTAGTATGGAAAATATACAAAGCATGAGAAAAACTTATAATAGCAATTAATGTCATAAATTCAAGCTGACATCTGATGTCACTACTGCTTATTTAAGCACAACAAGAATGCAACAAATGTTAGGTATTTTAAAATATTCTTAATCAAACTCTTAAACATTGGGAAAGTCATTGTTTGTCTGAGCTAGTCATGAGCTAGTAAAAATTTTGCCTTTTAATTAGGTGTGATCTAATCCCCTTTCACTGCTCCATCAAAAAAACAAATGTTTTAGACTTCCCAAAGCCAGGCTAGCTTAAGATATTTTACAGATTATTCCCAATGTTGGTTTTGAATATGAACAGACTAGCTGTCCATAGAGTAATAACCTTTTAACCAGTATTACTACATAAAAATATGATGATGCAAGTATCCACTACCCATCCCCTGACACAAGAGACCCTGAAACAGAAAACAGTGAATAAAGGGTGTCTTGGAAAGGGGCAAGAAAGCAGTGCAGTCGCATTGTAAGTTTGCAAATACGAACATTCCAGCTGAACCTAAGTGTGCACAGAAAAGGGCCATTAAAAATGGCAAAACAAAGGATTATATTCTTTTTGCACTATGTTCTTATTCCCCGTGCAGTTTTTTTTCTAGCTGTGTGGTCCCTTAGCTAAAATGAAAAACATTCCTGGAGGACTTTTGAAATTGCAGTGATGAGGAGTAAGAAATAAGAAGAGGCTAGAGAACAACTACTGCAGCAGGGGTAACACTGTTAGTAACAAAAGCTCAGACTCGATAATGGAATGGAAGAAGCTGCTAATAAAAAGATGTGTGTCAAGTGGGAGGAGAAGGAGCCTGACATACTCATAATTAACTGAGATGGGATACTGGAAGACAAGTGTGATGACGAAAAAAGGTGCAGGAACTAAATGGGTTAGAGACAGATTCTCATTGCTTTAGCGTGAACCCACAGGTAAGTGCCTCTTCTCAGGATCCTGCGAAATCAGAACATAACATCCATTTAGTTGCATACTAGGAGCACTTCGTATCTAAGCAAAGACATTAGGAGTAAGACTTTTGAAGTGATTATCTCAGGAAATATTGAGAGAGATGATATAAAATTATTCATATCATGATTTTAAATGTTTGCCAAATGGGAAAAGAAATAAAGATGGGAAATTAGAGAATGTATTTAAGAACCATCCTTCATAAAACAATAAAAGTACACACTTGCAAAACCCAATTGAACACCTTAAATTAGTTACTAAACAAGTAAGAATGTCAAATACAAAAACTGTGCACCAGGCTGTAACACCTTGGCCAACTAGAAACAAACAAGGCCAGGTTCTCTCTACTGATGATTTTAAAAGAGGTTTTCTCTCTCTGTAAATGACACAAGTACTGTAACAATGACATTCCATTAACATTATAATCATAAATGGCTTTGATCTCTAGTTTATCAAGTAATTAAAAATTATATGGCTTTTCCATTTTTTCCTGAACTTTTAATCCTTGCCTGACATAATCTGTGGTGGCAATAACATTTTCTCTGTGCAGTAAGACACAGATTGCAGATGCAATGACTACAAAAAAAGACATTGATAAACATACATCAACTTCCATATAAATACCCTTCCTCTTTGGGGAGTAGAGGTGTATCAGTGAGTGATCAGAATCAGGATATGCACTCCTGACCCACAGAGCTCCTGAGAATGCTTCCTTCACAACCCTCAAGGGATTGCCACTGACATCAAAGATAAGGACAAACAAAAAACTGGAGCTCACCCTGTGAGATTTGCGTTTCTTCAGTTCACTAAAAGATCTGCTCATGAAACAATGCACTGCTACAAAGATTTCCAAAACCAAAACTTCATCTTGAATTTCACATTCAAATTTTAATAATTAATATTCGATGCTTAGCAAATCCAAAGAAAAGCTGATGAAATCCATTTCGTCAAGAACCCACTTTGCCCTTGGGGAAATTTTCAAAAGCACCTGAAGTGCAAAAGAACCACAGATCCTAGTGCAAGTCAGCATATCTGTTGTGTTCGTCTTTCCCAGTGCTTTGAGAAAATCTCCCCCATAAAGCAACAAAAATGTAAAAACATCTCTAAAAGCATTCTTTTGTCTAAAATGACTGTTCCCTGTATTCAGCATTGGACTTCTGATGTGCTTCTGAGAGTGCTACTCTTTGGAGAGTAAGCACTTTTTTATTTTGAGAATAAACAAAAAATTTTAAATTACAAATGTAAACTACTTCTCTAGCAAGCAATTCAGTTCAGTATTTCAAAATCCCAACAACGCATTCATGAGTAAGTACTTGGAAGACTTTTTTTAAGCAAGGCAGCAGTGACTTTAGGACCCCAAACTCCCAGGCTGCTGAAGGTCTTCACCAGCACACGCATTGCTGTGCAAGGCAGAGACCCTGGAGGAAGTGTTCAAGGGATCTGCAAATACAGAACATAATTTAGCTGTGACAAGCTAAACCAACAACTACTGAGTCAGATTGGCAAATGGCTTCCACCATTGTTCCAAAAAGGACATCTCCAAAACTCTCAGACTTTTTACCCGTGTTATGCCCAGAGCTATTACAGCTGGCATAGCACTGAAAAAGAAATGCTCAATAGGATAAAGAGAAAAGACTTTGTGCAGGAAGTCTGCAACTGTTTTCAAAATGAACTCCTGATGACATTTTACATTTTGTATGCAATCAAATTCTTATTCTTTCTTTGTCCGTCAAAAAGATCTTCAAAGGAAAAAAAACCAAACTGTCAAGAGTCCTCAGCGTAAAAAAGCGAGCAGTAAATGCTATAGGGTCAAAAGTTTGAAAAATATCTAGGGTTTTATTTTCCAGCATACCCACCCTGCAAGTAGGTTGCACAGCTTTCCCTAACAGCGTTCTTAAAACTGAAGAGAACACACGAGCCAATTTCCTCCTCCTCCTCTCGGGTAACTTTAGCCCCTGGAGGGTTTCAAGTCAGCCCTGTAAACAGCGATGTAGGTCACTCCTGCTGGAATTGCTCAACCTGAGCTCTGTGCAGCTGTACCAGCTCTGGGACACACAATCCTTCTGTGCCAGGAGTCAGGTTTCTCCACACAAGGTTCACTGGCAACAGTGCCAAGGAATTAACCAGAGACTCAAGTCACTGGGGGGTTCCTATGATTCCAAAAAAGCCAATCTGAACACAGTAAACTGTAAACTACTAACTAAGCCTTCTAAAACTTATTATAGAAATTAATTACTCCTGAGTAGAAGGCTGGCATGCTAAAATGTTTTCAGCACTATAATGTTCTGTAGATGATAGCCCTAGGCACAGCTGCTGAAATAATCATCCACCATGTGAAAACTGAGGTTTACTGGTAAAAACTTCCACAAAAGATTTGCATAAATTAGTGCACCCACTCAGCACAAACACCATGGAGCAACATCCAAAGATTCCTGCTTACAGATTTCCACTGAGTACCGAGCTGCCTTACAGCCATAGATGGTGCATTTTGCAATTTTTTCCATACAGTTACTTTCTAAAGAAATGCCTACAAGATACTTTGCAGCAGATGCAACTCACTCTGTCCTCCTTCAAACTCACCAGATGCCAACCTTCCCTGTACAGAGCAAGGGTGAAAGGTGTAAAATTTAACAGTGTGACCACATGCCTTTCTGAGACAAAGTACCAGGCACACTCAGGATCAGCATCATGTGGCTACAAAGCTTCTGCATGGCAAGGAGCATGAGCCAAAAAACCCTTGGATCTGCCTGCCAAAAAGCATGGCAAAAGATTACTTCAAAGCAAGCTAGAAGTAGATTATTTGAGCGCCTGAGGCTTTTGGCTGAAAATTTTTTGACTGGATGTCATATGCATACCTCAGTCTCAGGGGTGCAACTTTTAACTATTATCTTACAAGAGACTAAAACAAAAAAAGGAAAAACAAAGTAAAAACACAGGAAAGAAAGCTTCTGAATTAAATCTCTCTGCAGAGACACCACATCACCTTCTGGATCAGGACATGGAAACAAACTCAATACTCACTGCATCAAAATCACAGTATAATACTATGCTTAGTGTAAGAAAAATAATTCAACAAATGTGCATGCATCACTGACTTCTGGCTTTCATACCATCCATTAAGTTCTGGAGGTTTTTAAAGCAGAAGGTTATGATGAAGTTTACCACTATCACAGTATTGTCAGTTCTCCCTCTTCTTCCACCTCAAAATGTTTTTACAAAATGGCATTGCAGTCAGGAATGTCATACTGTGGGTTCCACCACATCAGGTAAGACTAAGAGGCAACAGACTCATCCAACAGTGTTGTAACGAACAAACAGACTGATCACAGACTTCCTGGGTTTTCATCAAAATCATTAGGAATAAGGCAGCAGGAATCCTAAATATGCCAGTCCAAGAGAAAAGGCTGCAGTTATTGAATCTGATTTAGTGAAAAACTCTGAAGTCAGAATATTAAGACAGGAGATATTTATAAAGACCAAATAGCTACACTGACATCAAATTACTCAGCTATAGGGCCAAAACTATCAAGATAAATTATAATGTGCTAAAAATATTATCAGAAATATAACCCAAAATAGCAATTAAAAAAAAAGCTCCGAGGAAACAGACAGGCTTAAAATGAAAGAGAGTGGTTTACACATTCTAGTCTCAGACAAGTAAAAAAAACCCCACAGATGTAATTTTATCTGCTCTACTTGTTTTGCAGCACAAGTATATGACACAAAGTACCTAGAAAAAAACAACTGGGTCTATCAGAACACTGAAACCTGATGCTATTTTGCAGGTACATTTGTGAAACTCACTGTTTCAGATTAATCTTTGGCAGTATCCCATTGGGAGTATGTGAAGGGATTAATAATCTGCCTATGTTCTTTTACCTACACCTTTAACACTCCACAAATATATAGAAGCACAATCCAAGAATTTGTAAGACATGTGATTTATTCTTTGCTGTACACAGAATTTATGTGTTTCACTATTAAATCCCAAAACTTAAATTTATGCCTTTCCCTAAACTTCTCGAGTCGCCAAGTCAAAACAAGAAAACATTCATGAAAAAAGGAAACCCTGTGATTTCAACACACATCTTTGTTCTCATAAGCCTTAGCACAAACCTATTTATTCCCTAAAGGAATATTTATTTCCTAAAGGAAAAATTCAGACAGAAACAGCAGCAAAGAGCAATTAAACAGTATCATAACGTTCAGTCCATATCAGCTTGTTATTTGTTAGTTACAACTCTATGTTACAGCAGGAATAAAAAACTTGACAGTTTGGCATCTGAAAAGCATTCAATTATATAATACTTGATACTGTGTACAGCAGATGTTCTCAAACTAGAGCCCACTGCCCTCATGAGACCACTAAAGACTTCCTAGGGGTTTGCAAAGTTCCTTGATTTTGCTTGTAAACTTGTGCAGTTACTTAAGTGGGCTTGTCAGAAGGGGGAAAGGGTCTCCAGAAAAACCAAGTCTTCAAAGACTAACAAAAGATCAACTGGTTTCACAGTATGTGCGCAAGTACAAACTAGAGATTTAAAATGCTCATATGAGTTAAGATCAGAACAATATTTATTTTGATCATGCCATGGCAATGGAGAAAATCTGGGTATGGAAACATCTCTTACATCTTTGCTTAGGGCAATCTAGATAGAAAGGGTTCCTTCCTCACCTGCCCACAGCCTCCTTGTGGCCCTGGTCACTGCTCCTGCTTTACTCCTAGAGAGCAGCAGACAGCAGCAAGCTGCAGGGATAAAGCGGCTTTCCTTGTCCTGTCATGGCTGTTGGCTTTCCCCTCCCAGGCAGAGTCAGGTACTTCCCTGCCACATGCAGAATCAGAGCAATCATGCGACGCTGTTTCGAAGTCAACAGACAAAGGTGAGCTCCCACAACTGGGAAAGCTGAGGGCTGACTGGCATGCAGGGCCTCGGTCCAAAACAGACACAAGCATGGGTTTGACTGCAAGTGAACGCAGCCTTGATGACTTCATCTCGCTGTCCCAGGATACGCTGATCACCACACTGCTCTGAGATTTCTCTCAAAGGCTCCAGTTCAGAAACAGATTTATTTGCTTTATAGTTTGTATTAATTCTCTTTTTGCTGGAAAACAGTCACAGCATTGCTTTGTTTGACTGAATGCAGATTTCTGCTTGGGAACCACTGAAAAGCCAAAGAAAATTTTACATTCAGAAGATCGATCACTAAAGAAAATTGCTAGTTTGCAGTAATCCAGTAAAAATACAGAGCCAAAAGTAAAAATACAGAGCCAAAAGTCCCATGTAAGTAATTGCCAGATTTTGGAATGATGCTGTTCAAGGCATGATAAGCTACTGCCACCACAACTCTCTGTGTTAGCTTGGCTGCAATTCTTTACCACCAAAATAAACTAAAAATGCAGCACGTGCTGCTTCAGTACAACAGCAGTGGGCACTATTCCTTGAAGATTTTGTCATTAACTATTTTTTTAATCTACTGTAACTTCTTCCCCTATTAAATATGTATTTCTGATTGCATCCATGTGAGATACATTAGTTAACCATTTTCATTAGTTTATCTGTGCTTAGAAATGCCTTCTTGTGTTACAAGACTTAGTCAGTCAGTAAAGCTTCAATTCATCAAAGCACTTAAGCCTGCACCTAACTCCAAGTATGCACCTAATCCCATTGACTTTAACAGGACTGCTTACTTGCTTAGTTAGGCATGCATTTAAAAATCAGGGTCCATGCAAGCCTAATTGTGCTCTTTGGCCTGGTCCCAAGCCCTTAAAAAAGGAAAAAAGCAAAATGGAGAACAAATGTTCAGCAAAGCTGTAAGAAGGCACAGCAGCTTTCTAGGAAATATGCACAACATAACAAATAATTTGTTTAACTATCTTCAGAGAAAGTCCCAACAATCAGAGTCAGCTGGCAATCCAGTAACTGAATTCTACCAAGAGATTTTCAAACTTAAACTGAGTGCTTTTAGGAAGACTTATTTAATAAAGTTGTTGCAAATCTTAAGTAAAAGAAAAGTATGCAAGCATTTCATCCAGGTATGTTTATGCTGCTTCCCACCACTCACCCAGTTACTAAGGAATACAGCTGTCCAATGCTGCTAAGCACTGACCTCTCCCCCTCTTGTTATTGGGTTGAACTTTATATTAAATAGTTTTAGAACAATGTATTCAAAGTCCAAATTTGGAATATAATTTCAACTAGGTGCACTGCTGTAATCAAGAATTCAGTCCTGCAGCTTAAACTTCTATGGGAAGGTACACACAGAAATACTTGAGAGCTGGAACACAGCGCAAATGGTGAAACTGAGGACTTTTGACTTCTTCCCCTTTGCATCGCTGATGTTCAAAAGCGAGCAGTGGCAAAGGCAGCCAAAGTCTCTAGTATATGAAATGGCAATGGTCTCATTCATATTATTAAGATGATTTAAAAATACATGAGAAGTGATACTTTCCCAAGACCGAGAAGTCCTCCTCATGCTTCCTAACAATCAGGGTAGATAAAGATTATAGGGTTCTGACAAAAACAAACCCAAAAGCTTTCTATTTCGTAAGACAAGAATAATTATTTCTCTCTCAGAATGACACTTAGACATGACAGTTCAAATGACCAAACACCTGACAGATAAGATTTTTATTTGGTTTTATAAAATGGTTACCAGAAAGTTTAACATGAGAAGAACAACTAAACAGAACATATTTTCTGAGGGATCAAGTTTCAGTTATACTTCGCTCAGCAAAGCTGCCTTGCAGGAGAAAACAAATAAGATGAATCAATTTTTTAACAATGACTCATAGTGCAAAATAAGCCTGAAGCTTTTCTTAAGTACTGTTTTCACTAATATAACTACAAAAACACAAGACTTCAAACCCCTAAAACATTAGATCCACAGAAAATACAACATAGTTTGCTGCAATGGCTCCTGAAAAGTACAGAAATATACACTGCTTTAAGTATCTGGTACAATTTAAAGGTTAAGCAACAACAACTGGAAGCACACATTTTAAAAAGCCCTACACAAGTCATCAAGCATTTTATAGTCCAGCAAGACGCAGTTAGTTAACAATGCTGTTTATGATCTTTTGGACTGGTTTAATTGGTTCTATCAAGTATCTGGTCTCCATCAGCACAAACAGTAGCAGTAAAGCATCCATGATGTATATCACAATGGACAAGTACTACTTGCAAACAACTTGCAGTAACTTTAAAAAAAAAGTCTTGCTCTCCTAGAAAATAGAAATTTAAGCTTTATAAATATACCAGAGGGAGGAAACAAACCTACGAAAGCAATTTCAAGCTCCAGTCTAGCCTTAGTAGCTGTACAAATTCATTAGTGTCCATAACAGAGGTGAATGACCTTGGAGCAGTCTAGGAGTCCACTGCAAACATTCCAGAGTTCAGAAGTCACGTCCATCACACTGGGACTTTGTGTTGGCAAAGGGACTTAACAAACTTCAGGCACGTAAGGTAAACTGCATCTGCCACATACAGCCAACTCTAAACAAACAAATCTTGCAGTAAGAAAATTTATTTGTTTTCATAAAATTCTATAGGCTGTAAAACAATATCCTCGTGCAGGTAGGACTTCCACAGGTCAAAGACTTTTCAGTCATGCCCCATTTCTTGAAATGTGAACATAAACTGCAACAATCCCTTTAAAATGAAGCCTTGCCATGGTAGGAGACATATACAATTATGACAACTGTTTTCCAGTCTTACAGAATGCAGACATTTTAGGATGCTTCCATGCAGGCCACTGTACCTACTTAAGGGTTTAAATGCTGGGTATTCAGACACTAATACAGTTTCAGTG
This sequence comes from Eulacestoma nigropectus, assembly GCA_013397775.1. Taxonomy (NCBI): domain Eukaryota; kingdom Metazoa; phylum Chordata; class Aves; order Passeriformes; genus Eulacestoma; species Eulacestoma nigropectus. The sequence goes on along the minus strand of VZTE01003320.1, from coordinate 1,176,022 downwards.
CATAGGTACTTCATCCATTCAGCACAACGAGATCACGCTTCCTTATAATACTCTATGGTTGTGCAAGGCCACCTGAATCTATTTTAAAAGTTGTTTCCTCCCTCTCAGCAAACACTGAGATGAATATTTTAATATTAAGATCCAAAATTTAGGGTCCAATTTGCCTGTGTTCACATTTCATTTAAATAAGCTTTAGTGAATGCCAATTCCCTCATAACTCTTGGTATTTCACATTCAGTCCTTCTACAATTTTACTACATAAGATAAAACTTTTCTTTATGTGCACTGTTTATGAGAATTTTACATCATTAAACAACTGCCTAAATGTGAGGATTTCTATTTTGAAAAAAGTGGGAAAGGTTAGCCAAGTTCTTCTTCAGCTTTGGTCACATTCACAACTATAATAAAATGAGATCTGGTCTGTCAACACAAAACCCAAAGAGATATTCTGCAATGGCTAAGGTAAATTCAGACATAGTGGTCTCTGCTTTTAAGTACTGAAAATTATGGAAACCCAAAATTACATTTCTACTTCACATAAAGCCCTACCTGTAGGCGTGTAGGGTACATCTGGCTTGAATCACCTGAAGAAAAGTAGTCAGTAAGACAAAAATGTAGAACTTTTACCTCAAGATGATTCAAGTGTTGATCAAACCGGCTTAATGTAGTCTCTAAAATATAGAAATACGTCTAAGCAATGTAGAATCATTAAAGTCAAATGGCGCCAGAAGCAGGGGGGAGGTGAGGTACGCCCAAAAACCTACATCGGATGACATCCTTTTTGAAGCCATGTAACACACTAGCTAGCAGTGCTCTCAGAAAAATTTCATGCATGTTTATTGCACTGAATTCAAAGACAAGAATAAAATTTATTCATTTTTACAGAATTACTGGTAGTTCCAAGAAACTCACTGTTTCCCCCTAAAATAACGTTCTCTTCAGCAGAGACATCCATCATTCTAAAAATTTGCCTGCTTCCAAAGAAGCTGCCAAGAAGGAAACAATTTGCCGTTAAATGCATCCCAAAAGGAATAAATAAAAAATAAAAACAACAATCAAAACAAGATGCTTTTCCAGTGTTATCAATGTGTTGCATGGAGTATTCTTACTAAAGGACAATTTTCTCAGGAACAACAGAAAAGGTCTCCTGAACCCTGATGGACCAGCTGGAGAAATCAGAGGTCCAAGCTATCTTTCTGTTGTTCTTCATAAGGTAACTATCTCGAGCTCCAGCATGGAAGTTAATGGAACTAATTAATTTTAGCCTAAAGTAGCTTTCAGCAGCAATGAAATTGCTAAAAATGGATCAATTTGCTACAGAATTTGTTGAGATGCAGACCTGGATTCTCTTCTAATAAGTATGTTTACTCAACTTTCCTCTCTCAGCTACCTCTCTTCCTCAAGGGAACAGCGTCACTGCCTCTTATTCATGTTGTTTTAGGTCATGAAAGCTCCCGGAAAAATTAAGAGTGCTATTCTAAAAAATTACGTTTTTTTAAATGGTTGATTTCTTTTAGGAAACTTCATTTTTTAGCATGAGTAAAATCAATACTCAAGCTACAGCTAGTTACTGAAATGTAATGTTAATACAGAGGAACAGAACTACAGTAATTGTATAACCCTTCACCCACAGCAAATGGAAGGCAAACCTATTATCTGGAGTCTCTCATTGCAGCAATTCCAGGCTGCATTACTTCCTACTTGACATGAACAAGCAACGTAGTCACAGGTAGTTACTGTTTTCTGGGTAATCAGCAATAATGCAGTCTCACATCCAACCCCTAAGTACTTTAAAATCTTAGCAAATAGCAGTTGATTTAAAGCCATGTTTTCTTCAAGATATTTGCTGTACTGCACATACTGCACAGGTGTGTGAAACAAACATTCCCTTCTCATACTACCCAAGCTGTGTAAGACTTCAAAGTCCCCTATTATCTCCTCCACAGAATGCTATTTCTTACCTGCGTGACTGCAAATCCATGGCAGAACTGTCTAGACTTGGTTCTGCTCTGAATATCATCAACAGAGGCATCAAGTAAGTTACAACTAAAGAATTCCAATTCTTCTTTTCATCATACTTTCCACTCTACTACACTGGGTAAAACTGTGTGTGTGCTAAAGGGTACAAATCAGTCATACAGATACGGTAAGAAACAGCCTTTTAGGAAAGCAGGACTACATTCATTTATTGGAATCTAGTATCAAGATGATGTTGAAGAAGCAGCATGTGCTTTGCAAGAACATGTATTTAACAGGGAACTTAGTCCCCTTCAAAAACGTTCTGTTAAGCAATTCTTCCACTTTACATTTTGTAAGATACTACCAAGGCACACTTGACACGTCTACAGAAATCCATACTTGTGTGTAAAGGCTCACATCCCTCTACACAAAACAGCTTGGGATACAGGGAATAAATAGGGACAGGAAGGGAAAGAAAGTGCCTCTGTCACAGAAAAGTTTGGGACTAGAGGACTGCTTTTAGTCACAACTAGTTTCTTAAGTTGCTCACTAGAATTCTGCAGATATTTTTCATATTTACACAGGAACCAAACTGATCTGCATGTTCCCACCTCTATCACCACAGTTCCTTGTGTGTTCATGACCTTGACAAGAATAAGCCAGACTACATATAAATAGCATCACCAACAGTCCAATATCAGTAACTAACAAGTCTGACATTTCTGATTTCTGCAAGGTCAACAGCCTGGCACACAACAGTTATTAGAATTATAGGCACAGCTCTAGTATGGAAAGGAAAAGGCAATGTCTGTAAAAACATTTTGTATTTTATAGAAGAAAACAAATTTTTGTTTCAAATTTATCTTTCCTCGTTCTGAGATACTTTTATATGTATGTTTCTGATTTCCACTTCACAGGATTTGTAAAAACTAAACACAAGCCAAACGATACTAAAACACTCCCAGTGAATTATTAGGATCGCTTGACTGTGGCCATGACTTTAACCTTGGCCAAGTTTTCAATTCATGAAATGCACTTAGATGCCACAGTAAGCTACTTCAAACTAGAAGCCAGCAATGTCACGTGGCAAACATTATTGATACATCTAAATGCACCATACTTTAAAAATAAAATCGATAGAGTTTAATGCATGCGCTCAAGACGGTTTTTACGAGAGGCTTTGAACAGATCAGGTGTCTGTGTTACAAACAGAGAACAGGAAGTTATTCACAAGCATTCTGATGACTCCACTGAGCAAGGTATAAATGCTCTTGTTCAAAGACACCGTATTGCCAGAACACCAGAAAATTGGATTGCTTCCTCGTCAGCAAGGACGTGGTATATTCCTGGGACTGCAGAGAAGCCTGTGGCCAAAAAAGGATTAAATATGTCAGTCTTATGTAATACCATCACATTTCTGTTTTGTTCAAGTCTTGACGTTTTTTCTGCAAATGGGAAAAATCTGTTGTCGCAATAATAAAATGTCTGAGATGCCGAAATAGGGCACAAGCTTGCAAATCGATACACTTTTTAAGAAGGTTTTGAACTCACCATACCAGTTTTGTGAAGTCTGAGCCATTAAGTGTGTGATCTTGTCCGTTTGTGATTTCTCTCAGCAAACGTGGAAGCTGGAAATTTACATTACTTTAAATGAAAAACTAAATTATCCTACATTTATGTGACTCCACTCTGTAGGATTTCAAAAGTCAGACACTGGCAGTTGTGGCGAGAAAAAAGAAAGAGAACTGTAGAGGCAGTTTCAGTGTGAAGCCATATGAAAATCTGGCTGATTTCAGGTTCTGTTAAAAATTCTATTTCAACCAAGTTTGAACAAGCTCATTTTGATCTAGCTGTACACCATTTTACAATCTCTAATCTTATTAAATTTCACAGACTGAGGTGGCACCTGATGGCATCCAGGATACTTTTTTATACTGAACTTTTGAGAAAAGCTCAAAACCCTTATGTGAAAGCTTAACCAATGTGAAATTTAAACTGAAGGGAACTCTGCATAGACTTCTGTGAAACTAAATTGTATCTTGTAAACATCTTGTAAACATGAGCTGCTGCATCAAAATTGAAACTCTGGTCTCAGCAAAAGGTTAAGACTCAGATTCTTGCTCTCCCTAAAAATATTCTCCCATACCTTTGTTTGGCTGAAAGGCAAAACATAACTTCCTGCAGATGAATATGGTCAAAACATACAGAAATTACACAAACCCCAGCATGTTACAGTGAAGCACAACACTGTTGTTAATTCAGCCCTAAGTACATTTCACTACCATTAGGACACACAAATCACCTTAATCCTATGAAACAAGGATCTGCCACATCATTCCCATTTTGAGATGGAGAATCTGGGCATTAAAAGCACATTTGAGACAAAGATGCATCATATGGAAGAGATGAGAACCAGTTCCCAGGAAGCCACCCAAGGCAGGGAAGTCACAAAACTACTGGGCTTCACCTTGGTTAAAAAAATTGGTTCTTAACAGGGCTAGAGTCCGAAAAAGAGCTTCTGGGTCCCGACTGCACTCCCAGCAGACACTCAGTAACCTTGCACAGTGCTAGACTAACAACAACCAGAGGTTAAACGAAATATCCAAGGTCCCACAGGAAATCCACTGCAGAACAGCCCAGCTACTTTGGCTGGAATACGGATCTGCATCCATAGCAGCTCTGAGAAGCAGCCAACCAGCCACTCTACTTAGCCCAGGGACTCAACCTCTCCATTAGACAGTGACACAATGGCACCTTCCTAACTCAAGAGTTAAGAGTTTTATCACTGCTTCAGTTTAACACAGTAAGTCAATACTTCAAGCATGTTTAAAACAGAACAGCTCCTCAGCTATTTGCTCTGGGTGCATCTATATCTGTGTGTGTAAGTGCTGCATAAAAAGAGAAACAGATGCATACACAGAACCAGAGTCTATTTGTACCTTCTTCCCAAGGATTTATTTATTCATGTGACAAATTTGCCTATCCCGGTCTATCAAAATTGTAATCTTTGTTTAAATAGAAGTGCCTAAAAACATACTGGACCCTTTCCAGGCTCCAAAGTAATATTATAATGTAGTTAAATGAAAACAAAGTCTAAATACTTAATTTCCTGTAGATTTCCAAGATCGCTGTTCCAGTTTCCTGACTAAATAATAGGTATTTTGGAATATTCTGTTACAGTTATTAGCATTTTCAATTTGCTCCTAAAAGTCCTCAAAACAAAATTAAGCATTAACTTACTCTTTGGCTCCTTAGTAAAAATCAGCTTAGGTCAGACAGCATTTTGCTGCACTGTCATTGCTTTCTAAAAATTCTTCTATTTTCACTGAGACCTCTGGATTACTGGCTTCTGACAGTGTATTATAATTAACAAAGAAAAAATCCTAGTGCCTAAATTCTGAAGTTCCTGAAATGACTGGATTGTAATTATATTTTCATCTAATCAGTGATTTATCAGTAGTAACAATAATTAAAATACTACCAATACTCACGTGTCACCAGGTGGTATAAGAGTACAAGAGCATTGCAAAAAAAAAAAAAAAAAAGAGATTAACAAACCTTTAGCAATAAATACACTTCCATACTGTATTTCTAACAACCCTGACTTTTAGATGAGGCCTGAAATAGCACTAGTTAACACAGCATAATTGCTAACACTTTGCTAGCACAAGGGAACATAACTGCCAACAAAGAAAAAAACCTAATCTCCAGACCACAGACATCACAGGAGGCAGCACGGATTGAAAGTGACAGAGAAAGCAACAAAACAAATCAAATTAAAATGAAATACTAATTCCATTTATTGTTTCAATTACTGTTTTAGCACTCACCTCATAAATCCTCAAACATGCAAGCCTTTATTTTTCCCCACAAATGTTCATAAATAGGCTCCCTTCTACTTCATGACCCCACCTGCCATGAGAACACATCAATCTGCTAATAAGCTGTCTCTAGCATACATATGTCTTTTTTTTAATGTATAACAACTTTAAGTTTTACTGCACATTCCAACCCTACTGCAGGTTAAATTCTAGTAAGACACCATGCAAGCAAGCAGAGAGAAAGCATACAATCAAATGAGAATTCTCATGAAATATGTGGTACCATACAAGCTTACTCTAATACTGTGCAATTCTTTTTTTATTCCCCTTGCTTTTCTTATGTTTATCAAGATAAAATATTTTGTGACTGTTTACAGTGACAGTCGTCTAGTATAAACATTACCAGACAACAATAAATTCAAGGGCAGTTTCTTCACTTTCATTTTTGTGCATGACATAACAGCCCCCCTGCACTAAGCAAGTTCTCCTTTCCAGAATTTTCCTGGGACAATGGTACAAAACTGATGCTGCCCACTCAGAGCCTCTACTGCCATAGAACACATAGACAATAAGCCAAAATCAGATGCTCTTTTGTTAATACCTATCTGCGGGGGTCTGCTGGCAATCTCTACTTTCAGGCATCTAACCAAGGTGCCAGGATCTTTTTAAGTATTCTGCAGAGAGGAATCTATAAGCCAATTTTGAGAGTCCCAAGCTAATCACCACAATGAGATGCTGAAAGTCAAATGGATTGAACATTTCTAGCACAAGAAACAGAATTCAGCCAATTAACAGCAAAAGGTATCATTTATACTTCAGGAATAATCGCAAAGTTTTCACCCCTATTCTAATAGGAGAACAAGAATGAATACTTATGCTGCCAGTCCCCTTCTTAATAGCTTTCTCCCCACTGCTTGCTCGTCCAGGTGTTTAACAGATCCCTTAAATGTGAGTTTCAGAACATTACTTCTGCTGCACCCCTCTTTGTTTCTTTACAATAAAATCTAAATTACTTTGTTCCCTTTTGCTATTTAACCTCAGAAGAGGGGTCTTGCACTAACTACATGATTCTCTTTTACAACTGCTTTCCCATACATTCATTGAAATCAAATGTAATTCAACTGGTTGAAATTTCTTGGTTGTTTTTTTGTTTTTTTCTTTGAACTGCTGTAATGTAACACAAAACAGGTTTGGTTCTATTGGTTACTTAAAAGGTATTAACGATAACTTAGTAATTTCTGCATAGGAGATATGACATCAAACCCTTCACCTCAATCACAGGGTACACAGCTCTCCCTGGTTTCCTCTTCCGTGAATGCCGGACAGTGCTGCAAACTACCTTACAATGGGCTACCATACCTTGTTTTGTTAAGAGTGCATTCTTGAATACTTTGGCAAGGGACTGAGAAAAAGGAATAGATGAGATCACATTTATTTTCTATTTTTATCCAAACTCCTTTTTTCTTGTCTACACTTAATTTCTGCATCACGGAAACCCAGTATTTCAGAAGAAAAAGCAGTGATCATGAATTCAGGTTTGTTTATGAACAACTGTGTGAAGGGACTGGCGTGTCATTGAATTCTTCTTCATAAACACCCCCAGCACCCTTTTATACCAGTGCACCACAGGACTTTATCTTGTTTCTTTAAAACTAAGCTGGAGCAATCATTTGATTATTCCAACCTAGGGAATAATTAATTATTCATAAACAAGCCTGGCTTAACTTCCAACCTGATATACATCAAACTGTTTAATCAGGGATAAAACCAAGGCCCAACAACATACATTATTTTATTTTCTACTCCATTGCTATCCCCAGCATTCTTGAAAACCTTACATTTTTTTAGGTTTACTCTGGGTTTGTTTTAAACATATAATTTTCAGACTAGTTCAAAGAGAAGCATACCTCAAGTATAATTAGATTCTCTAATTGTGTCACTTAATCACTAGAGGTAGCAGCATTTGTGTTCAGAACAACTTTTGTAGTTATACAATTAAGCTCAAAGCTAGTATGTATTTTCTAACACTGTCAGCCAATCTATGAAGACAAAGGCATACTGCAGATAAGAATTACATTCTACCTTTTTATGAAGACATCCAAACCTGAAAAATAATTGTTTTAAAAACTGCAGAAATAAGAACAAAATAAAGGTACACAAAACTCCCTTACTTTGCTCATCTCAAGCTGTTTCCAATAGGCAGGTTAGACATTACTGACCACATCTGACAGGAGAACAGAGACAGAGAGTGGAGCAGAGAGATAATCAGAATCTGGATTAGCCATTCTGTGCTGCACTTCAGCAGCTACTTCTGCTTCACACTGAAGCAAAACAAACATTTTCCAAGCAACATGCTATGTACCACATTTAAAAGCAGTTATAAACATTTTAGAATGAAGATATTTCATAATGCCATTTTAGGTTGGTTTGGGTTTTGCTTGGTGTTTTTTCAAATGTTAAATGTCATTGTAAGCAACATCTGATCCTGACAACATCTGTTTTACTGGGTCATTTATAGCAAAACTGAAGATGCAGAACTATAGACTCAACAGCTCCATGGAAGACTGAGGAACTCCATCCTTTGGATTATGAGGTCTTTTTCAGAACAAGAGGCTGACAGACAACAGGAAAAGAACAAATATACAGATCCAGTGCTTAGTCATTTTGTTTGAACGTGAATGTTTGCTACTCACAACCACCTATCACCAGATTTCATATCAGTTTCAGCTCCATTCCAAGGCAGCAAAGTTATCCTTTCACTGTTTTTACATGCAGTGGTTGCCCCTCCCGTGTATCAGGTATCAGAAACAAGTTAGGTCATGGTCAGAGATCATACGCGAAAAAAATTTTAGTGTTGCTTTATAAATGGAAGAAGGATAAAGACTTTATAGAGAGTGAGATCAAGAAATCCCACAGAGGTTCACTCTGTAAAACATCTAACAAAAACTATTCAAACAAAGGGAAGAAGTGGCAACAAGGAGTTATTTCTTAGATCCCAGGAACCTGTTTCTTCCATTAACACCTTATTAATGCCCGGCAGGTGTTTCCCAATGCAGAGCTTGGCATTAGCAAGTCATTATGAAGAGAAACAATGAAGAGTCCTATTTCCAAGAGCCAAGAAATTACAATGGTATCTATGAAAAAGCAGAAAGAACAAGAGCGCATTCTATTGTAACCATAGTTTTTCACATTTATGGCATATTTTAGAGAGCAACCATTTTTCCTTGGAAAGAAAGACTTCAACAGAGGCTACGTACACAATATAAGCCTCTTTGAATGCATCCTACCTAATCTGTAAAACAGGTCTTGAGCTCAAACCACTGTGTCCTCAGCAACTATTCAGAAAAACCAAACAAAACAGTAAGATAAAAGCAAGCCTTGAATATGAACAAACATGAGATTTAAATTTCATTTGATTCTACAATGCATTTCAGCATCTGAATGCCATGGGCTCTATGATATGATTTTCCACTTTCACAGAGCATATCCTTTGTGCAATCATATCCTGGGGAAAGCCTTGGTGACAATTCTCAGCAGAAAGCACCTTCTCAATATCCCATGGTAAAGACAGTGTAAGCTATTCCCCGTTTCAAGGCCACCTTTTAGGGTAAGATCAAGTAGCTAGAAACAGTTCCTCACACTGGTCTTTCTCAAATACAAACAATACTTGACACCACTCATCACTCGCCCTTGTGCTCCCCAGTACCAGCAATGCTAACACCAAAGAACTGAGAGCCAGAGCACGCCCCTGGTGCACAGACCATGTTTCGCTGGGTACAGGCTCTCAGGCTGCTTTCAAATTCTTTCAATCTCATGACAGAAAGCTTTACAAAGTTCCTGTTCAGTGAAGAATACACCCCCCTCCAATATAACCAAGCAAGATGAACAAGCAACCACAAACATTTTCTGTAAATCAGGTGAAGGACAGATGTAGGTATCCATGTGCCATTGCTTCTACTTTGTTAATCTAGAGATCAGGTTCTTCCTTATATTAGTAGTGATTTAAAAAGGATACAGTAATGCCAAAGGAAAAAGGAGAAAAGTTTCACAGAAGCTAGCGCTGTACAGAGTACTCACGCAGAAGAACCTACAAAGTAAAACACAAGAGGACAGAGAAGGGAGGGGAGTCTGGCTCCAACTTTAAGAAAGCACACACAGAAAAACTCTGAATCCACCCTGGACCTTTTTTCAATGTAAGCAATCAACATTGCACAAATAAGTTGAGATTCCTACAGAAAACAGCTTCTCTAACCTTACGAGACAACCATAGGACTACTCTAAATTCCAACATGTATCAGTCATGAGAATAACCCTAACTTATTGAAAGTACACGCTTCCCATCATCCTGCTCTGTCACTCTGATCCTACAGCCATTAAAAGTTCCCTAACTTAAAACAATAATGTCACCTATAGTTCTCTTACCTGGACACTAGCAAACATCAGCACAGTTCCAAATAGGAGCTCCTTGCCTCATAATGTTTTTGTGATGGAGATTTAGCACAGTTGGCTATGCTTCCTATAGCTACCTATACACAAGTTACCTCCCTAGAAAGTTTGCAAGTTTTCAATATCTGATGCACTCATTTTTTTTTTTTTTTTAGGCAAGTAAAATATCAATTATAAATCATTTTGCTACTGAAGTTACTCACAGTGTGCATTTTAAAACTGCTTAGATATTTTTCAATTAACTTCAGAAGTTAACTGGAAGATGGAAACAAACCACAATGCAAAGAAAATGTAATATAAAAATCAGGAGACAGAAAAGAGTTGTTTCAGGTACCTTTAAGAGGTATCTACAGTTCCCACCCAAACAGAATTTTGGGTGAAATGCTGCATGATCCTTTTGTAAAGCGCGCCCCCACGTGGTAACCAACATCTCTGCAAAACCAATTTGTTTCACATCTCCCAAAGAACTTTTCTGTCTCCCAAACTACCTTGAGTAGGTGCTCACACCTGCCCAGGTACTGGGAAGACTTCTACGAGTGGGAGTGTCCTAGATACGTGCAAAAACACATGCAACATGCTGCCCTAGAGGCACATTTCCTAACCTATGGGCAAGGTCAAAATTATTAAGAACATTCTTTTCTCATAGCTTGCTCATTAAAGTCTCCTCAGTATTCTCCCTGCATTTTTCTTCTAAGCTTAAAAGTTATTGAGTAGGACCAAGCCACTGTCTCCAGAAGAAAGAAAAGGATACACTCATTTCAAACAAAAGAAGAAAAAAAAAAAAAACTTGAAGGAAGAAAACAGACACTTCTGACTAAATAGCAAGTTGAATGAAGTCCCATTTGCAGTCACTCTTTAATTTAATAGCACTGGCAAAATGTAGGGATAGAAGACGTGTGGCAAATGTATTTAAAAAACCAACACATACTCAATAATACTGAAACATATTCAAAGCATATGTATTAGCAATAACTAGCTGTGGCACTAAATAAAAACTATTAAAAAACAAAAGTGGAACTCAGTAAGACTGTCAGTGAAAACATTTGTTCACTTAACAAAATTCATCAGAAATATTGTTCAAGTGTGCAGAAAACCAAACTTACACAGAAATAACGCAACTGATCATCAAGATCATTGTTCTACTTCTTTCTTCTGCATAGGTAGAATATCACCCCACTCTTCCTACTTTGCCTAGTTTTATTTTTAAAGTATTTAATTAATTTAAGAATTTTTAATTTCATTAGGATTCAGTCTAGTCTAGACCAGGAAATACACAATCATTTCAATGACAAGTGAGCTCTTTTTGTACTACTTGCATTATTACATAGGCCATTTATTACAGTGTCACAGACAGACAGTATGTTCTTGTGATAAAATACCTTAATTTGTTGGGTTTTCTCACTTCAAGTTTTTTTAAAGGACTATTGCATCTCTTACTATACTTCTGAGTAATTTTTATTATGGCAGCACTTTCCATCTTTTTTTTTTCTCCTAAGAATAAGGTGCTGAAAATACTAACCAAAAACAATGGTCCTGGGAACAAAATAGATAATGGTTTGTAACACCAGGATATTATTGTTCTGGTAATGCAAAAAAATGCCCAACAGAGGGTGATAGAGACCATATATTTGTTAGACACAACTCAATTTTCTGAGTCACAGATCAGAACTGCAATTAAAACAAATTTCTGGCCCTTTCTCAATTGGTCTGAGATCAAGGAAAGCTTTAAAGCACAATCAACTTCACCCACATCTACCATGTACAAAGGAAATTCAAAGCTATGGCTTTGCTTGCACTAAGAAACACAGGACAGAAACAAACATGGCATTGTCCAGATGTGCACGAGTAAGAGGAATCGGGACATGCAGAGGACAAGGTTGTATTCATCAGTGATTTCCCCTGGCAAACCAATTATTTAAACTGGACTTGACCTTTCACTATTTGAGTTCATCAGTCACATCTGAGCCACTTCTGCATCTTTTGCCAACATATATAGGAAATATCAGCCAAGCGTCAAACGCCGCTTGCTAGGAATTTATTTCTTTCACTAATCTTACTTGAAAGATTACAAACTTTTTTTTCTAAACACTGTAATATTTTGTTTAAAATTTCTACCGTCTTGCAGAAAGTGTATTTATTCATTGCAAAGGGAATCTACACAGCAGACTGCAAAAAGACAACACAACAGCTCCTTCTCAACCCATGAAAAGTAACCATTACCTCAAGTGTCTTCTAAGGGAACATCGCTGCTGAGGAAATGGAGAGCCAGTAAGACCTGAGGCAAACGTGGCCCCATCAGAAAAGTCAGACTAGCAGCAGCTCTAAAGCAATCAAAAGAAACCATTCTGTTGCAGACTCTGAAAAATATCTCCACTCTAAAAGTGAATCAAAGAAAGGTACTGTACTTCTTTCTTATTTAAGCTTTCAATCTTTTTGTTCTGATTCTGTCAAAGAACTTCTTCTGTAGAAAGTCAAATATGTGGAAAAAGCTCACTGGCAGTCACCTTAACTGTGGCTAAAACACCTCCTGAATCCATCCCTTCAGCATTCCATAGTTTGTTCTCAGTAAACAGAAACGTTAGTTAAGGAAAAAAACAACCTGTAATAATAGAAGTTAATGTTTTTCACATCTACTTTAATAAAAATAATTTAAATAGAGAACTAAGTTTCAGACACCATAGCACATGTTTCAGCAGCCTCAAGGCAGCCTGGGCAGCCCCTGCCTTACCTTGCACTGCCCTGCCACACAGATGGCAGTCCCGTTGGGGTCGCAGGGGGTGCCGTCGATCACCGTCTCCGCCTGGCGCACGTAGAAGCGGTAGCCGATGGCCCGGCAGTTCAGCTCACATTTCTGACTCCCCTTCACTGTGGACACACACACAAGGCCCCGTTACAAAGTGCACAGCAGTAGACTGGAAAAGGAAAAGCTCGTTAATGAGCGGTAAGGTCTGAGGGGAAGAAAGAAATATGCAAACAATGCAATGTGAGTGACTACATCAAATGAACGGTGATTAAGAAACCAACTCCAAGGTAAGCATTCCAACACACCTTATGACAATGTAAACAGTACCTCAGTTGTTAATGACTGACACTTCCCTAAAGGACCAAGAGTGTGTCTAGTTTCATAAAAACATTGCCCAGTTAGTCTTCTTAAAGCATAATAACATGCTATGGCATTTCCTAACTCCTAAGTGTCAGCAAAATCACACCATAATCAGAAGGATGTGCATCAAATCAGGGTCACTTATAGTCTCCAGTCTGTTCAAGTCAGTTAAGCATACGAACATCTAGCACTGAGAAACATTTTAAACAAGACAGAGGCACATTTTTAAAAACTCTATTGTTTTTTCCCTTCATTTTTACAAGTTACCCTTTAGTGGCTATTCCACTGAAAAAACACAATTCTTTCATTCTATTCCACTAAAAAACAAACCTCTTTCATTTTCAGGAATATATAAAATGCATTATTATTCAAAACCTCATGATTTCTGCTGACATACAAGAACCAATAGGAAATCGGTCCACTGAACTCTGGATGAGAGGAACACAGAAGACAAGAAGCAAGACATGTTATCTTCTCTGAAAATCTGTTCCTTAAGCACATGCAGTCTAACACTCCCCATACCTTATGCTATCAGGTTTGCTAACACATTTGTGTAGCCTTTCTGTTGCAAATCATCTGTCATGTCAGAGTTGCTCACAGCTTATTACCCCCATTTGCTAACTGACATAACAATACCTTCAGTTTCTTTCCAACCAAGTGCAGCACTTATACACAGTGGCACCGAGGTCCAAACAGAAATCCTTCTTCTTTTGACAATACTTTCATTGCTGCCACAATAATGAACTAAAATTCCTCTCATTTCATCAAGCTTCAGCTCATTCCCTATATTGAAACTGAAACCTACAATTTAATCTGTCAAAGGACACGCTATGTGCCCTCATTTAATATTAAAACATTGTGTTCACAGGATTTTCTACTTGACTTCAGTATATTTTTGAATCTTCAGCTAAGACATAACAAAAAGCCAAAATAAATGAATGCAATCACTTCAAATATATATTAAACAATTGTTTTCTGTAGAAGTACCAAACTTTCAGCTCAACTTCAGTTACCCCCTGTGCAGACACAGGATTAATGCAGACCAGTTCTGAACTCTGGATCTTAGATTTTCCCTCACACAGCTGAACTCATTTAACTGCCACTCATATACCTCATGTTTTGTGTCTGGCAATCTTCTGATAAAATCCACAAAAACATCTACTAATTCTGAGAGAGGTCAAAGATCTGTTTATCTAGTTTGGGGTTTTTTGCAGAAGCTATGCATGCCATGTTCAAGGCAGTCATTCTTCCACTGGCTACTTTTTTTTTTTTTTAGATTCGCTAGCTTATCATTCCAAGGACTTCACTTAGTTATTAAAAAAAACCCCAAAAAACCAAAAACCCAATCAGAGGTATTTCCTGCAGTTCAATCTCCAAGTGTAACAGTTAGGTTTAATGATAAACTGAGCATTATTCTTAGCAGCTTCATCACTTCACACATAACTATATTCAGAATTCTCAAATAAATATAACCCAGTTTCAGTGATTCATTACAATTTAAATCAACTTGTCCTTTTCTATGTCTGAAAGTGTCCTATTTTTAAAACATGCAAAGCTAGCAATCAAGCAGCACCTCTGGAGAGTACATTTTCTTATCTTTCCGTTCTCTAAAGTCAAGTCAAACAAGCCATTTAGGGTTTCTGAAATGTCCTTATCTTCTGTGTTGGTTCCCTTAAGTTCAGTGACCTGAAGCCTGAATTCCCATATTCTTCCTCTACTGATTCTCCCCCAAATGGTTTTGATACTTTAAAATATTTATTCTTGAAATTATCAGTTGGCCTTCTAGATCCCAGTAAAAGTTTTGTGCTACTCAAAGATGAAAAAATTACCTGCTGAAGCATGGTATTTTTTCCTGGACCTCTCTCTTCCTTCCCATCTGCTGTGATAGGTCAGCCTACTGCATTACTAATGCAGCACAGCAGAGGTTACTTGCTGTGTAAAAAAATAATTCTCATTTCATCATTTCTTTGTTTCATTCTTTCTCATTAGGAACTGTTCCCACTCAGACAGAAAGAAATATTAGAACAGTCACTGTCTATGACCACAAACAAACAAACAAATCAGGCCTTACCAACAAACATACCCTATAACCCTTTGGCCTTCGATATTCAGGTTCTTTTAATGAGCACCTGTAAGGTACTGCCTTGGTGAGGCATATACCAATCACACCACGTAAAGATAACATCCCCAAATGTGAAAGATCTGAAAAAAACTTGTCTACAAAGAGCAAAACCTGTTAACTGAATTGCCCCTGCTGAATGACAGGCATTTCCCATAAGGATTTTATGTAAGCATTATGTATTATCATGTAAGATGCAGAAATTACAGCAGAACAAACACATTTTAGAATTCCCATGTAGAACAAGACACCACACTAGTAAAAAAACCCTCCTTTACCCCGTATTTTGCCACAGCTCTTGAGGTTTTACAGTTTAGGTGGTAGGTCAAGCTGCACTATTGGCTGGGCAACTGGACATAAAACGTCAGTTAAACAAGGAGCTGTGAGGCGACTGATTCCTCAAAGGCCACATTTTTGAGTACCATGTCATCTGATCCCAGACTTTACCCAAGGATCTATCTGACCCCCAGGGATACAGCAACACTTCGTGAAGGCCTTCCCAACTAGCTGGCAACAAGACACATTTACACAAAAAAACCCTCAGCTCTTTTAAACTGTGACACAGTTACGAGGACAGTCCATTATACAGGTACTGTCTAACACATCCTCCTAGTGTATTTGTTTTTTATTCACACGCTCACCTTAGCACAACCAAGTCTTCGTGCAAAATTTCCTTATCCTACCTTATTAAATAGTGACTTGGGTGAAATTTAATGTTACCACACAGGTTCTGCCAGACATATTCATTATTGATTTAACTGAAGGAAGTGCCTTTAGTAAACAATCCTGGTAACATGTAATGTTTGGCTTTCATTTTACAGACTGAAAAAGTATCTAAATCAAAAAATCAGTACTTTCCTTAAAACAGCCTTACCAAACTAGCCTTAAGTACCTCAGGGACGTCCTGGTCTCCAAACTGCAAGACTCGGGAGCCGTTTTTTTTCCAAGTCCTCTGTTGAAACTTACTTCCACCTTTCCCTATGAGGAGTAAGAGCCAGGTATGCTAAAGGAGGACCACAGCACAGTTCTACCACCTTCCACGTCCCCAGTAAGGACACCAAGACCTTGTATTATGATACAAACTGCACCTGCTATCACAGAGCACACACCGCAGTGGAAACTTTCCACCACTCTCCTAAGATTGATTTTACTGATCTAACTTAAATCACAAATATAAACACATTTCATTGCAGGTTTCAGTGCAATAGAGGTTTGAGGAGAAAAGTTCAACTGTTAAACATATCCACACATTTTTTAAAGGGGAAAAGAGGAATTTAGGTGTTACCACACTACAACCAGTGGCTGGAGTTCAAACTCCAGGAGCATTTCAGGGTGAGGCCTCTCCTCAGGCCCTGCACAGGGGACAGCAGCTGCATGCCCGCTGGGAAGCACGAGTGAGCAAGGGAGGAAGTGTCCTCCACCGGGATTCACAGGCTGACACTCAAAGAACAATCCTATCTTTTAATCCCACGACAGGGAAAGCACGGGCGTGTCCGAGCCCACAACACGCTCCCGGCCCGAGGCAGTATCACCACGATGAGGCGAGGCCGGCCCGGCCCGGGCGCTTCAGGGCGAGAGCAGCACCGGGCACGGGCCAAACGCGGCGTAGCCCGAGGGAGAAAACTCCCGGGAGAGAGTAAAGCAAGCGAAAACTGCCTGCAACCGAACACGCTCGTTCTTCTCTCGTTCTCGCCCCGGGTCCAGCCGCTCCCCGGGAGCGCAGCCCTCCCCACGCCGGCTCCCAGCAGGTTCAGCCCTGAGGGACAGAACAGACACAGCGAGGGCCAGGCGGTCGTGCCCTCCCTCAGCCGCTGCCTGGCGCGCCGTGCGGATCAGCTCCTCTGTGCGCCCGCCCCTCTGCGCAATTTCACCCTCATCCCACGCCCTTTCACTAAATTAAAGTGTAAGAAATTAAAGTCCTCACAAAACACCTAGTGGAAATCTAGAAACCGTGGACGGTATAACAAGGCAGAAAGTCACCCCTTCAGAAACATTCCTACTTGCAGGAGTTTGTGAACAGACCTGCTTGCATTTCATTGAGAAAGAGTATTTGCAAATGTTAGCATTGTGCTGACATGCCCTGGTGCCATGCTGAGGGGCCCTGGAGTGGCACGGTGGGACGCACAGTCCCCCAACTGCAGCTGCCTTCCCTGGGCTGGACAGGGCTGGCACAGCCCATGGCTGGTCACCACGGCCGGTCACCACGGCCGGTCACCCTGTGTGGCCACACGCGTTCCACCCTCCACACGACCAGAACCCCTCAGCATTGCACAGTCCCTGTGTCCCACTCTCCACTCAGGCCTTCTGCCTCCCGACCCCTCCACCTGCACACCACAGCATGTGTGGGAGGGCATTTGGACTTCATGTCAGCTCTCGCTCTCCTTCAGCTTCCTATTCCAATGCGTTCTGCCAGCCTCATAAAGCCCTCGCCCAAGGAAAGGCTGCGGGGAGGCACATGGGCATGGTGGATAAGGAGGCCAGGCTGTGACTGAGCTGCTCCGCAGCGAGCTTGAAGAGAGCTCGGCAGGCAGCCTGCCAGTGCATAGAATTGCAATGTAATGATATTCTTAGGAAAAAATGTCAGAAGAAAGAGCATTCCAACCACAATACCTTTGATAAATAATGTATTCAGTTGTTCAAAGGGAAATTAAAAATAGCCACAGACCAAAAAACCCCAGGAAATAATACCCAAATTAAATCAGAATGGAACTACCAGTAAACTAAATGACACCGTACACTGACTGTCCTTAAAGAATGTACCAAGTTCTTCCTTTCTGTCTCAGCTCCTGAGACTTCAAGCTGTTTGGAGCACGTACTGCCTCTTACAGCACACACATTAACTCTCCTGCCACAGATAACGCTGGCTGTAGGTGCAATCAGAATAAATGATACAACAAAGGAATTTCACGTTCCTCATGCCGTGAGGTAGGGACTGGAATGTACAAAACCTCCTTGATGGTTCCTTAGTCCAAATCTTAATTTAATGTGAGATCCAGACTCCCTGTTGTTATCTGCATAGCAGTTCTACTTCTCCGCAGAACATTAAAGAATGCTTTTACCATTTGTCAGTTTTTGTAAGTTTGCCTAAACATCTAAAAATAGTTAATAACAAGCTGTGCAATTTGAGAAACGTGCCTTGAGGGTGCCCACACAGAAGTGGCATGCACACTCTTGGCAAGCAAATATCATGTTAATACTACATTATAGGATTAAGCAAATTTAAATTAGGCTTCATTCTGTGTGCAAACTGCCTTGTAAAGTCAACTTCAGTGCTTCTCCATAACGAGCCAAGATACACTCATCCATGATGTGTCAGAAGCAATCGTTCCAGGAACAAGTTGTCTCTGCATAGCTCAGTTATTTTCAGGGCCCAGCTTGCCATGGGCTGTAATTCAGTATTTACTCATAATAAAAGCAATGAATCTGCTTTACAGGAAGTGTAATGGAGCATAGCAGACACTGGAAAAACTTTTAAGAGATGTGCTCATGTCAATTCATGTAATGTCTCTTTTAGTTAAAGCTTATCAATGCTGGGATAGGGTGGGATTTCAGCAACAGACCTGCAGGTGACCAACACTCTTCCCTGTGAGGGAGGTGAGGCACTGGCCCAGGTTGCCCTGAGAAGCTATGGGGCTCTGAGCAACCTGGTCTAGTGAAAGGTGTCCCTGCCCACAGCAGGGGGGGTTGAAAATACATGATCTTTAAGGCCCCTGAGAGATTTTCTTTTCATATAGGAAGAGCTTCAAGACTCATGCACATACAGGGAAACGAAGACAGGTCCAGTACCCCACAGCAGAAGTCTGGTCCTTTCACTTACTGCTGTGGCTGTAAGCTGGCAGCTCCATTGTAGGCTTAGAGTGACACACCAGGCCAGAAACACCTAAATGTGACAATTCCACACTGATCCAGCAATGATCCACTGGGGAGCTCGGGGTGGATGACAAATGTTGGTGTACTACTAAACACAGGCAACCCAGTCTACACAGCTTCCTATACACAGAAGGAAATTGCGTATGAAATGCAACACACCACATTCTCTACAAAGCCTTCAAGAAAGCAGAGCTCCTTTATTTAAGGTTTCCCTGTTTAGGCTAATAGACTGTGTGGGCTTAGTTATCAGAACTGGAGCATTAGCTCAAGCTTTGCAGCTTAGGAGGCTGCAAGGCCCATGAGAGAAAAGTGATCCCAATTCAGGTTGGTTTTCCACTGATGGACAGTCATAGGTTTTTGAGGTGGCCAGAGGAATAATGCTTTTTACAGCAGTTACCATATGCCAGATTTCTAAATAACAACATGCAAATATTTTCCAGGAAATAATTATCATGTAACTACATTTGAGCTCTCCAAAAGAAATAGTAATGTGATGTGGTCTGTTTTATTTGAGTCTCTTTTGATACTTTGTCCTTATTAGGTTTGGGAACATCTCTTGACAATAACCAGAAAGGGTCGTGTTTATTTTTTTTCTTTGTCCCTTTCAGTTTTGTTAACTTCTTACGAACTTTTATTACTCTGGTTAAGATTTTTTTTAAAAAAACATTTTCCATTCTTCATTCCAGTGATGGAGGAACACTGCCCTTTTTTTTTTTTTCTACTTCCACTTTTCATTTTCTCATATAATAAAGATGTTTATTACTTCATCTTGTCTCAACAATTTAATAGATATTTGAAATATTGTTTGCACTGGGGTTGTGGTATAAATTTTTTTTAAAAAAATCAAGCCTTTACAATGAAACTGCTCATACATTTTAACAAGTATGGAGCCCAAAAGGAAAATACCATTCCAACAAATTCCTCACCTTTACCTGAATATACCACAGTTTGTTCTACTCTTCAGTGAACAGAATACTTCTGAAAGGCCACAATGTTCCATAAACTTGTCCTCATAATTAGTGTTTAGGGCAATAAGAAATTTGCAAATGTTGTCATTTACCTCAATTTTCCTGCTATCTCCATTCCTCCCAAATCCTTCTGTCATTAAAAAACTATTAATGATATCTTATGGATTTACTGTCATGCATTAAAAATAACTGGAAAGTTGATTATTATTTAATGAAATGGAGAGAAACCAACTAGAAACAAGTAATTAATAAAACCACACACATGAGTCTCTCTTGATCAGCTGGACATCTGAAAATCTGCAAAAGATTTAAGTTTGATGTGCTTCTATGAAATTTCAGTGCAGCAAAGCACTCAATCGAGTGGTTCACATGGGTACCTGACCAGTAAGTACTGTAGGCTTCAGTACAGCTGCCACAAGTTATATGTTTAACAGAGGCTCAAGGCCAGCACCCCTTTAAATGACATAACCAGGTAATGTAGTTTCTTCCACAGACCTTAGTTTTTACTCTGTTGCATCTGGAACTCTTTTCTGAATTTAAAGGGAAAAAAAACACCCCAGCTCCTAAAAATGCCTTTTTTTACATCAGCCTTTCATGTGTTTGCAGTCACAATCCAGAAACAACCATTTGTCAGCCAGTGGCCACTGGATGTCTCCACTGGCCTATGCAAACATAGATCAAAGTTCTCTATCAGTGGAAAGCTCTTTTAAAAGGCATTTATCTGGTTTACAAGCCACCACTCACACTTTGCAGAGTGCACAGCAGCCACACAATGTTGCCCTCTCTGGCCCTCAGCACAGGCAGGGGATGGCAGCTTCACGTGGACTGCACTTCTGGTGAGGTTTCTCAGAGCAGCCCCCAGTGTTTAGATCAGAACTATGAAGATGTGGCCAGGTAAGCAGAAGAAAACCAAACAGCAATTGCTTGAGCTCAAAACTTTGTTTCTGTTTATATCCAGCGATAGCTAAAAGTGTATCAATAAAACCCTCATAAGACGATATCATAAGATAAACTATTAGGATTTCATGAAAGATGCCTTTTCTTGCCATGATATTATACAGAATTTATTAAAAATAAAACTAAAATATTTAGGAAACATATTATTATAGACAAAACTACAGAGGAAAAAAAATACAACTAATTTAAACAATCTCATTTTCTGGCTATATTTATATATTTATTTATACTGGCACTAATCACAGATGAAAACCTGCTACATGCAGTGCAATTTCTCATCTGGAAAAATACCAAAAAGTGCTCCATCCCCTGAAGTGCTGACCACTTCCTGAGGGAGGCTGAGAGCTATCATTCCCAATTGCTCTTAGCTTGGGATGTTCTGGAAGGAGCTTGGTACTGCTTTCTGTCTGTCTTTACAACTGGAAAGAACTGAGTATTTCTGTTTGTATTAGAATCTTACTGCCTCTGGAATCTCAGCTTGCATCCAGATCTGTAATTTGAAATATGATTCTATCTCCATCAGCACACTAGTAGCCCAAAAAACTTGGAATGTCAAACAGTGTTAAATTATATAAATCAGTATTTTGGTAACTTTAGTAAATACACCTTCAAATCCTGCCTTCAGACTTTCCACAACAAGCTTGGTCAGTTTTATTCAAATCGGTTCTACTGAAGGAGGACTTCATGTCACGCTTCAGAATAATAAATGCCAACGGTAGATGAGAAGAAAGGAGATTCAAGTTTAGGCTTGCGATGCCCCCAGCAGCATTCCAGACAAAAGCTTTTAGTCACCTCTTAAGGAAGCATATTTAAAGTTAAATGTCTAGGAAGTCTCTCTCCTATTAAAACAGGATCTCTGCATGTGAACACTAAAAACTCCCAAAATAATGCCTATCATGAAAAGACCATGAGTATAGTACCCAGATCTGTAGTATTTAATAAACTCCAAGCAAGGCTCCACAGAACGCCTTGCCTCGTGTGAACTCATGGCCTGTAAACTCTTCTCCATGTCAGAAGTCACTTCTCACTGAAGTGCACCCAAATCTTTCTTTAATATGAAGATAAAGGACCAAGCAGCCAGAAGTGACAGCAGGGGAAGGAGGGAAGACAATGCTGCTGTTTCTTGCTATCAGCTCCCAGACAAAATGAGCCAGCTCTCACTGACTCGTTTTGTTACATGACTGGTAAAAAATCTTCATTTTCTTTCTTAAACAAACTTGCTCTGAGCTGTACAGTGTGCATTAAAGTCCAAATGCTTTCTGAAGTTACACTTTTCTGAGTTATTCAGCTTGGGGGAAGAAGGAAGAAGCTTAACATTTTATCTTTAAAAATGGAAATTATTACATCATTATTTACAAGAAATGATGACACAATGTTTTTAAAACTTTTGCATATAGGAATCAAATTCCATATTACTTTAATTACAGAACTCAGAGACAATAATAATAATGTTTTCAGTTATTTCAATCCGCGGGTTTTTTTAGTTTCTTTAAACAGACTGAATTTGCCAAAATTTCCCAAGAAATAATTTTGGATCAACCTACAAAAATTCCCTGCCTTTGATGTCTTCAGAGGAAGCAGTGACTTAGAAACACTTTTTTTGTTCTTTTTTTTTCTTTTTTTTCAAAAATCCAGTTCCTGAACTCATTTCACATCCCTCTGATTGATAACCTCATCAGTCTTCCACACTGACATGAACACGGCCACTTTGATGAACATAGACTTAAAATGTACTACCTGTGCTTGCATAAACTAAACAAAGTTTTATACTTGTTATCCACAGGATACATGTGCATCAATGGGAAAAGCAAGAGAAGAGACTAAACTCCTTTTCTAAAAGGTTTGTAACTGAAGGTTCTTTGCTCTGGAACAACACCAAGAAATTACCACCTGGGGAGCCAGAGCAGAAAGAATGAAATCAGAAACAAGCAGCAGCTAAAAGTCAGCTCCAGGCTGACTGTCACTGTCCCTTAAGAAATACATATCAGTATGTTCTGACTGAGCCTTATACACTTACAGACCATCTTAAGATTAAAAAAAAAACTGTTGTGAGGTGAGGAGTGTTTCTGAAATAATAAAAAATACTTGTACTCATTTAAATATTAATACAGCTATTATTTGGTCTAAAATGTCCTAACTCTATTTCCATGGCCCCTTGCCACAGTCCTTTAATAGGCAAATAAATTCTTAAGGATTACTTAAAACATTCTGTGCTTTTATTTACATACTCAAAGATATTTATTTCCTTCACTCTCATAAACATCAGTTTAAAACATGAATGTTCATTAGAACAATGTTTTCACTAGGATGCCAGTGACCTGGAGCTCAGTCAGTTAACTTGAAAGCTGCTTCCCTTCTGGTAGCAGATAAAACCCTAAACATTCAGTGTTTCACATTAAATTTATTTTTAAGACTATTCTTATATAAAAACCTGTAACGATCACTGATGAGACTCAAAATTCCTTAGCAACTTTGCTTCTAATTTTTCATCCTGGTTTACAGAATTTGCATGCCTTGATTGTTAGATGTTAAGCTGGAGAGGAAACCAGAAAGGTACCAACTCGGCGATCTTGAATCTGGGAGGATCTAACTGGGAGGCCGTTATTGCTCCCTGATGCCGGCAGTGGGGCTCCACTAGCTCTGACCGTAGCACTTCGAGCCTCTATGCTCTTAGCAACTGGATCTCAGAACAACAAAGCTTAAGTTGTCTCATCTCCCGTATCTCTCTCAGCTAAGGGGAAAATGGGTGTCTGGTAAAAGACTATTTTCACACTGAGACTTCTGCCCCATGAAACTGGGATCTATCTCTTCTGTGCTCACCTGTGGCATCACCCTACATCCCACTCCTCCCAGCACAGCAGTAGAAACCAGTACAGATGTGTCAAGATAAAAATCTTGTCAAACCCCTTTAACTTCCTTCTACCAACAGGCTCTGCATGCAGGAGAAAGGAGAAACAGTGGCTGTGATTTAGCTTGGCTTTTCAAATGTGTCTGACACTTCAGACTTGGAAAATGACATCTGGAAGTTACTATAAGGGATGTGCAAAGTTGTTTTGAAAACTACTTACTAATTACTACTCACTAATTCACTGGCTGCGTTTTGGTACCTACTGAGTGAGAATCTGCAAGATCTTTCCCAAATACAGCTCCAGTTTATGTATTCATGCATGAGGTAGATGGTGGGATAGCAAGAGAGATTCACAGGTAACACCAAGTTGGGAAAGGCAGCAATAGTGGAGGGAAGGATTAGAGCTCAAAAAATACGCTGACAGCTTGGGCAAGGGTCTGAAGAGGCAGGATGAAATATAATAGGGGTTGTATGATATCCTACATTTGTGACAGAACAACCACCTGAACAAACACAGACTGAAAAATCAATGAAGAAGCAGTAATTATACAGGGAATCTGGAGCAGTGACAATGGATCTCGTTTAATGTGAGGCATTGAAGGTGTGAACTTAAAAAAGAAAAGCAAACGCTGTACGGGTCAGTATAAAGCAGAAGGCAGTGCGCACATCACAGCAGAGACCAACATTCAGTGCAACACTATTCTCTTCTGATGGGCCATGTGAAGACAATCTAGAGGAGAAAGTGAGTGACCAGCACTTTAGTAAACACAGCTAAAGAGGGAAGGTTCAAATAATGGTGGTGTTTTGAAAAAGCAGAGGGGATGACAGTCTCTAGGTAGAGATAAAATACAAAAGGGAAGAGAAGTCTTCCTATGTCTGCTGTGAACTGGACAGGAGGTGATGGGCCAAAGCTGTAGCATGGACATCTCTATTACACTTCACAAAAGATTTCCACTGGAAGGAATAACTAAGCACCATTTGCTTATGGAGACTGCAGAATCTGCATCACTGGAGACTGGCACTGGACAAACTGAACAAGCACAAACTGTGCTCTTCTAAAGGGTCCCATTTCCTAACCTCAGATCTTGCAGAGCTCACAAGATCCTTCATGATCCTACGTTTATTTATTGACTTATTCCTCCTTCCACAGTGCCTAGTTATAACAGATACAGCCATCGCTTTCGTTCCAAATATATTTGCTGCCATGTAGTAAAGGTTAAGGTACTGTTGTTCCCCATCAAGGAAACTGTTACCATTCATACAAACAGTTTCTGCATGAATAAAGCTTTCTCTGCAGCTTCTCCCCAAAGAAATGTCAACGCTCAAGTGCAGTCCTAGATACACAGATGTTCAGAGTTCAAAATGAGAAATAAGGAAGATTTTCTTGCACCTGTCTGGACTCTGTCCCAGAGAATTGCACCAAAGAGCATAAAGTCTTAATTGTAAAAATATTTCCAATAAGTCAGTTTTTGTCTCTGGAAAGCAGTAAATTGTGAAATTTCACAGTCTTGCAAATACTACCTCTCATTCTGGACTGCAGAAAGCATAGTAAAGGTACATCATTTTCTGTCCCCAAAGTTCTACATGGAAAGTAACTACAGCCTGATCAGTGTACAACTTTGAGTCCAATACAGTAAAAGTAACATAACACTTAAAAATCTTTCTAAAAATGTTATCACCTGTTATCTTAAATATTACATCAAAAGCAACCCACAGAGTAACTGCTACCTCAAATGCTTAGATAACATCAAACCCATATATCTGGGTTTCAGGCTGTTGATTTAAAGGTTTTTGTAATGACATACGCTGCAACTGCTTCAAATCATCCTACACACCCTGAAACACCTTAGTTCCTAGCAACTTAAGATTTGTCCCTCGAACCATGTCACTATAAATGTCTTAATAGGATGCTGGAGGTCAATCCATGAATCTCTAATGAAGATATCAGGATGATCACATGGTAAAGTACAGCCTTAAGAACTAGAAACTCCTTCTCTTGAATGGTAACATACTTGTTACCATCAAAAGGGAGCAATACAGAGCACATTTGTCTAATGCCTCACTTTTTCCTTTCCATACCATAGTAACCAACAGTCACCTCTGCATGAAAGTATCAGAACCATTCCAAAGACCTGAAACAATAAGTTTCTCACTTTTCTGGAAATTACTTTTAAGGTGTTAAATGTATAATCACCTTACAATGATGGTGTGAGGCATATTAGCCCATTGCTTTGTGTCCGAGCAGCCAGGCTACTCCACACAAAACAATACAGAATTCTAGTGGAGACTGGGACATAGCAAAAAAGTTTCCAAACCCTCAAGAAAGCTAAACTAATAAACCGTGTCCAGCCTAGTTACATTCATTCTTCCCAAAGCAATTAGGAGGGAGAGGGAATGAACGTTTAATTGTGCAGACATTTTTAAATGTCTGTATCAATTAATGCTTGCTAACATAGCACAGAAAGAGGGACACACATCACTACAGCTCCCTTAAAATTTTCTAAAGCTCTTCTCCCTGCCCCTATCTCAAGTTGGACTCAGTGCAACACAGTAATGCAGCAATCCTTTCAAGTCTGGCAGTAAGACTGCAGCCAAATATGTAAGCTATTCACAAATATTATCCAAAAACGGAGGGCAAGCACAGTTTGTGATTTAGGGTTCACCTGGTACAGACCTTTCAGAGGAGGAAACTGTGCTAGAACAGCAGAGGTAGCCTTATTAACTAAAGAATCTGAGGGGCAAAGAGGGGAAACTTCAGCAAAACACTGTTGTGAAAAATAATGGATCACACTCACAGACTTTAACTATAAATTACCTCTCTTTTAGCCAAAAAGCAGCTGTACAAAAGCTGATGTTAACGATTATCCATTTTCCATTGAAACCATTCTGTACTGGCTCAAACACTTTAAAACTACATATGCACACACAAGCTTTCAGCAGCTCGCCCTCCCCCTGTCTGAAATACTGCCTGCTCCTCTGGTGAAAATAAGCTGGTTAAGTCCTGTAAGAAGCCTGCTCAATATGATGCCCAATCCATAGTGCATAATCATGGATTTGGGGGAAAAAATCCACTTCTTCTTTTAACAAGAAACACAAGAGGGTTTTGCACTGTGATTCAGTACCCAGACTAGTAAAAGCAATTAAATATCCATCCTCACTCAATACTCTCTTTTATTTGGCATTTTCCTAAACTCCAAGATCCTTGGCAGTGAAACAGGAGCATAGACATGAACTGGCACTGCCCTGTCCCTGCAAGGGAACAGCTTCATTGTACCTAGTGCAACGCCTGTGCCTTTAAAAGAAAACAGAGGAGAGTCAGAGGAAAACACAGGAGATCTCAAGTTGCACTAGCTGCTATTCTTCTGGAATTAATAATTATGGAACAGGAGATGTTGCCAAGCAAATGACCTATTCAGATAGATTCTGAGAAGGAGATTACTGATGAAATAAATATTTTGAATTTTGTGGCTCTCTAATAGACCAGTGAGCTTCTGTTACAATACAGCCAAGGACACTGACCCTATCAAGCATTTTACTAAATAAATCTTACATACACTAACACTTCAGCTATTCCAAGTTTATTGCCTGTATATTGACCAGCTTACACAAGACACAAATATGGAACAAAATCATATATTAAATTAACAGCATACTCTTGAGAACTCCAGTGAAGATGCAAGAGAATTCAAAACATATGGAGGTATTTTCCTACGAACTATATTAAATAGGAAGATGTATTAGTTACAACTGGGAATTACTGTAGACAGATATCAGCCACAGACACAGTGCAGTGCATTATATTTAACATTAGAACATCTACAGTGCACATGAGGGCCTGATCAAGAAATTTGCACTGCCTCGGGGTGCACAGATGCATCATGGAAACTGTTTCTGTTCCCTTTTTCTTGACTGGAACACCTTCCAAGCTTTAAGTTATGCCACTAAGTAAATAATGTAAAGTAGCTCAGCTTGTTACATGGGATGGAAAACCAGCAATACACAGCCCTGGTGCTCTAGCTGGTATTTCTTACACCAGATCAGTCCTCTTAACCATGAGTTTTAGTTTAGATTCCAGTTTTTTCTTTCAATACTTCTACAGCACAGAAGACTCTTACCTCGGCTGTGTCTCCATTTCCAAAAACAGACTTTATAGTAACAAGCTAGTTCACAGCAATTAAGGTCAGTCATGTTGCTTTTAAAAGAGATGATAGAAATGCAGATGGAAGGAACTATAGACAGACATATCCATATAAACTTCAGAAAAAAAAGAGAGCTGGTAAAAGACCAGATGCAAATGTGTAGACATTAGACTGCATTTTACAATACATTTAGTTATTTAAACTGCTTTATCTTCTAAATATTTTCCAACTCTCTTGAGTGTCCAGTCTGTATGTGTTTGGTCAAATTCTTTTACTGATGCTTGATGTCCATTTCCATTTGCAAAGACCTCTATGAGCACAAGGCCATGATTCCACTCTGCACAAGGCAGCAAATACAGTCACAGAAAATTCCCCGAGAATCTCTTCAACACTGGCTGTGAGTCCTTCAAAAGACAGTGAGGATGGCTTATGGGAATGAGATGTGAATGAAATGTATTTCAGCTGAGCTGAGTGTTAGAAGACAACTGGAGTCAGAAAGCAAGTCTTGATCTGATATTTTATTTTCACTGAAAGACAATCCCTTCAATGAGGGTGGTGACTGTGGACAGAGTGCTGATGGTACTGACATGTGGCTTGGCACAACACAGCAGGACTAGAAATGGGAAGAAAGATGTCTGCTGGTATTATATATGATTCAATATGCTTAGTTTAGATCAACTAGCTAACAGCAAAGATGAACAATTAACTGTATTTTTCTTCTGTATTTCCACTGAAAGCTGTTGAGCTGGTTTCAGAGAAACTCCCAGAATGCTTACAGCATTGGTAAGATAAAAGTTTTTCTCATCAGTTTTTCAACTGAAAACTCTTTTATGGTTGTAAGAATTAAATTACTCATGACATTTAGTTTTTCCTTTCATGGCTTCAGGGATGATGGATAGAATAAACAGCATCTTAGGCAGAATGCTTCATATTAGATCCATAGCTAAGACTTGCTTTATTGCATTGGACAAAACAGTAACCAGACGTGTTCTATAAATTACAAACCACAAAATCAGGGTAAAACTTCCTTTTTTTCCAGAAGTACTCCCATAATTTCTAAGATGTTCACAAAATACTGTGACAGGAGCCAAATGAGTACCCAGACAGATTGAGTCTCCTGCTCTCTCACATAGAGTAGCATCACATTCAACAAGAAAAAACTGCACTATCACTGTGATAAAAGCAGATTTATGCTCAGAGTCAAACAGCCTTCAGACTGAGAAAGCACAAAAAAACTGGCATCTGCGTCTTCTTGCTTCTTAAAAGCAAGAACTCCTGACAAGGAGCACTGCACACAGATCTCCATCTTCACACAGCAGACACAGCATCAATTCTATCTGCAGATGTTTCAGGCAAGAAAAGCTGACCCCATAGTTTGGATATTATTGCAAGTATAATCTGACTTCATTTTAAACTGGATTTTATCCAGTGTTCCTGCAATAACCCTGAGGAGACTTGATCCACTGATGACTTCTAAACTGATTTTCATAGAACAGATCCAACATACTTCAAATATCTCCTTTAATTTCCCAGTGACTAATGTACGCTGTTTCCATCAACATAATGTTTTAATCTAGTAAAGAAAGCCAAAGCTTTTAATTTAGAAAGTTCACCTTCTTCCTGTATATGCTGCATCTTCTCTGTGTTCCCAGCTCCCGCCCCAAATGAAAACAGAACTTGAGGCACAGAAGGGCTAAATGTGTCGACCCAGCCAACCATAAGAACTTTCCATCTGGCCACATGCAGATTTATGCAGCAAAAGCTGCAGTCCCCAGACAACAGGACCTTTGACATTTTTAAGTTAAACTTTCCAACTTAGCCGTTATCACTTGAAAAAGTTTTTTGGTTTTTTTTTTAATGAGAATGCTGCAAATATGCTAGAGAAATCACTGAAAATTTTCTAGATAACTTAGTGATTTTAACAGGAGCTACTCAAATGCCATTGTGGTGGATAATCACTTCAGCAAGCTAAAATACATACGTGAAAACAAACATGCTGGTTTGGACCTACTCAGATTCATACATATTTGAAGTATTTAAATATTATTTTGCTGAACAGTAACTAATGAACCTGTACAATACCTGAAAGAATTTGGTATTTTTTCATGGTTCCTTTTGCTCATGCTTTCCCTGTGCTCCTGCTCTGGAACAGGAACCCCATCCCTATGTATATCTCCTTGCACTGCCAAGACATTTCATTGAGCCACCACCCTCCACAAAGAAATCCCTTGGTTCTGCTCCTGAGACGTGACCTAAACCTTCTTGCTTCCTATACAGGATGCAAAGGAGGCCGTGGTTCAGCACAGCCGCCTCCTCCTCTGTGCAATAGGAAAGGCAGAGACAGAGCACGAGCCACTCACCCCACCCCATTCCCCAACGTGAGCAGCAGTAGCCAAAGGAACTCTGTAATTCCAGTTTCTGCCAGTCAGGACACTAAATAAATAAATAAATGAATGAATACAGCAGAATGATCTTACTGAAAACCCTCCAAATTTCAGTGGAGCAACAATCTCTTCATATTGTTTGAACACAAACCAGAGATTGAGTGTTCTGCAATAAAATCTCGGTCAGTGACGCTAACAAAAATATTAAATTTCAGCAATATGCTGACTTTTTAAAAACAGACATCTGTTTGTATTTAGGTTCTTCATGTGACTATATTCAACAACAATGAAAGGATGAGAGCATTCCTTCCTCCAAATCTCTCCAAAACTGGTAGGTGACTATCAAGCTGATTAAATTGAGAAATTAGCATTGGAGAAAATCGAACCTGGCAAATCAATCATGTAGTCCCTGTTCAGGGGAGAGACCCCTACTGAAATTAAAGGGAAAAACCTGAACTTCAAGTGATTCACAAAATCATTTGAGGTGAGTAAGGATTGCTGGATTTGGCACAGGATCTGCAAGAGATGCTAGACTGTCCCTCAATGCCTCTCCATCCTCATCTTCTGACACCTGCCTGGTCCCGGGGCTTCACCAAGGAGACCATGGCTTATTGCAGTTTTGAAGCATGGAAAAGCAGAACCTTGTTAGAACTGAGAAAGTCTCATTTCACAGACTTCTGTGTGACTGACAGGAAATTTAAACTCTAAGGATGAAAGTGCTGAAGACTCTCTTTGTGCTCTCCTCCACTCCAGCCCAACGAGCGCCATCAGCTGACGGAAGAGGCTGCCACTCCAGCCTCCATCCCTGGTGCTGCCACTCCACTGGCACGGGAGGTACGGCCAAACACGCAACCCCAGCAGCTGGGCAACACTCCCACAGCACCCTCCTCTGCAGGTTATTCTGCTGTTTGAAATTTGGACCAGCCCACTCTCACTGAGTCCCACACCAAAGACAGCCAGAGTTCTCCAATAGGATTTCTGCACTCCAGCCACAATTACCACAGTCCTGTTGCCGAGTCATTGCCAACCATCTGGACATCCACAGCTGGCAAAGAAAACTAGAAAGCCTCAGCCTTGGGATGCTGGGATGTCACTGTTCTAACCCAGTTCAGTAGGTGACTGTATTTCTTTGTTCTAATGGAAAATTTTAAAGAAGCATTTGATGTCATTAGGAACAGAGAGGGCCAGTTTCCCAGCATAGTTCCAGCTCACACAGAAGGCTGTTACAAGGACAGCCTGAACCAGGAAATGAGGAAGAGATGTGGATGGACACAAAGCATAAGGTCTGCCTGGGAACAAATGAAAACTGTAAACACTGCCTGTTATTCCCATTAAGAAATGGGTATTGGCTTCTTTATAGCTACTGATCTCATTTCTCACACTTATTTTTGTGGAGATAAAAAAAGGACAGTCAATTTTCATAATAACCTATTATACATTGGAATTGTATGTTTTTCCAATTATCAGTACAACAACTCTTGAAAACAAACTAAATTAACACAGACAATTTGGTCTGAGTTACTCAAATAAACTACTTCTGGAAATAACTATGATTTTAATCCACTTGAAATTTCAGGAAATTGAGAAAACCACAGTGAGATCCAATTTTTTTTTGTTGTGTTATGCACGTATCTGAAGATTTGAAGTGTTTGAACAAAGAAACTGTTTCCACAATTTCAAAGCAAGAGATATGAGTAAATTAGATTACAGTTCATAATCAACCCTATATATTAAATACATGTAAGAGGATAAAAGGAACTGTTGATGATGTAAAACTAGATGCTTTAACGATAATTTTTCAATTACTGCTTTCCTAGATTACCATTTGAACAAGCTATATATAATCAAACTCCACAGAAATCTGTTCATACAATATGCCTCTTTAAAGCCATATTTTCTTACAGAAGTGAAAAGTCCAATACCATTGGCTTCCTTGGTTATGTATGTAGTAGGAATGCACATTTCCAGTTAACTAAGTAACACCCACTAATAACGTGCTTTTTAAACAGAGCTAGAATCCACTGTGCTGCCACTTAGGTAATATCATCAACACTTCCATAATCCTGTTTTCTGGGATTTATGTTAATGATCTGCCAGATTTTCCTGCTGGCTGGCAGACATTGTACAAAGTTAAGCATTCATACCCACACAAATGAACCACCAGCTCTCCCAGCCTGTATTCTGTACAGGATCACAGCCTCATATAATTCTCTCTCCAGAAGATGAACAAATCTGAGCATCAAAAAAAATTCTCTTCTACCATCATATGAAAAAAGGTGGAATGACAAAATTCCCACTGACTACCATGAAGTCACTAGTAGGATCAACTGTGCTGTTTTTATGCAACCCATGACTCCTGTTATTGCATTTACTGAAGTTCAGAAAGTCTGCAGATCAAAAAAATATTTCCAGTCAGTCAGCCAGCCAGCAAGCCTGTGGATATTTTCTGAGACATTTGACAGTATGGGTTAGTCCCAGTTTGGGAGTTCTGGTTTTTAATGGTAGCCTGTAGACCTCACATCTAGTTCCTGCGAGCAGTCAGCATAAAATCCTCAAGTAAGTACCACTGATTTATTTGCTGCTTCATTTTTAGACCTTGATTCGGGAATTGTATTTATGCATACATATTTCTAGAACATTAACAGTCCCTCATTTATTTGGAATATTTACCTGACTAAAGTGAAGTACAGAGAGGGGCAATACGAAACATCTGAGTGGCACTTGGTTTTGTTGTTGGGATGCTAGAAGGTTCAGCTTTTTTCTCTTTTCTTTTTGGTATATTACTGTAGAAATTTCAGAGAAGTGACCACAACTGTTTGAGCTTGCTTTTTGCCTATTTCCATTTACTGAAGCTCACAGAGATCAAGCTGATTGTCCAAGGTCACCCAGAAGCAAATGGCCCCAATAAGGATGACGGCTCCAACTCCACTCCTCCCTGTTCCTGCAGTCCTTCATGCTGAATCACATAGCAAAGTCAAATCTTCCTCCCCAAAATCTTGCTCAATTTCTCCCCATTCTTCTGTTTTACATCACTTCATTGCTTTTCTAGAGCTTGCAAACAGTATGTGACTCAGTGACTTTTTTTCTTCTATTGTATTTCTCAATAAGAATTACTACATAATTAAACCACATTTTTGAGTATTTATTTAGCTTTGTTTCTTTAAGAGCCATCCCTTTGCAATAGCCTTTGAAATTCTGTGAATGAACCACTTTTGTCCAGCAGTCAATTTCTTTTGAAAATCAAAAGTTTTTCCTGCACTGAATTTATTTTGTTTCTGTATTTGTGACTAGTTTAATCTGGACTTCATGATCTTAAAGAATCTTTTCCAACCTAAATGATTCAGTGACTGTAGAAGGTTCAGCTGGGATTAGCAAGTTCTACACCAAAAAGAACAGAGGCTCTAACCTGTGCTTAAAATTTACCTTTTTTTATCTGGCCCTTGGAAAGGCACCCACATTGAAAGACTTCCTAAGCACTCAGTGACAAGATCAGCATCCCACGAAATGGTTACTGCTCACAGCTCACATTCTTAGACTGTGAGCCCATCATCACTTGTATGTAGGTCACTGGTTTCACAGAAGTTTCCACTCCTCTCTATGAACTGATTCCTTCAAAGACGGGTGCACATGGAAATGGGTGCACATGGACACATGCAGGACCTCAACAATAAACTGAAGGTAGCAGAGAGCAAACCTCGTAAACAGATGACAACTTAGCATAAATATACAACAGTTTTGGAAATAAATGAATCCTGATCTGGCCTGTATACATGGGTAATCTAGCAATTCAGAAAGCACTTCCAGCCCACTCGAAATGTTTCCAAATTCAGAGTAAGTGAGGCAACTCTTGGAAGAAGCAGCAAGGAGCAATTCACATCTTTCTATGAGGTAAACTCGTCATTTCAACTGGTGATTTATTAGAAGTATTAAAGGCAAGCTATTAAAATCTCCACTCTCTGGATCTCAAACAAGATCATATTCAGCAGATATTCCACATGCTCAAGAACTTAAATCTGTATAACCATCTATGTATTATCAGAATTCCTGATAATTGTAACTATACCAACATGAAGCGAAGGGTTAAAAAGATCCAATAGGACAGCATACACATACAGTATTACCTTTTTGTTACTCCTGGGAAACAAAAAATAACACTTTCTCCATCCTTCAAGACGCTGATAGCTCATATTTCTCTTACATTCAAAAGAACGGACAAGATTTTCCTTGTCTTAAGAACCAGAGACAAAGGAAATATTTATATGCATGCTGGAAATACTTAGTGGTGCTTCACAAAACTAATTTGAGAAATCACAGGTGCAAGGTCAACTACACTGTTGAGCTCCCATTTCCCAAGGCTTCCCAGCCTGAAGACAGAATAAGGGATAAACCATCATGGAATAGAGAGCTTGGTGCAGTTCATACGGAACCTACACTAAGCCTCCTCCCACAAGGACTAGCTCAGGTCCTCGGCGAGATGCAGGGCATTTCCTTCTCCCTAAGGCCTCTCTGGTTTATTTCCACAGGGCACGGGATGCAATCCAGGTGTCTGCCTCAACTGTACTGCAGCACTGGCACGGTGAGGTGACCACGTGCCTCCCTCTGCTTTCACCAGGCAGCCTCCTTAAGTCAAAGCAACTTTTTGCAAAGCATGTATTTGAGAGACATCAGTGTTCTGCATACAGGGTGTCTCTGAAAACTGCCTTTCTCTGCTCCCTTGTCCCCCATGCTTGGCTCCTCTTTTCTTCTGCAGGGCCTTACCAGAACCTGACCTACCAACTCAAACATCCAGCTGCAAGGTCCAGGAACACATTTAATTCCTTCTTTTCCATGAGTTTCAATGTATCATATAAGAAAGCACAGTTCCACAAGCCTACATCTGTGGGCAGTAGCACATGCTGCCCTCCTAAGGAAAAAGGCAGAGGGATCAATCATCAAGACATGACTGGTAGGGAGCCAAATTATTCCTACCTAAGGAGGAGAGAACCTACAGGGAGCCTCCTGATTCCTTTGGTAGACCACAGAGCAAGTCTCATGTCCAAGTAATAAATTAAGCTCTGCAGAAGAGGGGCTGCTTCAGACTCTGGGCGTGGTATCAACTCCTCCTGGGTTAGGGAGAAGGGCCAACAGTCCCTGCTGCTCTCAGAAACCAGAAGTGCTAAATACTTTGATTTAAAAACACTAATAATGAAACATATAAACCTTTCGAAACAAAAGCTACAGGTCTTACTTGCTGACACAACACAGTTCCTTCCAAATGCTTGAAACAGTTACCAATGCTCTTTGAATTAATCCACTTATTTAAAAAAAAATAAACAAAAATTCTAATTTGATAATTTCTAATGATAAGTTCCCTATACCTTCACATATATGGAAATACGTAAATTATGTGGCACATCGCTTTCACTGACAGACAGATTTTATTAAACAGCTGGTATCAAACACATTTGGATGCACAAAGCTGAAGAGCAGATTTTCACCCTTAATACTAAGAGAAAATTATAAACTCCAGTCTATAAAATGCTAATGAAATAATCAACTCAACATGGAAAGTACTAAGCAATCCAGTGACAAGGTGGGAATTTTCTGTAAAACGCCCTATTCACTTTGAAAATTTACTTCAGTTCCTTTGAAAAGTAACACCTGAAATACGGGGGTGCTAAAAACAATCTCAAGAGTCTTCTTTTTTTCTGAAGTATTATTTTCCTGCAAATGACATCTTGGCCTACTTAACCCAGCAGAGCTGTAAGAATCAGAGGGAGCTGGCATCCCTCAGTGATCAGCAGAGCACGGATGCCACCAGGCCGAGGTGGTCGTGCCACTTGGGCCACGCGAGTGCAGCACAAAGGCAGCCTGAAAGCCCCCAGCTGCCAGCGGGGCCAGAGCACTCACCCAGCTCCCCAGAGCACCGAGCCTGCTCAGGCAGAATAATCAAGGTATTTTATGTCAACAGCGTGACTCTGTAAGGCTCTCGCAGAGCAAGGAATTTCCACTGGAAAGTTTGTGCAGAGAGACCTTCCTTGCTCTACTGCAGCCACGTGAACTCAGACCATTTGTACATGTCTGCAACTGGCACATCACCTGTGTTTGGATTTTTAATATATTGTGACACTGGCCACAACTCTGGACAGCATATAACCATATGCTAGATACTTCTGTAGTTATTACTATTTAATATTTGTTTACATTTAAATAGCTGCTTTAATAGTTTTCTGAGTTGGGATGAGGGTTTATTTCAGGGCACTTGTAATGACCAATTTAATTCTAGACAAAGGCAAATGATGCTTTTTAGAAGTACATGAACACTATCCTAAATACTGTTGTGCCAAATAAGCTAAAAAGTTTCTGGAGAAAGAACAATGAAAATTGTTATTTTGCTATTATCTATCATGTGAATTAAGCTTTCTCACAATTGGTGCTTTGTCTTGAGGAGTAAGTTCCAACAGCATGACAATAGGCACAAGTCCAATCTGAATAGTAAAGGGTATTGTTACTGTACTTTGATGTTTTATTTTTAGGAGTCTGATCCTGATGCTATTTCATTCATTATTATGAGTTTTACACTCGATGGAAGCAGTTGGATCCTGAGTAAGTTCATACAGGAAACAGCAGATCCTTTTATGACTGAAACAAATGTATAACAATGTATACATTGTAAAAATGTATAACATCGAGCAAATACTACCGGGTTGTACAGGGGCTAATAGGAGAGATCAGCACCTTTCCAGCTGACTGAAAGAGTAACTGAAAGTGTTTCTGCTTCCTTTGTTTTCTAGCATAAAGGGGTTTTTTTCAAGTTTTTTGGGAGATACTGCCTGAAGTTTTCATACCTGTGTGACTGGTTTGGGATGGCCCCTGCTTTGCACAGCCTGTTTCAGTTTGGGACAGGGGAAAGATGAGGAATCCCGTGCTGAACTAAGCAGCCTTCTTCAGTCCTCACCTGTAGGGTGGCATAATGGAAACATGCCCTGGGTAAGGATTCACCACAGTTAGGGTAGATTCTAACTCAATCAGGTTCATATTACTGGAAGACCTTTCCTCACATGTGTTTGACAACTGACTGCTCCTGCTTTAAAACATACTGAGGCTTTGAATGGGCAGTTTGGAACCCCACTGGACCTCTAAATGGCTGGGCAATAGTTTTAAAATATGTATTTGCCCAATGGAGTTATTAAGGTGTAGTGGTAATACGTATTTGCTACTCAGGCATGCACCACTAATAAAGTTTCTAATGAAAATGTCTTTGACAAGTAATTTTGTTGTTAGGGTACAGGAGCTATTTCTCAAGCGCTCGGCTACATCAGCTTTATTTGCAAAGTATCAGCCATAACAGTTTACCCACTTCTCTTGTTCAAAATAAGCCATGCTTTTGATTCTAGAGTATGCAACACATCTATTATTACGTCAATCTGTTATTTTGGAACCCAGCTGGACACGGTCTTGGGTAGACCTGCTGAAGGTGACCCCAAATGAGCCAGGGAGTTGATCCAGACAATCTCCGGAGGTCCCTTCTGATGTCAGCTGTTCTGTGACTTACAACTGCAGCTCATGTTTTCTCTCAGATTTCCCCTAATGAGTAAGAAAAGCTCACTCTTTGTATCCAAAAACCACCACCTTGCCCTGAGATCTTGCCGAAACTCCTCCTGTATATTGTACTTCAGCATAGATACACATAACAATTAATTATAGCTTCATACCACAGGATCTCAGTAATTTGTGATCATTCCATGCAATGTACCACAGAATACTAAACAACAAAACAGTCAAACTTCCACTTTTAGTTTAAGTTTCCCAAATTAGGCAATAAAATTAATTCTAATATTTCTGAAACCACACGAGACTGACAGATGGAACTGCATTCACAGTTCATCCAGACAGTAAGTCAGAAACATCTCTGCTGGCTGTCATTGTATGGATTTTATCAGCCATGCCCTTCTGTACCAAAACCAGCCAGCAGTGCTTTCCCAGCTGTTTGGACTTTATCTTAAACATCACAATATTCAGTATTTTTCTTTAAACTACAACCTCTAGGTCCGTTTTTTAAACCTTCTTGATTTTCAAGTGCACAGAGACAACGTTTTTTAAATGTAACTCCATTAAAGGACAAAATTTATTACGTGAACAAAAAATCCCTCCCCACAATACAACCTCTGAGGTTTCATCATTTCAGTGCAGTGTTCATGTTTTTCAAGGCTTTAGTTTGACAACTAACCACATAGAAGGTGGTGTAGAAGAAGCCTGAAGAAAAAAACTGACCCTGGAAAAATGAAAGGAACATAGTATTTGTTCTGAAAAGAAATTCTCTACTTCTTCTTGCTGTGGTACACAGAGCAGGATCTACAGGACATGCATGGACACATACCCTAAATACTCTGCATACCTTCCCCACCCTTACAGCAGGAAGGCAGCTCTCCAACTCTGAGCTCATGCAAAGCCACACAGTTCTAACTCCTAATGCACTCTGGATAATGAGCAGAGCCCGGACACTTCAGGATGCTGAACTTCCCTTCACGCATCTGCACACTCCCACATCCAGGCTGTCCCCCAGAGGGGCTCACACAGACACATCTCCATCCTGTTCCTGAAACTTTCTACCCAGCAGTTCACCTAAGATTATTTCCATGGATTCTTATCAATGTATTCAATTTATAGATTCAGCTTGTCAGTTAAAATTCATTTTATGTATGTTACTTTTTTATATTGCTGAGCGTCTGTTCATCCCTAGAAACATATGAGCACTTGTGGGCAGCAAGTCTGATTTCTCTTCCTGTTTTCTTCTATCAAGAGACAAAGTTCATGGTCCGTCTTCAACTATTTTTTCTTTTTTAAAAAACCATTATTTGCCATTTCTATTCATAAGGAGATAAATGATGTAATTTTTCCGAATACTTACAGTTCTAGAGAGAAAAAATTTAATGTGTGTTGTATAACTTCAGGCCAAACTAAACTCTGAAATCAGTCTCAGAATCCTGATTTATCTCTTCTGACCTTTAGGACAAAGAAGGATGCAACCAACTGAGTGGGGTTCACATAAGACACATAGAAGACAACATCTTTCCTTCATAAGGAGAGAAATAACATCAGAAAAATGAAATAACATTTCATTTTGTTTTATGCAATAGATAATCAGATAATCCCTTGGATGAATGGATGGACTCGATGATCTCAAAGGTCTTTTCCAATTTAGTTGATTCTGTGAATGTTGAAGACCCAAAACTTTTGCATCCTAAGGAAAAACACTTTCTATGCCACAGAAATCTCTATCTATGAAGTGAAAAGAATATTAACATTTTTATTTTTTAATGACTTCCTATGTCCCAAAATATCTTGCTGACCTGCCCCTTCAGTGTCTGCTTATTTGCACCAGCCCTGGGATGGGATGCCTAATGTTTAGGGAGGTTACCATACTGCAGAACAGTTTCATATGTTATAGGCTGACTAAACACACAGGCTGTGTTACATGAACCGTGGCCAAAGTCAAGTAAGGTACAGTAATGCAATTACTGCTTTTACTGAAGTCTCACTATGTGGGATAGAAGTGCAGGGGCCTCTTGGGAGGCAGACTTTCACAAGAAAGATTACCATGAATAATCCTAGAAAAAAGGTCTTTTAGGAAACAACATATTACTTACTTGTCCTCATGCCAACTCTGTCTCAAAAAACTGACAACAGGCAATAGTCTCAGAAGCAATGGGCCTGATTGCAATTCACAGAAAAAGAAACACAGAAGAATGAGTTCACAGCCAAACAGGAATATTAATAAAGTATCCCTTTGATAATAGCAGGACATGCCTATAATACCCATGTTTTCACAACCACTTGAACCTTATCTCAAGAGATCCAATATCCCAGGCAGTAGAAAAATCCTTTTGAAACTTGGATTTGTTCTTAACAACACAGTCTTTTCTTCTTTGAAAACTTAACACCTGCTTTCCAATCTCTATTTGTAATTCAGGCCCCTGTCCTACGTGGTTCTGCTTTAAGAGAGAGCGGAGGATCGCCTCTGGCATGTACAAGAATATCAATCTTGCTAATATGA
This sequence comes from Eulacestoma nigropectus, assembly GCA_013397775.1. Taxonomy (NCBI): domain Eukaryota; kingdom Metazoa; phylum Chordata; class Aves; order Passeriformes; genus Eulacestoma; species Eulacestoma nigropectus. The sequence continues at coordinate 1,135,372 of VZTE01003320.1, read as the reverse complement.
TTAGAAGCAGCTGTGAAGACAAATGTATACAGATTTTAAGCTGCCTGTGGTGTAGGTGCATATGCCAGTTCCAACACACACAAATCCTCAGGCCATCATATTTTCACTGCAGTTGATGCCCGTGCTAACTAGATATACAACATATGCTGCTTTCACTTGGCATTCCAAATTCAATACCCAGCAGTAACTGTGACCAACAGCCAATATAAACAGGTGGTCTGATGAACAAAATTTCCACTTTCATGTGAATGCAATAAATATTTCAATAAGCAATCCTGCATTAAATATTTATTGAAATTTCAGGCTAAATTATTGAAAATTGCAATAATTTATTGAATAATTCAATAATTTAAATGCTGCAATAAACACCTTAATATGTATTGCAGTATAGTTCCATAAATCATAAACTGACCAACATTTAGGATATATTGGATGTGCTATACAAGCATGCAGCACCTCCTTCATACACAAACACTACACAAGCTTGCGTACACACAATTCCTCCATTAAATGGTGGGAGGGGGTTACCAGCCTATAAATAAGACTAACTGCTGTCAGGTTTAGATATGTGCTTTCAAAATCTGCTTGTGCACAGTTCAGTGAACTAAAAAACATATTTTAGTTCTGAATACTGGTAACTGTTTGTCTCTATGTAAACACTCCTCTCAGAAAACAAATCTCAAATAAAAAGATATATTAGCAGCACACTTCATCAGGATGAATATCAACATGTACAAATAAAAGTAAAAATTTATTTGTGCAAAGTTTTGTCTGCGTGCATTAGGCAGCATCTGTAGAGCCTGCCAAGGCAGACAGCCTGATTTTGAATTTCAAAGTATTTTTTAAGGCATTGACCATATTTTTTGTTACGATTTGAATTTTGCAGGTCTTCAACGCTAACCCACCACTCCTGTTATTTCGTTTGGAAACCAACCTGTGTTGTCCTTGACTACTGAAGTAATTTCTGTGGCTGGGCAGTAGCAGCAAAAATACAGAATTACTGCTACTATTGGATAAGCCAGAGCTGACTTCACAGAACAGTGTGTATCAGAAAAAGGGCCAAAAGCAATCCTGTACTAAAAGATCATTCCTATCCCCAAAATTTCCTGAAGAATAATGCTAAATGCGAGCTGGAGACTTAGATCTTGCTCCAGGCTATGCAGTGAGGGCAGGCATAGTTTCACGTACAGCACCAGGATCCCATTTCCTCCGTCTCAGCCTCGCAGGGCTGATGCCAAGCGTGTTTACTGATGAATTCCCCATGCTCTGCAGCAGGCAGTACATGAACAAGATTTTCAATCTCAACACAAACCACTAATACCTTATACAGCTGGGTTTGTTCTCTTTAGAAAATGTGCTAAGAAATGTTATGCTTTGCTATAATTGTAAACCAGGTAATGGTGAAATGCACTTGGGCTGGGCTGTACAAACCTGCAGAAAGCTGGGCCTGCCAATTTACCTGTGGGAATGAGCATAATAAATTAGAGAGAAAGGGAAGGGAAGAAATGCAATATACCAAGCAAAAAGTAATCTTTATTGCTCTGTAATACCACATCTAAGCATGGTGCTAGAAAACCAACACTTGTTTTAAAAAAAGCTTATAAACAGTCACTAGAGAAAGCCAAATTTTTTGAAGTCTCAGACTCAGTTATTCTTTTCAAAAATGATGAAAGAAATAACCAGACTTTCCTTCCAATTACTTTTAAGCTAAACATATATGGTATAAGTGACAGTCAGGCATAAACATCTGAAAATACTATAACTATGCAATAAAGGATTAAGAATGTTCAGTAAAGTTGATATGGGGTTTTGGATTAAGATCAAAATAAAACCCTCAAAACCAAGCCCAGAACCTAACTAATTCAAAGAAAAAGCAAATACTTGACAGCAAGATTGTTAAATAATGGAAAACCCTCTCAAGGAGAATTAAGACCATTTAAACTCAGAAAATCAAGTTCTAAATACATAATGAAATCAAGGATAGACAAATTAGGCTAATCAGCACATCTTTTTTCACCTTTTCCCTACTAATGTTCTATATGTTCATTGAGATAAAATTAATGGGTTTTTATTCTATGTGTTTGGCTGCTGAAATTCAGATTTGATTAATGGACAAACACAGGGAATCATGTTCTCTCACATGCTCTTGAACTCCATGGCAACAACTGCTCCTGTGGCGAGGAACAACAGGCCTGTAGCAATAGCTCAGGGAGCAGATAATTTTCTCAAACATGCTGGGCTTGGTCTAAGGAGGAAATAGGGTTTCAAAAGGATACTCCTCTTCTGACCTGCTTTAACTGCCACAGCCAATCCTGGCTGTGGCTGGCCAAGCAAAGTCAGTCACTTTCCTGAATCAAATTCTATCATCTACGCCACAACTGAATTTGGCAGTCTGTGTGCAGGCAGATGTAACCGTGCTGTACAAAACTTGAGCAATAGGAAACTGGCTGTATTTCTGCTTTCACACGACAGTTTCTCTTCAGAATCAGGCTTTTCTTCTATTCAAATGACTTGGCCATGTGCAAGAATCTCTTTTATATATTGTATTTTCAGCATATTTTTCAATCTGGTTACAAATACAGTGGAGTCATTCAACTGACATTTTTCCCGTTTTTTCAAAATTTTTAATTTCCTCACAATATGTTTGTTTTGCTGAAAATGAAGAGACGGAAGTCAAAATCATTTTCACTTCCTTGTTTCATTTCAATGCTGAAACATCTTATTTCACTGAAAATTTAAAAAAATAATTTGACATCCTAATAATATTATTATTATATATATATATATTTATTTTTTTTTAAGTTTTGATAATACTGATCCCAAATAATTTGATACTTAAAAATGCTTTTATTCTTGGAAAATTTTCCCATTTTCAGTTTCTGTTCAAAGTTGGAATGAACGCGAGTAGTCAAAATGTTAGTGCAACAACACAATGCGACCCTTTCCCTGAGCCATACAGAGCAGACAAACAATAACTTACATTACAACTCATGCCAACTTTTACATAAACAATGACCTGTTGTTTGTTTAAGGATGCTTTGGCTCTTGTCAGTAACGTTAAAGCACTTCATATGCATTACAGAAAACCCATGAGATATAGAGGGCATTTGAAACTGCATTCTACAGTCAGGATCTGGACACAGAAAGATATAACTAACTTTCTCACTGCTAGATAGGAAAGCTGTGCAAGCCTGAAATCCAGTTCTGCATCCCACCCTGCCTTCCTTGAAGATACCAGTCCCAGTGCTTATGCCACACCCCCATCACCCCAGCTCTGTGAGTTCAGGGCTAGCAGCACTGCTCTGCCTTTCACCAGATCTGCATTTGGTGCATTATTTATAATTTTACTACTTCAGTTGATCAAAGTAATGGACTAGATGTTGACTTTTTAGATGTTTTGGCAGCATAGTTGGAGGAACTTGAAATTATTAAGCAGATGTTCTGCGCCATAACTGAGGGCTTGTTTTACTCTAATGAGATGCAGTATTTGTTACAATGAAGGAAATTGATTGTGGATTTGGTATAATGCATTTTACATACACTGGGCTGCATTTATACTGGAGCAATGAAAAGAAAATATAGTAAAACTCTACATTACTTTTCAGATCTGATGATGTCACCAGACTCATATTATTACATCTGAAAAAAGATCAAGCTCAACTTTTTGAGGCCTGTTTCTGTTTTTATACTTGATATCCACCTCAGTGGTGAAATGGGTCCAAACAGTTAGCTCTTTGTGATCTCTCTCCAGAGGAATCACTGTACTATTGCAGCAGAACCAACCAGAGTGAGTTGCACCTAAGTGTTTTTAGGCGTCTGACCAAAATTATTCAGAAGCAGATCTCCTCCCTTTGTAGATATATGAGCAAATTTAATGCACAGTTTCTCTGGCTCTTTCAAATTCAATTTTAAATTTGTGGTGTTTGGATTTAAATTCAGAGTTACACAGTGCAATGTGGAAAGCAAATTAACAAATTCACAAGTTGACTCGGTGGACAAATGCCAGAGATTTGTATCAATCTGGGTGTAAGAGTGAAGACTGATCCAGAAAAATATTAACAAGAATTGTCTGTCCTTTGTAAAAGACCTCAAACTGTGGCTTACATATTTATTATGCACCACATTATAAAACTTCCAAGATGTCTAATGGAAACAGAGCACAATAGAAGCCAGTTCTGCTTTTCGTTTTATATACTACCACTGGGAATCTCTTTCTTCTGATGTTCATCCATATTGTAAGTTTTTTCTTCACAGTGGGTAAAAGTTTCCTTGCTTTGAAAATAGTAATTCATCATAACAAGAAGGAATATTGAGCTTATATAAATGCCAGTCCAACTACTTATACTGTCTAAATTGGCAAAATCTTATTAATTCCCTCCATAACACTCAGCACTACCAAATAACTCCATCAAAACACTAACAGAACACTCCAGAGACACAGAAATGCCAATATTTAAATAATAATGTGCAGCACAGGCACTCACATTCATATTAATAAGTAGCCTCATTTTTCTAGCAAACAGTAACATCAGTGAGAGCTGTGAACTCTGCTCCTTTGAAAGCCTGGGAGATGAAGTTGGAAATTGTCAATCTGAGGGCTCTTAAAGGAATGCCACTTTAAAAAATATACTGTAGTACTTAATCCTTTTGAACTCTCTGTAGCAGTTTATCTTTACAACTTCTCATCCCACCCCCCACTCTTAAAATCCTGCACAGTGACTTCAGACTAAGACTGAGCTCAGCGAGTCTCAGCCCTGAGCTGCAGCCACAGGGACTAACCCTGGCTTTCCTACACCACAAAACATTGAGTCTTCTCCCTCACAGCCCACAGACAGTGGTTTTATCAGAATAAGAGAGGCTTAAGCAAATGACTTTTACCTTGTATTTGTCACAGCCAGAAGCAGGGACACTGGCAGTTAGCACAATTCCAGGTTAAGTTTATGTTAGGCAGCAGGAACTCACAGGCACAGCTAAAACTCCACCAGCAGGTGCTGGGACAGCCCCTCCAGCAGCAACCCCGGCATCCCTGGAAATGGCTACACCTGCAATTATGGCCTCACCTGAGGCACCCTGGATCTCCCACTTTGGGCAAAAATTGTTCATGCTTTAAGTGCCTTACACCATGTTTAAATGTCAAATACCAATAAGCCACCAACTAGGAAAACACAGCAGCAGCAGCCTTGCCAGATCTGAAACCTAACATCTTCCAGAATACACCAGGCTTCCCAAAATTTTCAGCCAGCCACAACTTGTGACCTTGCACCACACTGCTGTTGGTAACTATGACCAGAGGTTTTGGCCTCACTTTAGACTGACTCAAAACTTAGTTTCAAAACTGAGAAGTAAAAGTATTTAGAACACTCATCAGGTAAAATCCACAATTTTTAGTGGAACCAGTACTTGTATACTTGTATATCTACCCTTTCAGTACTTGTAGGTGTTAATTTCTAAAACTCATATTATGCCATACAAATTACATTAAGAAAACAGAATTTTACACCTAAATATTCCCAAAAGTGCAAGTTCTGCTACTCAGAGTGTGCATAACGAATTTTTGAGTACACAAATGGAAACTGTGAACATAAATGTTTAGATTCACATTTGACTCTCTCTGAAGTTATTGCTTTCTTTCGTATTAGCTGAGACTGGAACAGGCTCAAAATGAACAAACTATAAGTGAAAAGTATCTTAATATGTAATTCTTTCAATATAATCTAACATACTCAGAAGAAATCAGTCTTCCAAAGTATATGGGAAAGAGTCTCTATTTACTAGGACCTCTTTTATAGTTCATTTCTCCATTACTTCAGTGTTTGGAGCTTTTGAGAACTAGAAATACACGTACTATTTTAACTTTTTAGGACAACTGTCAATACTTAAAAAGTTCCATAGAATAAATGTTTCATTTCTAGTCACCATTTTAATTACTCAGGAACACATACAGTAAAACAAAAGATAGAGACATTTCGCGGAGGGGTAAAGAAGGAAAGTACTTTGGTCTCTGAGATGGTCCTAAAGCCCTTTTTTGTGTACTTGTAATTTGTTCACAGAATGAAAGAAGACTCTGAATCCCATGTTTTTGTCACTGTTTTCCGAGTCTCTGCTCATACACCCACCCAACAGAACCATGCCCAGACTCAGCAACAGCTCCCTGAACCTTTGAGCAGAGTAGAGGCTGCAGGTGCACTCTTTGAACTCATCATTTTTCAAAGAAACTGTGAAAATTTCTAGTGAGTTCCTGAGCCTCCATGGAATTATGCACAAACCAATTCTCTGAAAGCAAAGAAATCTGGATATTATCAGCCTGCAACAAAGTTTTTTAGGATCAGACCTCAGTTCTGTTCACTTTTTTAGTTACACGTGGAATTTTCTTCTAAATTACCTCATCCAAAAGCCATTGAAGTGAATGGGAAAAACTCATGCTAACCTGAACAATTCTTATACCATTAGGACCTATAAAAATTTATATGTATATTGCTTTTCTTTAACTTCAGCAGCAACCTGACTGGGAGCTCCGCAGCCTGCTACACACAGCACCACATTAGGACAACTGCTCTTGGCTGCAATAGATAAATGTGAAAGCTTTTCTGAAATCAAACACATGGAAAATACTATGAAACTATTTAACACCTTTTGAAATGCGTAATTGAATCAACAAAAACTATTTCCACACATTAACTGAGGCAAAGATAGCGTACTCACTTTATTTTTAAAACTGCAAATTGTACAAGAAATGTGTTGAATTGTACAAGAAATGTGTTGAATAAATATTTCATGCATTTATTAACAAATATAGAGCGTCTTGATAATCCTTTGCTTAACTGCTGCCCTGTTTATCCAATATTCCCCAAAGTTAATGCATTAACATGTTAAAATGATTAGAGTCTTGACCTTGCAGCCCCTTTTTATTCTCCAGACTACTTCATAAATGTGGGAGATAGGGCAGGATCACTGGGGTTTGTGCAAGAAGTGCACACGTGCAGAACACTGTGAACCCCAAGTTTCCCCCCATTCTAGTCATTATACTGCAAGAAATGGTTGTGCAGATCTGCGTGACAAGGACTCCTAGGACTACAAATATGGAACTCATACAAAATAGTTTCTTGTGAAGCTGTAAAACACATCTGCTCAGAGCATCTGATCCTGCATGGCTCTGCTACAAAAGGAATCTATAACCAAACAACAGATTTAGGAGAATTCAGACTAAGACTCATTTTTTGTATCCCCAAAGAGGTGTAGGAATAAGGACAGGATGCCCTCTTTTCATTGGTGTTTTGCTACAAAGAATTCAAAGGAAGTAAAAATTTTGATCCAACAGCAAAGGCAGATTTTTTGAGTTAAATTTTGACTCTGAAGCTTAATGGAGGAATTTTCCCATGGCCAATAGGAGTCAATAGACAACACCAGCAAACAAGACTAGAGCACCCCAAAGCACAGTACTCGTTATACAGTAACAGCTACTTGGACACAGTAACCATCCAATGCTACAGCACAAGACAGTGGGAGAAATAACGCAGTCAAGATCTTAATTTGTGCCCATTCTCTTCCCTTATCTTGGCAAATCCAACACACAAAAGATTGGGTGCTACAAAACGAAATGGAGATTCCAAAAGATTTTTTTAACCCTCTCACTGGGTAGGATAATAGGTTACCACATAACCTTTGGCAGAACTGACAGAAAAGAGGAATTAGCATTATCTTTATTTCTTATTCATACATGGCAGAGGTTTTGCTGCTGAGAAAGCTGTGCTTGGCACGGGATCCAACACGGAGGACAGAAAAGATGGAGAACAACTCCCTGGAATTGCCAGCACAGGTTAAATTCTTAGGGTATGTTAATTTAAAGCAACCTTGCTCTGTGCTAATTTTTACTCCTGGGTAATCACATCCATAACCACACCCTCTCATCCCTAGTAGGCCTCTGTTTCTAAGGTATCCTCTTGCCCATCTTTATACAACTCAGACTGCTTCCCAAATCAAAGGGACCCAAACCCTCAGCTGTCCACTTGCAGCAAGTTTCAGGCTGCTCTGCACAGCCACCGGACACAATGAAGCTGTTTAAGGAACTTATACACATAAGGACTGGTACAGATTGACTACATGAGGTCATATATTGTCGACTCGTGTAGCCCTGCTTATTACAGACTTTGCCTGACAGCCAAGTCAGACACTGAGAAAGTTGTGATAAAGCTACTAAGTACTTAATACCAATAGGTTGTGTTTTGTGGATCAAAGCATTCCATTGATTCCATTTTATGGGGTGGAGATGTTCATTTTTAATTTATTTCTGAATTGGATGTCTGCATCTTGTTTCAAGGGACACTAATAGGTAAAACAGACAAATTTTATCAAAGTATCTGTACCACTCACTGCCACACATGCTTTGCAAATAACAAATCTTCCTTCTACGTTCTGTTCTAGCCTAAGAATTTTCAGTACCACACAATCTGGATACAATTTTGTTTCTTCATCTGAGCCCAAAAGCCACAACATCCGTCCTTAACTTTCTGCTCCAACCAAAAGAACTAAGAAGTGTGCTTTGGAAACGAGGGCATAATTCTTCCTGGGATATTTCCCCACCTCACAAATAATGCAACTGGACAGGAGGACAGTGTCTCTCTTACAGCAAACCTAGGCTACATTTACCTAAGCCCTGTAAGAATAGGATAGAGATGGCTTGTCTGCTCATCTCCTTTCTCTCACCTTCCTGTCTTACAAACACATTCTATTTAGATGGTTTATCTTCCATTGCACTTTAGTGTCTTGAATTTACAGCTGAATGGTAACATTTGATGGATGTAATTTCCCGTTTTCCTGAAGGCACTAACAATCATTTCCAATTCTTGAGGCTCATCCAGGTGTCCATCTGTAAACACCCACTTCTTGCTCTCACCACTCTTAAGCCACTTTCCCCTCCAAACAGCAAGTAGAAAAGTGAGGAAATTAAAGTATGCACAATGAATTAGAAACATTGCATGTGGTATACGTGATCTATTACAGGGAAATGGCTGATTTCAGTCACCAGAATATGGTGGGCCCTGCTTAAAATAGTACACTTGAAACTACATATGCATTATCATTTATTGTAAAAAACCACAGAATCAAATGTAAAAGCCAGGCTCTAATATCACTAAGCTTCTTAAAAATGCAAATCAAAACATGTACATTAATAAAACTATACAGAAACAATAACTATAAAAGGTAAGATGCCATGTGGAAGCACTAGGTTTCCATATACATAAATATCTAAGCATATTTTTTTATTAAAGCTTTCTATAGAAGTAGTTACATATTTCAGTAATACACAGGATATTTACAACTTCCAGGTCAAGCTCAACACAACAGATGTTCAGGAAGCAGATTTATAGATGAAGTCAAAGAAATGCCTCAGATACTTTACCACAGCCATACTTTTAAAACTGCAAACTTCCATCTGCTTTCTCTTGTGATCCATTCACAAACCAGCAATAAATAAAGGGGAAAACAGGGACATAGTATAAGTGAACTTCTTGTTCTGCATTTGAATAAAGTCTAGTCTCATAAGTGAGCAACATTTCAAAAACATTTCAGTTAAAAATGAAATAGAATTTCCAGTAATGTGTGAAAAACGGATACTTGTATTCCTCACAAAGGATTTCCACTGATACTGAAGGAAATCAGAGATCCTATTCCATCAGAATTCAAGAGGAATTGTATGCCTATAGTGCCTAAGCTCTTGTCAGTAACTACGGGTTTGTGCTTCAGGATGTCTTGTATCTGTCGTTATGGAAGCGGGTACTATTTGAGTTGTAGCTAATCAATAAATATAAACACCATGTGCTCATTACACATCAAGTCTCCCAAAACTGTCTGATGCCTCATTGATCAATCTGTCTGCCTACAGCATTTCACATAAAACAGGAGAACCAAAAAAAAATTGTCATAGAAAATTAAGTGCGTGCAATTAAAGGACATGCACTGTAAAGAACAACCAGCCACAAAATGGAATAGATGCAATCAAGAAGATTTCTAACAGGTGGAGGCAAAAGAGAAGCAGAGAAGTATGGTCTGCTGCAATGAGAAATGAAGACTTCGAGCAGCTGCCTCATTGAATATAATACCTTGCAGCTGGGTGAACTGCAGCACAGCTGGATTATTTCAGAGATACTGTGTATATATTCCCGATATATATGTATATATACATCTATAGTTGCAGGATATATGTATATCTGTATGTTCACTAACTAGAAGTAAGTTACTTGAGAAAGTATAAATAAAACAGTTAGATGACTTCTTGTCCTCTGGGTGAAAACATTAGGTTGTCAAAGTATTGCACGCAAAGCTGAGAGAACCTAGTTCAGCACAGCCTCTCCTGAGCCACAAGGAACTGGCAGTCACAAACCAGGGAAGGCCAAGCATTAATGAACTGGGACATTACCTTTGGTTCTCAAGGACTGCACTGCCAAGGAATCACACACGTTCAGGAAACATACACCAGGGCCCACCTTCCTAACCATACACAGGAATCAATTCTCTGAGTACTCTAAACTCAAGTTCCACTTCCAGTAAACCTAAACAGACAACACAAATGTTAGGTTTCTCCATATATATCAACCTTCACAGGGTTTGTAGAATGGTTTAATACTAAGATGTAACGAGCTCCAGCAATGGACACTGAATGAATCCTTGCTCTAATAATGTGCATATAAACAATATATATCTATAATTTGTTTATACACACATCTCACAATTCTAAGAGAAGGAAAAAAACCCACACTAAACCACTGAAAACAAGCATAATATAGGCACGATTGGCCTTGGAACAGCTTTCTGCTGTTCCATTGCTGAACAGAGAATACTCCACAGAACATCTTATTGATGAGACTTTGGAAGTGAATAAATGGTCTCCTCTCAAGCCCTTATACCCTTGTCTGCACAAAGCCCAGGCAACTGAGCCACAACCTCCCAAACCTGAAACATCAGCACAACTGCTCTGTGCCTACAGCTGACTGTCGAGGATCCATAAGCAGCTTCTGCATTGTTCTGGTAAGTGCACTCCCTGTACCTCCTCTCTGACTCCTGGGTACTCCAAATGCTTGATGCTACTTACACCTCTCAGCACCTGACCAAGATTTTAAAGAGTTCAATTAGGCTTTTCTTCATTTTATTATTACTTAAATCACATTAATCAGACCTCATTCAGTGTCTTCAGTGTCATCAATTGCCAGCAGACCAGAGAAGTTTCTTAGCAACTTAACATCTTAAGTTGGGCCACTACTTTTTGATCTGTTAAAAGAAGCTATTTTGTCATTCAAAATGAGTGAAAACTGTTGTTAAAAATCCAGTAAGAAAAAATCACAAATCAATAAATGTAGCAGCTTTGCTTTACTCTTCAGTCTCCATCTTAATACCCAAACTGATTCAGACTAAATCTGAAATGCCTCTTGTCTGACACAAAGCATTGAAGTTACAGTATTTACTAGACACTTGTGGAAGCTCCAAATCTCATTTTCTTCAGAGCTTATATTCATCCCAGCTGTAGCAGGCAGACATCTCTAGCTAGAAGTCAGGTTACTAGAAGGTATTCTAACACAAAAGTGAACTGATAAATGATTTTACAGCATGCACAGATTTACCTGTACAGTGAGTTCTCCTCTGAACACAACACAGGCTTCAGGATGGAGTACTGACACGAGTGTCATTTTAGAGAAAAGAGCCCCATTGAAGTTCAGCATGAAAAACCATGCTGAACAAATATCCTTCCATTCATTCAATGCTTAATTCTGATACATTTCAAGTAAAGAGAAGCCAGCTGAAACTGCCTCTTGGCCTGCCCCAAGGCTGGGTGCTGATACCTCACACCTGCTGCTTCCTGGCCCTGTCGGCCTCTTTTGCCCCAGCTGATTTTAAATCACTCTTTATGGTGCCCATCAGGTTTGGCAGCACCGATACTGGGGGACACTGGGGACACATTTTTTCCCCCATAGAAAATGCAGCAGTGACATCAGTGCCATTTGACACACCCTGCTTTCAGCTATAGGAATTTTCATCCCAGTTGAAACTCAGCCTGACTCCAACCCTGCTCCCAGGAGCAACGTGGTGTTTCATGCTCTGTAGAAGTCCCGTCTCTCAGCAGTCAAACAGAAGAACAGCGAGAAGTCACAGGAGCAAGCCAGGCCTGGCAATCAGAAGGAACCAAAGCAAGGCTGCCAGGCGTTGCAGAGATCCTGCTGGCTGCCAGAGCCGCCTGTGCCAGCCGAGCCACGGGCCCAGAGCAGGTGAAGGCGCTGCCCCCGTGCCAGCCCCCGGAGCATCCAGCGGGAACGGGGCCTCTCCGTGTGCTCTGCACAGCCCTCAGGCCTCCAGCCCCTGGCTGCCAGCAATAAGCTATTTAAACAGCTCCCAAGATCTGAGCGTGGCTCTGTTCCTAGAAACTCGGCTGGCTTCATCCAGCATTTTAAGCCAAAGACATCTTGACTCTACCAAGTGGAACTAAATCATGTGTACAGACAGCACTGTGATGATCCTTGAAGCCACGTCCCCACTCCTACTATTGCCTCTTGAGCCAACATCCAGTCAGCCCTAACACAAGCCACAGCTGCACATGTAAAATCACACACACATTGGAAACAGACAGGATTCCTGGGAAATAAATGTCCTGCCCTGCAAACAAGTGCAGCCACCTGAAAGGGGAGCTCTGAAACTAGAGCTGATTTACAACAAAAAGCAAACAAAAACATCGTTTGGAGGGAATGCTTGGTCAAGTATGTATTTTAGAAAACTTCCCATTAAAAATTTGCTGTAAAATAACAAAACAAAAAAATTAACAGAATTATTTCCATGAAAAATTAGCATTTTCTTCACTTGGAGGGAAAGGGGCAGAGCCTCAATATCTATTAGGGGTAAATCATGTCTGACTTTCAGTGGACCAAGCTCTGACTTGCAAAAAACTGTTTTTTTCTCTAAGAAAACTAAATTGCTCAAACTTTGCAGTATTTTTCTCCTTGTAATTTCCTTCACTCAGAAGGAAGAAAAAAGCCAAGTTCCCAAAGAATCAATTTTTAGCTCTTTCAAGTTTTACCCACTTGAGGGGCAGCCCTGACTGGTCATCATTCTGGAGAGCAACTGGGCTAGGAAAGCCCAACATCCCTGCAGGACCTTGCAGAGAGCAGAGCTCACAGTGCCTGTGCCTGCACAGGTGTAACTCTACCAGCTGGAACAGAAACCCAGGGCTGGGGCTGCTGCTTAAAAGGCTGTTTATTACACATACCTGGCTGACATTTTCAAACAGAACTCAAAGCCAGAGGGTCCGAAGCTGACCAGGACTTTTTGCAGTTACTAATTTGAAAATACTGCATCTGATGATGTATTTTGCATGCACAAGACTATCCAGGTATCATCCTGAAGACAAAGTATCAGACACAGGTTCTCTTGGAGAGGACTTTATTCCATCTTTAACCTTAAAAGAAAATTTCTGACTAAAAAGTCTGCAGCTGTCTCCCTCCTTTCAACAAATGCAGCCATTCTTCACCAAGAGAGACTCCTATGGCCAGATCCCCACAGACTCACGCTTTTCAATCAACCAACAGGTTTTCTCCTTTCAATAGATTCTTTTCATCCAGCTGTCAAAAGGTTATGAATTTTTCAGCACAATTAAAAATTGAAGTTAACTGAACTTAAGATTTCAAATTACAGAGTTCAATTATCAGTACGATTAAAACATTTATTATTTCTGTAGAGTTAAACTTCCTTACAGGTTTTATGGTTATGTCACTGTGATGTTTTCCCTCTGCCACAACTGGATCCTTCTTCTCAAATCCTGCCCTTAAAGTCATCATGTGTTATTGGTTCTCCCACACAAACCAGGGGTTTTTTTTCATTAAATACCCTAAATTCATTGGGTTTATAGTCCTTCTAATATGACTTTTTTAATAAAGACAAAAGTTTATGTTGGAGCAGCAGCAGATAAAATGGGTTAGAAATGCAGCTGCACCAATCTGAATAAGAGAGAAAAATATGCGTATTTTTTTAAAATAACAATAATCACACTTAACTCACCATCAAGACAGTGCTGTAAATTACAGTTTAACTGCCCTTATTGATCCAGTATAAACATTAGGAGCAAGCTGTGCTATGCAGGGGAGGGAAAAAGAAATGATCATGGCATGTTCGAGATCCCCTGATTCATGTTTCCTGGCAAAAGACAGAGTGAGTCAAAGCTGCTGTGTAGGAAGCAAAGAGAGGGAGGTGGGCTGAGCTGGCTCAGCACTGGCTGGGTCTTGTCAATTGGGGTTTGAAAAGGGATGCATCAAAGTTAATACATCGTCAGTGTTCAGGGCCACCTTGTAGAAGTCATGCTGTCTGCAGAATACACCTTCAGCCATGTACTTGCTGGGCTGCATGGCTCCTTGTTCTGCCTAAATGCATGGTACAAAGTGCCAGAGCGTACAGCTCTGAAACTTCCTTTTGGGCAGCTTCACAAAGCCAAGCATGGCTTTAACGAAAAGCAGAACATTCATAATTGGAGATAGAGAGGTACAGCTCTGCCAGTCTTCACTATGCCCACAATAGGTAAGACGCGGACTGAGAGACTGCTGCATTAGAAACAAACATTATTAGATCTCACTGGGTGTCAGATGTGAATCTGCACTGACTCATGCTCAGCTGTAAAAATAGGTAACATCAGCTGCGGATCAAAGCTGCCCAATGGCTTCCACTGAGTAAAAATCACATCTGCCTTTCCAAAACACAATCTATAATAATGCAAAACCAAGTTGTTTTCCCTTACCTTCTGCAAAAGGTTCCCATTCATAAAATCGACCCATAAATGGCTTGTTATTGTATGATGCACATTGTACCTCTCTAATATTTCTGCTGCTTTCAGGACACATCTGTTTAGATAAAAAAAAAGTCACATTATAATCAACAACAAAGTTATTATTGCCTTCCTGTTAATTAACTGTAGAAGGTTAGTGAAGGCATTGCAAAATTCTAATCCAGATGAATGATATAAACATCAGGACACCTCTTTAAAACACGTAACAAACTATGCTTTTAAGTATCAAAAGTGCCTGTTGAAGAAAATTAATTTGTGAAGTTAATAGAGCAACAGTTCTACTTTAAAAAAAAGTAAAGTTTTTACTGAGCTGTCATTTTCCTCAGCAACAGCACAAAACTTCAAGACAAATTCAGTATTAGATTAGAATTACTTCCTTTCCACAACAGCTTCACATTTTTCATCATTAACTTTTTGGGCTCAGATTCAACAGTGTCGAAACACTTAAAATACATGCTTCCATAACTTATTACAAGTTGACCACAGCAGCTTCTCATTCTCATCCTATGCTTCCATACCATATTTCTACTTTGCCTTTTATATTTCTATGTGCTGCTATTACAGTCACTGGATGATTTTGCATTTTAATGCATGCCTTCAGATCCTGAGCTCTTGCAACTGAGGAGTTAGAAGAGCTGCTTCTATACAAGCACATGTATGCATACACAGGTATTGAGGCAGGGCAGGTTTTATAGGTGGAAGGAGCATCCTTCCTTAGGTCACCTGCAACGCACACCTTTGGCAGACCAGCCTTGTTTGCATGTGAAGTAGATTCCAAAAGCAAATACAAGTTAAACAGTTAAATATTTAATGACTTTGTTCTGCCTGAATCCTCACCCTACTGCAGTTACAGCATAAGATTATTCTGTGTGTGGGCACATACAAGGGCGAAAAAGACTTCTACCAAATGCAGGGGGTTAATTAGAACAATTTCTATACTTGGAGAAAAAAGGCAAGCTTTGGGCACAGATGCATTTTTTTGCATAGCCTTTAGATAATAAAAATGACTACTAAAAACACTATTCAAGAACAGTAGAAATCACATGAAGTACTTGACTATAACAGCAGAATATTTTTTCTACATGACAGATTTCAAGGGAAAGCTAGAGATAACATTACATGAAAACAGCATGGCTAAATAACAGTGTTTTCTAAAGGAACAGAAAAGAATCACTAAGAACAACTCTTGTTGCAACTGCAAGTCAGTTCTCTTATGTCTGTAAAGTAGGAAAGACTGGTTGTCTTTGCAGGGGAAGCCAGGCACATCAGAGGTCCCAGAGGAGTTCTTGCTTTGGATCCACCATCTCTGTAAGAAGATGCTTCTAACTGGATCAAAGAGACGTCAAAGTCAAGAGTTTTCAAGTGGGCTATAAACTGCACCAAAGACATGCCCGGGGGAAGGTTCATGGACTACTTTATCTTCAGTTAGAATCATGGTAACAAATCTGCTAGAATAAACACTGTTTCTGGCCAAGCAGCCATCTGTGCTTCCTTCGCCCACCCTTCTGAGATCTCCAAGTACATGCAAACACTGCTTTCCTCAACAAACCCTCTAAAAAAAAAAACAAACAAACAAACAAAAAGCCTTCCCTGAAAATAGGACCACGAGCCACCACATTGGAAGGGTGGGACCAAAAGCCTTTCCAGTGCCAAATGCAGAAAGCAAAGCTATAGTCCCACAAGTGAAGCACAGATCCTTCCATGTGTGGCACAGCAATGCAGAACAGTTACTCAGCCACAACCACCAACCAAGGAAACATATTTTTCATGGAAACCAGTTATTGCACATATCCTAAAGGTGAAGGGACAGAACCTGATCTGGCATAAATTAAGGTCACTACACTAAATTAAAGCAGAACAAACATCAGTTTGCAGTAGCCAAGAAGTCAGCCTGAAGGGTTTCTTTCTGGAACGCTTTTCCCTTTTTTTTTGGCACACATTTTCTACCAGCCTATTGTGAACTTTAGTTGTTTCTTGTTTTTCCTTTTCTGACCCTTGAGCTCATGCTCTCGTGTACCAGTATTTCTGGCTCATAAACCATTTCCTGTGCACTCCGCTCATACCAACTGCAGGCACTGTATGAGTAAAAATATCAAAATATGCATTGCTGTTGCCAACAAATAGTGACAACCCACCCCTTCTAGGATCCTTTTCATATAGCTACAATCTCTGTTTTTAAACTTACTGACAGTTGCCCACAAGACAGAGACCTCAGTGCTTTAAAGCAGGACAAAGGACTGACAAGTGCACTAAACTCTGTGTGGATCAAGCTGTGGATCAGCAAAAAAAGAACAGGCTAACTCAGAACATCCCTGCTACTTTGGAAGCTCCAACTCAGTTGCCCTTCCTTCATTTCATTCATCAAGGTTTAATTACAACATAAAGTTTTGAGTAAAAATTTGAGTAACCTGGTCTGCAAAAACACTTTGCCTTGTTCTTAATACAGATTATATTAATTTCTAGTTTTAAATGTCTTCTAAAATATTCTTTGAGTTAACTACAAAGTACAAGTAGGCAAAATTACTACAGTTCATGAATCACCAAGGCTTAAGAGCTTTATTATACTCTACAGATACACTAGTTAACATCTATGCACCATTTACTAACCCCACCTAAATTGTTAATGCACAGCTGAATGACAGTTTTATGCTGTCTACAGCTCAGCCCTCCTGCAAATGAAATCCTTGAGCCTTTCTCAGAAGACATAAGAGTGCCAGGCACTTTCTCTTGGCCTCTCTGGCTTTTTAGCACTTTTGTAGGCAGAAAATCACTAAAATGAAAAAGTATGACCCTGTACAATCAAAACTGAAGCTTCAGTACAGGGGTTCCTGTAGATCCTCATATTTCATTTATTCCCCAAGAGTACAAGCTATTTTCACACTTCAATTAATTACTGTCATAAATAGCTTGACTATGAAATTCCTAAAATACAGCAACAAGCATCTGTGGTGAGATGGCAAGCCCGAAGACAGCTCCTACTTACAATGTCCAACAGTTATCCCTTCCAGAGTTCACCGTTTGCTTCCCAGCCCACGCGCAGGAGAACTGGGAGGCGGCTGAGGACATAGTCCTTGGGCTGCAGCATCACCCGGCCCTGGCTCACCCGGGCCCAGCTCTGCCCAGCACAGATCCCCTGCCCGGCCCCCAGCCAAGCCAAGGGCAATGTGTTGGAACAAGCAGACACATTGGCATGTCTGCAGGTGAAGAATGTTCCTCTGGCTAAGCCAGAGTACCAGGATTTAAACAGCCCAGATCTCTTTCCAAAATTTCCCAGAGACTTTTGGAATGAACTTCGCTAAAACGTTTAACTTACTGTGTGATTCTCCCTCGGTTTCCCCTCAGTGACATGAGGGCATTAAAATCGAGCTACCCTCTAAAAAAAAAAAAACAAGTAAACAAGTTTTGAAAACAAGTTTTTGGTAAACAAAATGTTGACTTTGATTCAGTGTTTTGTTAATGACAGATCTGGAATTTCATTTTTTTCCTCAAAAACTTCGTCTTGTGACTACTGAGGGAGTTATCTGAAGTTTTTCATAGAGGTTTGAATACAGAAAACAGGATTGCCTCTCTGGATGTTTGTAAAAAAAGAAATAAAATCTCCTTTTTAAACCAGATCTATGGAGGCTACGGTAGCAAAAAATACACTTTGCATCTACTAAGATAAATCTCAGATTCCTTTGTGTAGAGGCAGATATAAATGATCTAGAAATGTATACTTTCTGCTGGGAGAGGGTTTTTTAATTATTGTTCTTTCAGTTGTGCACTGTGAAATTAGATACAGCATCTAGAATGCATAATTTTGTATGTTTTTAGATGATGTATCTCCTACTTAAAATATGCTGCTCGGACCAAGCAATGATGTGAATTTAGCATGTGGGGCTGCATTCAGCAAAGTGCCTTTGAAGTGCTGGACATTTTCACACAAGGTAAGGCGTTTCAGAGCTGCCCTTGCTGCATTTTCATGAGGCTCTTTCAAGGAAGACACCTTGGCCGGCTTTTTTTCCTGTGCTTTCAGAATGTGAATAAATTACCAGTGGCAGCACAGCACTGCAGTGATGAGGGAGGCAGCACTTAAGACAAAACATTTTAGAAGTATTCCTTTGTGTTGTGGGACCTCAGGCCAAACTTCTCGAAATACACTGTGCCTGTTGTTGATAGAAACTTTGTACATTTGAAACAGTAGCTTTATGCCTCAGTTTCTTCTGAAATATGCAGGTATGAAAGTAGTCTGAGGGGCAGCAACACACAGTATTTTCTTTGTCATGTACCATCAGTTTTCTTAAAGTGAGCTGCTAGTACAGCTAAGACTGCAAAACAAAGAAACCACCCTACTAGCTTTTTAGCTTTTGGGAAACATTTGAAAAGCACATTTTAACAAATCTTTGACACTTGGTTTAATTAAAGAAGTGTTGGCAAAACACCAGAAAATTATCAGTCTGCCAGCAGATGTGGGCTCACATCTGCCATTAGCAAAGCTGTGTCAAAGCTGTGCTGAGATAACACACTTCTGGAAATGTGTAAATGGGCCATTTTGGTCCTGAAACCACCTCTACAGGCAATTAAAACATTGAGTAAGATTTTTGGCAATGTTTCATTCTTATGACCTACAGTAACTGGCAAATGCTTTTTCCAAGGCCCCATATCCTTTCTTGATTCTCCAGGTTCAGACATAATTCATAATTAATATTTTCTGTGTGTGCAATGCTACATGTTCAACTAAGTCCAAATAGTCTAGTTTTGCTCTAGTTTTCATTAATCTAGTGGTTCTATATAATCATATTAATCCTTTGGCATCCCAAAGGAGAAACACACCCCCAAAGAAAAATAATTTAAATATTTGTTTCTGAAACAGTAATCTGAAGATTGTGCTTTCCTTTGCAGAGCTTAAATGTTTTGTGTCCTTTAATACGCATAGTCTATAAATTCCAGTTCTTTACACAACAATCCACCACATCTGCAGTGAATTTTGAACTTCTGCTCTGAACTGCTGGTGTCTTGTTTCTCCTGAAACCTTCAGAAGTTCCAAGTCCATGTATGAAAGTGGATGCGGGGTTCTTCAAATGTTAATTCTCCAGCTAAGCTGTTTCTCTTGCCATAGCCAAGGATCATGCTTGCTCCATACGTACTACCTCAAATCAAGGCAACCTAGTTTTGTCCAGCTGAGCACACACTGAAAGAGAACAACTGATCCTTTTAAAATCCTGGAGACTCTCTTATTCCCCCAACAGTTCTAATTTTTTTAAATGGTAAAAGAACATAAAGACAACTGTCTGCCAACTAAAAAAAAAAAAAAGAAAAATAAAAGGAATATTAAATATATCTAGAGATCTGTGACACAAGAAATACCAGACACCATTCAAATGGAACTGATGCTCCTGAAAAACAAAAATGTGCAAGAAACTTTAAAATGCATGTGAAGAACAGCTCTGTAGTAAAAATAGTGCTAGCCAGCTCTGGTTACAGTGCACAGCCACAGACAGTCCACTGTAAATGTCTGGCCTAACATGAAATGAGAATTTCCATCTGGGAATGCAGTGGTATCTGCACAAGTTTACGAAGAAGGAGCACCTGTATTGGCGGACTCTGCACTGCCTCAAGCCATGAATTTACACCTCCGTGTCTGCTGCAGTGGAGACAAGCAGAGTAATGACAATCATTGTAAACTCTAATGTGCTTTACTAACCACAGATTCCAGGGGATGCAGAGTCTATGGCAGCAATAGGGGGTTGCAGCCTTTCTCTTTCCCTCACTCTTTTCAAGGGGCTGCCTGTCACAGATGGTAAAGACCTTAGATGTGTGCACAATACAAAATCATTGCATTTCTACCCAAATCCCATCCAGGCAGCAATGAGCTTGTATTTGGAACAAGGAAGATGGGCCATGGCAGAGCTACACACAGGGTGCCTGCCTTCCCCGAGCCACCTGCTGGCTGCCACTGGCACGGGTCAGGGAACTGCTGCCCTCTCAGCCTGGAACTTGAGAACCCTTCTTTCCGTTGATGATTTCAGCTTTGCACCAAGAAGGTTCTGTGAACTTAACTAGAAAAGTCTTTGAAGTGTTACCCAAACCTGATCTTTATTAACTGCAATCAGAC
The DNA here is from genome assembly GCA_013397775.1 of Eulacestoma nigropectus. Lineage (NCBI taxonomy): Eukaryota > Metazoa > Chordata > Aves > Passeriformes > Eulacestoma > Eulacestoma nigropectus. The sequence goes on along the minus strand of VZTE01003320.1, from coordinate 1,114,463 downwards.
ACATGAGGCATTAATGCATAATGTGGCAAGTGCATCTATTACTGCTTTATGTTTTTTCCATTCTGTAGCACTTTACATCTGAAAATGCAGTCTGTCTAATAATGGGGAAGAAAGCTCAACCGAACAGATGGAAAAAGAAGTATTTCTGCTTAACTTCACAGGTTTGTGGCTTTTTCTTTTTAAATTCTCACTGACAGATCCATCTGATTAAACTGAAATAACTTACTTTATTTCAGATTTACAACAACTTGTAAAAGATTCAGGTCCAGCTTTGGTTTTAAATAAAATGTTAGTCACTCATCCATCCCACACAAAGCATCTACAGTGATCTAATGTGCGTGACTGGAAACGTTTGGAACTACTAGCTTAGGAGGGGCTAATCAAGGAGCTATAATAGGAAAATTAACAGTACATTTCCTCAGCGATACCAAAAATGTGTCAAGAAAATACTCCATTTCTGTTTAATGCTAAAAAAACCCCCAAGCAACCAAGCAACCAACAAATTCTGAGAAACAATAATTGTTTTCTACAAGACGGTAGTTGAGCAATTAGAAAATGGAAGACAAATACTGAAAACAGACCATGCTGGAACAGAGTATTATCTGGTGTAAAGTGATACACAAGTGTGTCCTGAAAGTCAGGGCTATGTCAATTCACACCTGCAGACTGAAGACTCTTGCTAGTCTTTTTTGATCCAGCAAAAGACCAGATGACTGGTCTTTTTAAAGCTGGGGGTTTTTTTAATGTAGTTACTATTTTACTCTCCCAAACTTCTTTAAGTACCCAGGCCCCTGAGCAGAGAGCTACTTCAGTAACAAGACTGGAGTTTACATAGAATATTCTTTCTATGATCCCAAGCAAGCATCAGAAGCTTGCCATTTTCAGCAGAAATCATAACTGCTTTGTACAGCTGCTGTTCCCAGTCTCAGCAGTGCTATCACTTTTCCATATAAATATGCTGCATTAAAAAATCCTGCAGATACAAGAATCCCTCCATTCAAATACCTATTTATAGAAACACTACATAGTGCTCAAGGTGCTTAAATTAGTGCCTCATTTAACGGGAAAACAATGAAAAGCTATTTCCACTTCACACAATCTGGTTCGAAGTCTGAAGAATGCCTAAACGCGGAAGCTTTCAGCTTCATCATCTTTCACTGCCCCATCTGTCTACATTGTTCAAATACATCTGCAAAACAGAGCATTTGATTAGTAGTTCTCAGAAAATGGGAGGTTTATGTACTAAGAACAGTTGTTTTAATATACTAGCAGTAACCTTCTTTATACTAGAAAGATCAGCCACTCCAAAACCCTCTCTGAAAGGCACCACCACCATCAACTATGAAAGACCCTGAGACAAACTCATGCTTGATCTATCTTTAGTGAAGTCTATAGACTTTAAGCAAAGTTGCTATATCTAGTCCTCAGAGTTCGTAGAAAATTATGCCACTGTGACAAAACATCTAATCTAGGGTTTCCAGCAGTACTTTACTACATTTTTGAAAAGCATTGTTCTTGGAGCTGCCTGTTCTTTCTGGGGTGTAGTTTCTATGTGACTCTTTCATTCTACCACCTTCAGCAGTGGGCAGGAGTAACCCTCCAGGAGTTTTCTCTATGAAATTCTAATCGATTTCAATGGAAACTCAATTGCATGCATTCCATTTAAATGACTGGCCTTTGTGTGGGAGGAGGCACTACCTGAATGGTTCCTGTAGGAGGACTGGAAGTTTAAGGGAGTTTCTGATTGGTATTACCATGATAATCTACTTTTTAAGTAAAAATTCATATTGTAGCAGTAATCACAATATCTTTAGAGAATGAGCTCTAGTCTAAGTAACAACCAGGCAACAGAAATGTCAATGCAGTGTTACATGAGAGAGAAACACACAGGCAAATATACAGCTGTTACTAGAACCAGGGGGAATTTGAAAGAAGTCTGTTGAGACAATTTATTTTGTTCAGTTTTGTAAAAAAAAAAAACCTAAATCTACAACATGCAACAACTTGTTTTCTGCAAAAAGTGAACATCTTTAGAGCAAAGTAAATGCAACTTAAAAATAACTGAGAGTTTGCAGGAATCCAGTGTAACAGAAATTGCAGCATTATTCAGATTTTAGAGTTCTTGTTTCCATCAAAGAGTTTCTGATACAACACATTCTTATACTGTTTCTGTGGTATATTCTTTCCTCCTAGGTCATACACTTCAAAGAAAAATAAAAGGCACCTTAAAGCAACTGGCAGATACATTTGCCTTATTTTAGAATGGTTTAATATAGCTGCAGCTGGTAGCACTGTACATTTACTGATGAGTTTGTCCAACTTTAACTGCTCAGACGAAAACTTTCCGCTCCTGGTATCTGTTTTAGTCTCATTTTTTTTGACTGCAGCATTTCATCCCAGAATGAGCCCGAAGGAAAACAAAAGGGAAAAGGGTTTTATTTTTTTCTCCCATGCTGCCAATATTCTGGGTTTTATTCCCAAATATAAGTGCCTATTCTATTTTAATGAGTGAAATTATGTCAGCCAGGAAAGTGGGTTTTTTGTCAAGAAAGCACTCTCTGCTTTTTCTATGGAAATCCACTCAAGTATAGTCAGGCCACAAGAATTTTGAAAAAAAATGCTGATAATGTACTGTGTACACTTTCAGTCAAAACTTGTTAAAGTTTTCCAGCTAAACAAAAGGAACAATCTGTTTACAAGTGTGTTCCATACCTGAGGCTCAAAGAGGCTGAGAAGCTTTCCAGCAATTATTGGAAAGTGGTCCTGAGGTCTGTATTAGGGCAAGGACTGAAAATTAACACATCTCTCTTCCGCTCTTAATAACCACTTGAGCCTGTACCTGAAATGCACGGAATACTTTGGAAAAACAGATAAATCTTGGGACTGGGATTCAAGAGATGAGGCTGGATGAGCAAGTCAGCTGAAGAAGGTATTGAGAAGAAGAACAAAGTGAAACTGGATGAAACTAGAAAGCAGCAGGGAACTAAGAAAAAGGAGAGACTGGAGGCAGAAGAGATGGGGAGAAAAGATGAAAAATATGAGACAAGGTACTAAGAAAGTGAGAAGCGTGACTGAGGAGAAAATACAGTGGGACAGCTCCTGCCAGCGGGAAGGAGCAGAGATGGGCTGGCTGTGGAGAAAGGGCAGAAATACCTGTGGTGAGAAAGACCTAAGAACACCAGAGCAAAGCACTTTCACTGCCCTGTGGTACTCGCAGAGGGCAAACTCCCTCTGCCAGTGGCTCAACTGCAATAATCTGATGAGTTCTGAGACTACCGATGTATCACATGATGGCATTCTGCTTTTGAAGGCCTTTTTGGTTTGTTTAAACACTATGAAGTAAGTCACAGGGCCTCAAGTTAGAAGAGACTGTCCATGCAATTACTGTATCACTCGGCTCTTTCTGCCTGTGAGCTCCACTCTCAATTCCATGACTGCATACCATTTTTGCCATGTGATCTATGGCTCAGTGTGCAGAATGGACTTACTCTGGGCAATGTTTAGCTAGAAACGTTATTCACATAATTTCTATCTCATTCACTGTAAAACCTAGTAGGTATAAAATGGGCATATAGAATAAGGAACATGAAGGACAGTCTGCCATTTCTGGAATAGCTACTCTACCAGTTTTGAAGGAAAAAATGGTGCAATTACTTAATCCAATCCTTTCTCAGTGTGTGAACTATGTACTTTCTGTTTTGGGGATCTGACTGAAAACCTCTGGACTTGATTTGCAGATGAGCTGCCAAATCATAATTATGGTTTTGCCAGTGCAAATTTTGCTTTGACTATTGTCAAGTGATAAATATGGTACTGAACATGGGGAAAAAAATTTAATTCAAACTACTTGACAAGCAGCACTAATTATGGAACACTTCTCTTAAACCTCATTCTTCCATATCCCAGCTCCATTTCTTACAATACATTAGGTCTTGCTATCACACAGCAGCTTTGTGAATTTTAAAGCAAACACTGCAGTAATAGCATCAACAACTAGTCCTTAGAGAAGCCTTTTTTCCTCATCTTCTGCAAGGAGCATTTGTAAAGCAGGAAGCCAAAGGCTGAATAAAAAGAGAATAACATTGAGTAGTGTATCACTCACAACTAAGCTCTTGATCTATGCAGGGACTCTGGGGTAAAATAGTATATTATCAGACAATTAAATAGTTTTCTTAACACGAGAGTTACCAGAGGATTGCTGACAAAACTCCAGTTCTGAAAGCTCTAAACCTCTACAGGTTTGACTTTGTCCTTTTAATGGCATTTTGCTGCTCAAACGAAAACCTCACATCATCCAAAAAAACTGTCATCAGAAAGTTACCCAAACTGAGGTCTCAAAACAGCCATCAAGACAATCAGTATTCCTTGCTATCTTTAACAAACAAAGATGCAAAGAGAAATTCAGGAAAAGCAATACACGGGTTGGCTGTCAAGTTACTGAATGCTGCAGCCAAAACCCAAAGCCAGGTTGCAGAACAAGGCAGGGGATGTTTCCCTGGCCTCTTCCCCCTACAGATCACCCACTGCAACTCTAACACTGCTTGACAGATAGAAAAAACACAGGATTGGTTTTTCCACAAATATAAGTCAAGGGTTTGAAGATGAACAGCCTTACCAACTTATCACTAGAAAGAAGCTCTGTTTCATTAATTACACTTGTATGTCTCTACATGTGCAATACGCTGCCCACAGAGGTGTTACTCCTGGACAGACAGTACAACTGATGAAGCAGACAAAGTACAAGAAAAGATGAGACAGAGCACACCAGACTGGTTTGGGTTTTGTTGGTTTTTTTAATCTCACCACAATTTCAATTATTTCTGGGGTTTGCATTGTTCTGTAGGCAGCTAGCTCTTAATGTATCGTGCAAAAGGTTTGTTTACCTGCTCTGGGCACCGCAGGGCTTGTAGTGCCAGGTTTCTTTTTGACCGCTTTTCAGGGAGAGGGTCTGGAGTTCCATCCCTCAACACAACTATTCTGTGGTTAGGCAAAAGAACACATGCTTGCTAGACATAATTTGACATTTATGTTTCCTAACTTTCTACATAAGTTTTGGCAATTTGCTGTTTCCAAGCCCTGCTTAAAAATTCTAAAATTAAAAAAAACAAAACAACAAGACAACAACAAACCCCCCCCAGCCCCATAAAACTAAAAACTCGACAGCACTGCTAACAGACAACTTCTTCAGCATCCATAGCTTAACTTTGGCAGCTTCTCCTGCACTTCCTTCTTCCTCTACTCACCTCGGTCAGTACAAGAGAGGACTGGGATTGTATTGGTGGCAGTTTCAGTGCAAGTTCCTCTATTCGTGTAATTTATGTTCTTTTCCTGCTATCTGGCTTGAAAATGTCTTAAAATTATGCACTGGTATCAGCAATAACTGAACTAATCACCTAAAAATACCGGCAAAAAACTACTCCTTTCATGTACCAAAGCAGACACTGACATCTGATAGATGGTGTTTTTTATACCTGTAATTAATGCAATAGTTAACAAATATTCATAAAAACAGCATTAAAAAGTTATTTGTAAATTAACCATGACATCTGCAGCCTCCTCTGCTTGAAAACCTGGATATAATTAAACTAACATGAATAAAAAGCACATTTCTTGTTCAAATTATGGGAGTGTTGAAAAATTCCATACCAGAATTTCAGACAAACACTTTTGTCAATATGAATTGACAAGAAGAAACAAAGCTGGAATGCCTTAAGATCTCTCCCACACCACTTGTCTATATCGATAAATGACAACTATTCAAATTTACAATACACTATTAAACAAAACTACAAATATCAGGAATGCAACCATCTGGTTGCAACTCTGAAATGCCAATTTTCATTGATGAGCTTCCTCCTTAAAACTTGGAACAGAAGTTGTAACAGAACGATAACCAGGCATCCTAAATCACCCTGAGTCCTGTTCTACTGCAGAACAAAAACCCCTACTCCACTTCAACAAGCATCCCTATGAAGCTTCCAAATCACTCCACAGGATCTTAAGTGCTAATGCTGCTATTCATAACTGATGAAGTGATGGAATAACTGTGGATCTTTTTCCTCTTTCCTCTCCTCCAAGACACATGTATTCCATTTACCCCAAGAATTCGCAAGGTAACCTCTCAGACAATTCCAACTGCTACATGAAACCTCCCATTCAAAGTTCACCAAGAAGTCAGGAAACAAAAGCTTTAGCCAACTGAATCATATTTTGATTTTGAGGCACTTAGATGAATTATTAACATTTTTATGTCACACTGCTACTACACCAAAATGAGGGTCTGAATCTTGAGCTATTCTTAGACACAAATTCACTCCACTTGAGGCAGACTTCTCCAGCTACATCATACAACCCATGCAACAGGCTCAGAACTTCAAAATAAACCTCACAGAAGGAAAAAAGGCAGCTCAATGCTTCCTGCAGTACCATAACATACTGAAGTACTACTGTTAACTATACCTTTTGAAGTACTCTTGTACATTAAAAATCTAGAAAATACATATTGGGAAGTTGACAGAGTCTCTGGAAAATTCAGCTCCCAGAGCACTCAAGCTAAACCCCAAAAATATCAATGACACTGAATGTATAAGAACTGGCAAACTCTAACACATTTAGTAGATTTTTAATCACTGATACATATTCCCAACCTTTGTTTTTCAGTGGAATATTTCTGTTTTATTGACTTAAGGTGTTTATTCTATCCTAGGCTCTACTGAATTTTATTTATATCTTACTGCTTTTGAATAAAGTCAAAGATCTCATCCGTAAGAATGTTACAGATCCCACTGGTCACTCCTCCCTGACCTGGAGAATATAGGACGCGGCTACAGCCATGTATACATTACCAAATTTTCACCTGCACCTTTCCTTTTGGTCTGTGCTTTTATAGTTCTTGTCACAACAGGGCATGACTCTAGGACTCCTAGATATTCAATTAGTTTAAAGTAGCTTAGATTTATTGATCAAAGTAAACAACTCAATTTTCAGTTAAAACCTACAAGCCTCTAGACATCAAGGTTTTCTGAATTGTGTGATTTTGGACTTCTTGTGAACATTTTACTACATTAGTAAGTAATTAACCTAGTAATAATGAATCTGTGTAAACCAGCTAACTCTGTGTTACTGCCACAAGTACAGAGCACACTTGCAGAATAAAACTCTTTGAGAGAGCTTTTAAAGCTACCCCAGCATATTTTTCCTGATGATTTAAGGCAGACAGTTTCCCATAATTATTTAAGTTCTAATAAGAATGTCTTAATGCAAAATACTTCTTAATACAGAGTTCTCAGTTGTTGAAGGGGATGTCATAAAGCCACGGTGCAGAGATACAGAAGAAACAGCTGTGGTCCAAGAGCTTCATCAAAGATGTCTCTGTGACTCTTCTGTACACAAATGACAACCGACCAAACTACAGAAGACCCTTTAAGGGCAATATCTCTTTGCCAGCCTCTGGTAAGTTCAGCCTGTACTGGTGACAAATCATTCTGAACTCATATTTACACAACTCTGCTGCAAATGGCAAAACAGTCAAGAAAAGGACAGTACAACCCAAAGTAATGCAAGCTTTCAGTAAGTTTCCTATACACCCACGGAATGTCAGACTACCAAACCTACACACAAGCCTGCAGTGTTTGCACGGAAAATTCCTCACATAAAGTCAAGTTAAAATTTCCTCAGGAAAAGATATGTCATCTTAACCCCACTTTGCCACTTATGACAAACACCTACTCTATACAAATCTCAAAATGAGATTTTCCCACAGTAACTCCTTGGGAACAAGAAGGGGCTTTTCAGTCTAGGAAAAAAAAAGTTCACCTAAAAAATACAGAGTCTTTTGTTAGTCTTCATCTCAATGTGTGAGCATCCCAACTACACATTAAGAGTGCACACTTGCAGCACCCCATATCAATTCTGAAAAGACTTGTCTGGGAATTACATTTTCTGTTCCATACAAAATTAAACATTTCCATTTCTATCTTAGCTAAAACTTGAAACGCTGGAAATGCTTCGGTTTCTATAGAGTGGAAAATTTTCAAAACTGCTTGTGCAGAACACCAGTGAGCTGGTGGATGGCCCAAGATCCCAGGGGGACCCTGCCAATGCCTACCTATGTGCTTAGGTGACAGAAAAGCACATCACTGTTTAATAGACTCAACACATTCCTGAAGAACATTGTAATTCTATTTAATTAGGGTTCTGCATCCAAAAAAAGCCTTTCAATGGCACAGTTTTAACTCACACCTGTCAAAATTAGTATCAGTGTCATCAATAAGACTCTTTGGGAAATCAAATATTTTAATTTATCCCATCACGATAGAGCTGAGGATTGATCCTGAGTCTTTTACCTCACCTCATCTCTTCAACTGTAAAACCTCTTTCCACCTCCAAAACTGTCTTTTCAGATACTTCCCGTTCCCCGCTCAGGAGCCGTTCTCAAGTGCACTGCACACAGGAGCACAGATCCAAGCAGAGGACTCCTATTCAGAACTAAAAGCCGGATTTTCCACAGCTGTGCTACCAGAATAATAGCAGGCATAGCTGAAGAGTCAGGCCAAGACAGTAAAAGTAATCATTGTCTTCTGATCCTATCTATATACTTCTCCACAACACAACTGACTTCTTGCTAAACACCAATCACATAAAATACTGAGAAAAACAACAGTGTAACTGGAGACATGACAGTAATCCACAAGAACCAGTGGGTAAGCTAGCAACTGGGAATGAAACTGGACACGCTCAGCAAAATTTTATCCCTAAATATTTCACTAAGCCCTCAAGAGTTACTCTTTCATATGTTGTACCTTGACTTTTCCTAAGTCCTATATAAATTTGGTCAAAAACATACCTCAAGCCATAGCTAAAGACAATTCAGATTTTACATCCATTTAAGCATCACTCTTCATGCTGAAACTACCTTAAGTAGCCTGGAACATCCAGAAGCCTGAAAGCCTCCTTGTGCACACTGCCCAAGCAACCTGAAGCCTGGAGTTGATTTACAAATATACTGTCACACATTCAGGCACTCACAAAGAGCCAGTGACTTGGCAATGCTCAAGACAATTAATTACAGAAAGTGCTCAGTAAACAAATGTTCCATTTGAGTTGCTTCCTTTGTTCTGGTGACAAACCACGCAAAGAAGGTTGAATTCAAATTCTACTTCAGCCACACATCCATGTAATTCATTCTGCTTTAATGCTGGAGGAAACAAGGGAGATTTACTCACCACTTCCCTATTTTTGAAGGAATAGAGACTACATTCGAAGAATCCTACTGTATTGCAGGTAGCTTATGGTTTCAGTTAGATCTGCCAGAGCTGTTTGTGCAAAAAGGAGAGGTGCTTACTGCCTGTTTCCTGCCAAAGAGGGTGACAGGCAGCTGTGTGTTCTGAGGTGAGCATGTCTGCAAGGTGCTAACAGGGGAAGCCACTCATATAATAAGAAAATAGGTTTAACACTCTGCAGGAACACTTGAACAAATACAAGCACTTCCGAGGTTGTCCCTAACCAAACCACACAAGTCTACCTTTCATGAATCAATCTGTCAGTCATGTGAAATGAGTTCAGCTATCAATAAAAAAACAATAAATGCACAATAATGAGGAAATGACCTAATGGATCAAGGCAGATTAACTTAATTTGTTATTAATTAGTTGCCCTTAGGAGAAACTGTAGAGGGAGTGGCCAAACACCAGGATAAGGGTTAACAGAATACTTCCAACAAATGAGATTTTCAGTTTTGGTATGCTCCAGGAAGAACTAAGAAAAAAAAGAAATAAAAAGATACTGTTCTCTGCTTGCTGGCAAGACCACTGGTACATGTCGCTGCTGATAAATTAAATTAAAGCCCGCATGCAGAAGCATTTAATCAGGAAGAACAAGCAAACAAAGTGAAACACTATCACCCTTGTTTTGCTCTCATCTTGGCCTTTATACTAAAACTGTTCTTAGCAACTTCTTTTTAATAATTACATTAATTACCACATTCTAGGGAGAAAAATAACCCTGAATAGCAATTACAGCCTCTCCAAGGGTAACAGAAACATTACTAAATGAAGAATATCACTATGTAGAGTTCTATACCTAGGAGAAGCTGCTTCAGCTACAATTTCTCTTTGCTATTAAGTCTCCTGTACTATAATCAAAGATTTCTTCATAACTGCATTTATACAAGCAACAATGGCAAAGAGGCAGGAGCAGTGTGCTTATCTGTGTTTTCTCTTAATCTGTTGAATTCTTCTGTTTAAATAACAGATCTAAAACTAACATGAAAATATTTTCACTCCTGTTCCCTTCTATCGAAAGAAATCTGCCAATGGCCAAACCACTGACCATGCTGACCGGCATGTCCGACCACTGTCCAATTCACAAGCTCACTGCCCTCTACTCTCCAGCCCACTTGTCATTCTCAACAAATATCCTCGGCAAACCTTCCTTCTCCATACCTTGGCAATCTCAGACTGCCTCTTTCTTCCACCTCATTTCTAACTTCCTCATCTCTTACCCCTTGCCCTCTGAAAAGACCTCTTTCCTGGAAACAATTTTGTCACATTAAGTCAGGCAGAATACTGTCCAACTTTGTGCCCTGATGTGTGAGGGATGAAATAAAGACTGGGACATTTGTGTATCACTTGGACACAGTGAGCAAATTTAGCACAGAAAATTTTCCAAATTAATGCCCATGCACTAAGGTCATTTCCCATTTCCTTCAAAAAACAGAAAGTGTTTTTCGAAAGAGCAATCTGTCCCAGAGACTATTCTCAGAGGCTCAAATTAGCCCTTCATGTTTTCCATTCCAGAGAAATACACTAAAGCTTTCTTGACATTAGGTCTTTTCAATCAACTGCTCAGTCTCAGTCAATGACTTTATTCATAAACAAAGCGAGAGTGGTAACTGCTACACTAAGAAGCAAAAAGGAACTCATCTGATTTGTTTAAGTTGTGGTTTTGTTATCTTGTGTTCTGTTGTTACATCTCCACTATAGACTATCCACTAAACAAAACAGGATTTCTAGGAGGCAGAAGAATCAGATGTTCACCCATCCAAAAAAATTTGGCCTGTCATGTCAACATATTCAGACCTCTCCTGAACATTCTGCTTCTAATATCCAAATACAGGCTTCTTCATGTTTGCAACATTAAGTTAGATTAGCAGTCCAAATAAGAAAAACTTATTAGGAAGGCATACTTTGGGAAATACTAAAAGGGCGCAGGCAGAAGAAACTGGAAATTTTAGCAGGATGAAAACCACGAATAGAGACAAAGAACAAAACCTCACTCGCCTCCCACATACAATGGGAGACTGCCCCGGAGCATGGAGCTACACCCAGCCAAACATTTTTGAATCAAGTAATAACAGATTAAATTTTATTTAAAAATTAACACAGAACAGATTTTCACTCCAATAAATTAGGAAGCTAAAATCAAAGCACGTAGAACTTGAATGCTGGTAAAAGTAGCATCTGTGACAGAATGCACAGAGCACCATGGAAAGACACTGGAGTGATCCAGGCTACTGGGGGCTGGCTCTAAATGCTGTTTAGAACATGACTAGCACTCACAAAAGGATAGCGTCATCTTATGGGACTGAGAAGTAGACAGCCTTCATAACATGGCCTATCCAAACTCCGTTTTTCAATTTCTTCCACGGAAAAACATTAAGCTTGTCAGTGAGTGTGGTGGTTTGACCCTGGCTGGGTGACAGGTACCCACTAAAGAGCCACTCTATCACTCCCTTCCACAACCAGACAGCAAAGAGAATACATATGAAAGGGTTAATGGGTTGAGATAAGGATCAGGAGAGCTCACTCACCCATTACTGTCATGGGCAGAACAGACCTGACTTGAGGAATTTAACTGAATTTATTACCAATGAAAATCAGAGCATGACAATGAGAAGTAAAACAAATCCTAAAAACATCTTCCCCCCATCCCTCCTTTCTTCCCAGCTCTACCTCTTCCCCTCAGTGGCGCAGGGAGACAAAATGGGGGTTATGGTCAGTGCATCACAGGTTGTTTCTGCTGCTGCTCAGGGAGAAGAGTTCTTCCCCTGCTCCAGCATGGGGTCCCTCCCATGGGACACAGTTTTCCACAAACTTCCCCAATGTGAGTCCTTCCCACGGGCTACAGTTCTTCATGAACTGCTCCAGCGTGGGTCCCCACAGGGTGCAGTCCTTCAAGAACAGCCTGCTCCAGTGGGAGTCCCCCATAGGGTCACAAGGCCTGCCATCAAACCTGCTCCAGCGTGGGCTCCTCTCTCTCCATGGGCCTACAGGTCCCTGGCAGGAGCCTGCCCCAGCATGGGCCTTCCATCCACCTTTCCTTCCATGCACCTTCAGGCATCCACCCGCTCCAGGACCCTCCATGGGCTGCAGGGCCACAGCTGCTGCACCACGGGCTGCCCCATAGGCTGCAGGGGAATCTCAGCTCCAGTGTGTGGAGCACCTCCTGGCCCTCCTTCGCCACTGACCTTGGCCTCTGTAGGGCTGTTCCTCTCACACATTCTCACTCTGCTCTCCTCTAGCCACATTACATCAGCACAGTAGCTTTTTTTCCTTCTGAAGTATGTTATAACAGGGATGTTACTGCCATCTCTGATGGGCCTGGCCTTGGCCAGCTGTGGGTCCATCCTGGAGCCGGCTGGTGCTGTCTCTGTTGGACACTGGGGAAGCTTCTGGCAGCTTCTCATGGAAGCCACACCTGCAGTCCCCCCACCCCTCCCCTCTACCAAAACCTGACCACACAAACCCAATACACTCCACTCCTCACCTCTGTGAACCACATACTTAAGAATTATCATTAAAATCCACATTCACCACACAAAAATCAAAATAACATCACAACACCTAATGAAAGTGGAAAATTTACACTGATTTCATCCCTTGTCCTTTCACCACAATTACAACTAAAATTTTCCACAATTATTGCAGTCTCTGACATTGTTGAGCCCATGTTTGTCCCATTACCTCTCTCAATTACTATCCTTATCTCAAATTCCTCGTGTTCCCGGGTTTCAGCAGCAAAAAGACCAGTTTTTCCTATCAAATTAGAATTGTACTTATTGGTAGATGAAGTGACTGCTTAAAACCCTTCAAGGTATGGTATTAGTAACTATAATATTATGGATCTACTTTCAGTATTCCCCAAGACACTCTAAAGTAAGTTCACAAAAAAATTCATTAAATTAATTAGTAAAAAAATTGAACTTAACTTGATGATTAGGTGGACATTTTGCACACTAGGGAAAACCAATAGCTGTCCAACACACGAAATCCAGGAAAAACAGACTTACATTTGTGTTGCAGAGTTTATACTGCTTGTAGGCACCAATGCACACGATGGCCGCAGCCCTTTGGGGCTGGGGCTGCCCCTGCAGGGCCTGGTGGGAGGCAGGGCCATGAGGGTCGGAGTCACTGCCGTGGAACAGACTTTGAGATACAGGGAACGAAGACGACTGATAAACCGAGGGCCCCAGGACTTGGTGTCCTGCCTGAGACCCACTTGGTTCTTGATAAAGATTCCCGTGCTGCAGTGAAGGAGCAGCTGCCTGGCTATAGGAGTTCATGAGACTCGGACTCTGGTGGAATAGGTGGTTCCTCGACGACTGTCGCTGCCTCCGCAGCTTCTGAGGCTGCTGACCAGTATCAGTTTGTAAAGGTAAAATGTATGGCACTTTTCCATATCCATACTTTCCTGGACCAATAGGATTTCTATTTCTGCTTCTAAAAACAGAGAAAGAGAGAGAAAACAGTTACTGAATCCATAAGTGAAGGAGCAGTTAGGTATTTACATGACTTGTTATAAATATGTACAAGATATAGTCTAGCTTGATATTAGGAAATCTCAGAAGGCCTTGATCCTAACACTGCAGTCTGACAAATAAGTTGACAAAACACATTTCTTCCAGTTCAGAGCAATGTTTGAATTCTGGGTGATTCACAATAGCTTCAATTCTGAAGCTATTCTGGGTGACTTCTGCTGCTCAGGAAGGGAGACACCATTAAAGAAAAGTAATTTTCTTTCCATACATAAAATATATTTATGTTTTTAATATATATGTGCAAAATAGACTTGAACTCCAGTGAAAACCAGAGATTATAAATTGACATATTTATTTTCTAGAAACAGAAGTGTTTTCTAGAAACAGAAGTGCTAGAGATGTCAGACAGCCACCCCATCAAAGGGACCTTTCTTTGAGTTTGTTTTTATTTGGGTTTGTTTTCTTCCCAAGTCTTACATTCTCACAGAACTCTTGTTAGATGGGAACCCTGAAAGTCATTTACCTCACATTCCAGCCTGATGGCCACATGGGGCTTTTAATCAATCTTCCTGGCTCAAGATGTGTGAACGAGAGTGCTGATTTGCCCTGGCAGATAAGCAAACTAGCACTCTTGAACTGTTTATCCCTGTTAATCCACTCTGTGACCATGACAGTCATTGCTGAGGCAAGCTTTTGGTAGCTACAGTAGAGAAAAGTAGTATAATGGTTTTGGGCATTAAGGGAGGGAAAGAAAAGCTTCCCATAAGTAAACAGGAGAGGAAAGAAAGAGAACCCATAAGCCTTGTGCCTACTTAGCCAAACCTAAACGAGAGGGAGATACACAGCATTAGTTTTTCTGTTGTTCCCTGGGCTGAACAAGAACAAGAGCAAGAGAGAATAAGAAGAGGAAAGGAAGTATTCAACAATATTTGCAGTCAGCTTGGACAAAAAAGGGGAAAAAAATGCCACCAAGAATAGAGTTACCATCTAAAGGTAAATTACTGCCTAACAGAAAAATATATGTAGAAAAGAATTACGTACTTCATGTCAGACCACAGCCAGCAGACATCTCTGATCTATTGTGCTCATCTCAAGCAGGGGCATAACAGCTGTTTAACGCAGATCTGGCAATCTCCTTTCTTTGGACATAATTCTTATAAACACATACACCTCTTTGATTGCTCAAACAAATCTGTTTAGCATTTTGATAACAAAAACGATGAGCCCCTTTAAACTTAAGCCAACCTAAATACATTCTTTATTTCAAAAAATACATTTGCCTAGACAGTAAGAAAATCATGTTTTGAGCTATTAATGTAAGGGTTGTAGCAAACATGATGATGATGATGATGTAGCATTCTTACTGTTCTAACTTTTAACAATTTCTCTCATGATGAAAATACGTCAGCTGTGAATAGTAGGACCTGGCCCCTCTTAGCACATTTGCAGTGTCAAAAAGGAATTTTGTTGTTGTAGCTTTTTCTAATTTTAGCCATAAGCAAACGTGTGCCTTGGCAAATCGATGCATTATCACTGCCTCACAGACTTCATGCTAAGAACAATGCTTTGAACCTCAAGTGGTCTTCAAGACTGAAGCACTTTCGGAGCTGGTGGGCTGGTTATTTATATTGAAAAGAAACCCTCTTTGAACCAAGGATATACAGTGTCTTTAAAATACACAGGTAAGATTACAAATTTCCTGGGCCTCCACCTCTTAAGTGCTCTTTACACAGTCTCTCTCCAACATACCTATTTCATTTCTTCCCTTTTTCCATCACTTCCTCTCTCCTTACATTTCTCCCACTGCCTCTAAATGGAGGTTCCCTGGCTCACTTCCAGCTGAAGCATAACTCCTTTTCTTTCTCTTCTGATGTCAGACAGAATAAAGAATGTGTTTTCATGAACTTTTCAGCATTTCATTCATCTTATCTCCTACTATCAAAGCACTTCTCTTGTAAATGAAAAGCTGCAAGGGTGAACATTAGCAAAAACACTCATTTATGACAAGGAAGACTTGCTGAACAACTGCTGGAAAGTTGGAAAATTTCCTTAGAATGAACCCAGAGAAACTTCTGATTTCTTACATTTTCAATTTACAACCTTTCACTGTTTCTGAAGAAATAATGTCATGTTTTGGAAAGGTAACAACCTTCAGCCACCAGTTCCACCAGGGATAAGGAGAAAAAACTGCATAGGAATTACAAGGTTTTTTTTCCCCCCAAGATTTTCTCTTGTCTGTTGGCAGAAATAATTCCACAAGCAGAGGGAGATGGTTTTCTTCTCTGTATTCCCAGTCACAACAACCACAGTAATGAAAGACAACAGAATCTCACCACATATCATCAGACAGATGTGAAAACAACACCTATACCTTTCTTTTAATTTTGTGTAGAGTTCGGTCAAGTTTGAAGCTTATTTCAACATCTTCAAAGGCTTCCTTTACCAGCAGCCCTGTCCTGGAATAAACATCCAAGTCCCCTAACATGCTAAGGAAACCCCTGTATGCAGTGAGCCTGGTCTAACTGCATCCAGAGCCTGAGGTGGCTCCAGGTTCTTGCCTGTTCTCCTCACTTGGGAATTCAGCAGCTGCCTATAATCTGTCCTCTGAAGTGTTGCTGGCTGTGTTTGTGCCCTATCAGCACAGCAACCAACCCAGAGCTAGCACCTACTCAAGCTGAACTTTGCCGTGATCTATCAGCAAAAACAGAGGTTTTACGTGCAAGATGAAAGTGAAAGAAAAGACAGAAGACAGGTTAAAAATTTGATCTATAGCTTTATTTCCCAAACAATATCCCACATTATTTACCACTGCAAAAGTCTTTTAAATTATTCTGATTTGTGCTTTGGCATTGCTGTTACTCATTTCTATTTCAAAAAATGCTCCAAAACTGCAGGTCTTTGATTTCAGCTAGAAAATTAGTTCTAAAGGAGCTCAGTCCCCTTAGATTCCTATCAAAGCTCTTAGGCTTAAATTTAAGCCCTTTTACTCATCATGGTTTTAACAGAACTGCTTTTCAGTAGGCAAAATCCTCTATAACTAAATCAATTACATATATTCTAATTTAATTAAATATATTTCTGTGGATAAGTATACCAACATTTAACCTAATATTCTGGGTCATAGCAAATTAGCTGTGTTGCAGCATTATATTACTGTAATTAATTGACAGATTTTAAAGGACACTACCCATCTACTCATAGTTCAAGTATTTAGTACAGAGTTGCCTTGATTCTTTTTCTGAAGAACTGAAAGTGACTTATTAGCTATTCCTGTCAGCAAGGAAGCTATTGAAATATTACTCCAATATTTAAAATGTAATTAAGAAAAAAATAAAGGGAGATGAAAAAGTCCTTGCAGACACAAAACTTCAAATTGAAAACGACTTGGTCCTGATTCCGTAAGTTTCTGTTAACAGGATCAGTATAGGCATATCTATTTTTAATGTACTTTATTTTTTTTAATTACTCCTAGATATTATTCTTAAAGTAATTTCAGATATGCATTTTTAATCCCTGGCATTTCCTCCATAATTCAAAACTGTGACTGGCCTACAGTTGTCCAAGTCAATCATTTACTTTCCAGCCCTCCTACTGCTTTTAATTTTCTTTCATGTTTTATATAGTCTTAGGCACACAGTTAACAAGGTTTACTTTAAAAAGATTCCACCATAAATTTTTTCTCCCTTAAGTCACAAAATAAACTGTCTTATACTGTTCATAACTGTTAGTGAGTTTACATCTCACCGTATTTTAGCAGATTCTTTCACAGGAATCATTTTTAACAGAAATTACTGATATACTGGATCTGGAAACACATTTCCATCTGCTCAAGAAGGAGAGCTCCCACCAGTCAGGTTGATTCACATCAAAAGCCACCATGCACTGCCTCTCCCACTGCACCACAGCCTGTGCTGCTCTGCATTCCACATACTCACTTTTCACCGGCTCTAAATCAATCTGGAGAAAACCACTTAAACATGAATGAAAGAAGGGAGCCCTTTGACTGTTTCATATTACAAAATGCATGCCTGTCTGCTCACTGACCTAGAAACCGGCCTTACAGCAGTGAGCAGATATTTCTGTGAAATGTTTGGTCACAAGAGCTCAGCCAGCCCTTCTGAGAGAGTATCACACACTGCAGAGCGGGGCCAACAGCACCAACTTCTGCCACACTCCAGCCCGTTGTTCCCTTCATCCGCACACTGCAGGGCAGTTCATCAGGGCAGGCTGTCACTGCACCTCACTGACTGCCATTTTCATTAACTAAAGCAAGGGAACTAACTGTCTTCTTACATTCACAGTAACTTTGGTAACCACACCATGATTTGTGGATATGCACTGCTTCCCATGTATCACATATATCTAAGAGTATTAAAATTATTGTGAGCATATTTGTCCTAAAAATTTCAACTGCTAGAATTCACAGAGTAACCAACAATGCCTAAAAAGTGTTTCTTTTGAAGAAAAATGGATTATACCACATTATACAACAAACACTCTTATTTCTATATCATAATAGGGGCAAAAGATATTTACATTTTTCTGAGATAGTAGAATTAATGAATAAGGTCACTAAATAAATGGTCTCCTTGGAACAGGTTTAATTAATGGGATGTGAACTATCTTGAATGAAATTTTCCATCCTCAGAGATCACCACTGATACCCCAGTTCAGCATAGTTGCAATATGCCCAGTACAATAACTCAGTATATTTGCTTTTACTGATCTCTCAGCAAGTGCTATATAACCTCATTTATGTGACTTTCAACACTGAGATAGGATTCCAGAATTCAAACCCAAATACTACAACCCTCTTTTTCAATAACACCTCTGATCTCAGGAAATTCTTAGCTGCTTCTTTAAGATTTGATTGAATAATGCAACCATGCAGCTGTCAGGTAAACCAGCAGAAATTCAATACAAGTAACCTCATAACTCTCTGCTGAGATGCCTCACAAATGAGATGGGAGGTTTGGTTATTTCTACCCCTCACAGATGGGGCAATAATTCAGTGGTATCTGACTGAACAGCAGCAGTGTTCTCACTTCCCCTCCTCCAGCGAGCCCAGCTCAGGAAGGGTCGAAATATTCATCAGTAAGAATAAGAAAGCTCAGGTGGTTTGCAATTATAGGATTGCATTAGGGCTTTATTTCTGGTAATCCCACTCAAAGCATGCTTGCAGTAGCATAATAAAAATTGATATTATTTTGGGAACAGTAAGTGAGACCTAGAGCATGTCATGGGGATTAATAACCAGATGTGAGGTGTGACAGCATAAGTCAACCTGAGGCCACAGCCATCCCAGATAGCTACTCATTTTGTGAAGAAGTTCCTCATTTGATCATTATTGCTACTGGATCCTGTTTGGAACCTTATTCAGAAGGAAAGCAAACATCTTTCTCAAACAGCTTTAAATGCCCCAAGTGCTACCAAAATGAATTCTTTGATTACCACTGCTGCTCTTGGATTTTCTGGAAAATTTATCCTTAGAAAGGGATCCAATCCTTCTCTATCTTCCTTCTGTATATACACCAACCCACAACAAGCTCTTGTAACCATACGGGGCTTTGGGTAAAATCCATCACATTTTCATTCTATGAGAAAAATAATGAAGGAGGGGTGGCTAAGTACTTGAGCTGGGCTTCATTCCAGATATTAAAAGCAAACACTCATGCCAATAAATATAAAGCCTCACAACTTGAGAAAGTAATACCTTCTTGAACCTGAAGGTCCAGCGATCACACGCTTTCCCACCCCTGGGAACCGGAACTGACTCGAACAGGTCACAGAAATTGCATCACAACACACGGCTGTTGGTTAAGGAAATAACAACAGAACTGTCCTTTTAAAAGTTGCCTGTAGACCTGCCAACAGAGTGACTGACATTTGCCTGGTCAAAGCACTATGAGAGGGGGCAAAAGAAATACTTTCAGAAAGGAAATTCTGGTTCGACATTAAATGATGCACTCTTCTTTCCATTGCTCAAAGGCCTAAAAATGCAAACTGACCCTATACAGGGTACAGAGCAGCAGAGCAGACTTGCACGTCAGCTGCTGGCAGCAGAATAAAGACCCAGAGCTACAGCCATGAGAAGTCATTGATTTTTGGATTATTTCCTCAGTGCAAATTTTTCTTCTGACTCCTCTTCCAAATACAAAAAAAATAATGCTTTAGGGAAGCCCTTTCCTTATTAACATACTTATTTAACTTGCGCTATTTATGCAAGAATGCTTTAGTTATTTCATTATTCTGGTGATAATTCTAATTTTTTCTTTCTGCTCCTATGAACCAGATACAAAGTACATATCATGCTCACACAAGCGGACACTGAGGTTTTGTTGCTCCACCACAAAAGCCCACGTGCAGAGAAAGTGAAGGTGGCAGCTGTAAACACTGAGCACATCGGTGTGAAATTGTGGTTTTGTCTTCTCTATCACCAAAATAGAGAACTGGAAATGCAACATTTAAGAAGTACTGAACCCTAGTCCATGAATGGTATTTCCTTTCAAGATGTGTTTTCTCTCTTAAAGCATGTTATCCTTCTGCATGCCCTTATTACTTTTCCATATGTGCCTCTCTATAAAGATGTCTAAATGCTTTAATATTTTTTCACTATGTCCTCCTTCCTGTTTGTTCTTATTGTGTGGTGTGCTCCATGCACTTTAGCTAGGGAAAAATAACAAACCAAGTCTGTGCTAAAAGGAACTCAACTCTTAAATGCTGAGGAGAGCTCCCTTCCTCTGCCAGTGGACAACCCAGAGAACCATCAGGTTTCTTTTACACTCACTCCAGCGACTGACTGTAATTAACACATTTCAATCATGCAGGAACTCTGCTTACTGCATTGAGTTAAACAGGGGAGCATTGAAATTTTTTAAATCAGGCTTCTAATTGTAGGTACCTCAAACTTCACTCTCCCTGAACTTCTTGTGCAGTCCTGGTTCCTAATGCCTAACTAAACTAAGTTTCAAAAGCTGAAAATGTGAATATCCTCTTTAAAGACAAGGTATAGCAAATTTTATGATACACAAATTCTATTTTGGATTTTGTTAAAAAAAAAAACCTAATCAGTTCTTTGTCAGCTGCTTGGAAGCAGGCAGAGAACTTTTCCACTTGCTGCTAAATGATACAAACATACTGGGCTGCTGTATAGGACTGCTGTTGCTGTCAAAACTCTTTGCCTTGGAAGCCATCCAATTTCATTCTACCATGTTATCAATGTGGGCTTATCTCAGTCACAAATGTCCATTCCTCTCTTACTGTTTTATGGAAGTCTGCTAAAATTACAGCTTTTATATAAAGTTCAGTAGAGCAAATAGAAATACCCCAAAAAGTTTCCACTGACGGTACAAATTGTGAAAACACAGGTGTTATTTAACAGCCTGACATAAATTTCCAGTATCATCCATTTAGTGAACAGTAAACACAGTTCTACAGTATAACAACCATGTGCAGAGTAATTCACATTTTGAAATCCGTTTTCCATATACCTGATAGGAACAGTAATCTCCTTTGTAAAGAAAGTTTTTACTCTGGATTTTGTAAGTCAAGGAAAAGTATTAGGCTTGTCATTCAAATAATTCCATTTTCAAATAACATTTTTAGTTTTCATTCTGTTGTTACAGTCACCACCAAGGAATCCAAAAGTTATGCAATACAACAGGCTTTAAAGCCACCAGGGACCTCCTAACACAAGATGGAAATAACTTATTATGCAAGTAAGATTAAAACACTGACCTTGAATCCACAGTCTTTTGCCAAGGGGCAGAGTGTGTGGGGGTGGAAAATCAACTGTGGTACAGAAGCTTGTACTGTGCTTAGGAAAGCACAAGAATTTTCAAAAGCAAATGCCTCCATCATACAGGAAAGTAAGCATTTTAATATTCCACATGGCAAGGCACTTCTTAGGAAATAACACAGCTTCAGTTCTGCACAGTCAGTATCATTTTCTGCTCACCATCCTCTCATGTTCCAGCCAATCCTGCAGTGATTGTTCCAAACCATTCCAGTCTGTGCTGGCCTGCAGAGGCCACCAAAGCAGCAAGGGACAGCCTGTGGGGATGGAAGCCCAGCAGAGGCAGCAGGGCTGTGCAGAGCCGGGCCACCTGGGATTCCCTTGGGAGACAGAGGGTGCCAAGGGCTGGAGCAAACAGCCTTTGGATGACTTTGTGCTGACGGTTCAAGGCCAGGTTCCCAGTGTCAGCAACAACCTAGCCGTGCACCACAACTTGGGACTGCCACACTCCACAGCCCAGAACAGAAGTGCATTATAGCAAATTATTAAGTAGGAAAACAGAAAAAGGAAAATATGACTTTTGCCTCACTGCACTCATGTTAACACTACTAATTCTGTCTCTGGCACTCTCTGAGCTTCTGTAAGACCATCAGTGCCACACTGAATTTATACTCAACAGGTCTAGGCTATCATTTGCATGGGTTTGACAGAAAGACCAAGCAGTGACAAAGGAAATGGGCAACACCTGAGAAGACCAACTCTGAACAGCTGGTCCCAATTTTTGAAACTCATGCTTCACAGAGACAGATGGGAGCTTAACAGGTTAATTCTATTTTCAAGTATTCTTTTACATGGACAGAGTTTCTTGCAAGGGTTGAGAATGTCTTTATCAGCAGCAACAGAGTTCTACTGTCTTATTCCACTCAGGCTGGAATACTGCCTCAAGGTAATATTCTTTTTTATGTTGTTAAGGACAGCAAAATATCTTTAAAAAGGGAATTGCAATTGACTGCTTCACGAGGAATCTTAAAGATGCATATGACATGAAGGAAGGTTTCTTTGGTTACGGTTGGGGGGGCTGGGGTGTCTTCCGCTTTGTTTGGGTTCAGTGTTTTGTCAACTACCCCAAAACACTTCTCTTCATGCATCTCCCAGAAGAGAGCTGAGAGGGAAAGAATCAGAGAACTGCTGGAATACATATTCAGAGGAAAGAGAGAGAGAGCAGACAGTTAAAGAACGCTCCGTCCCAGGGGATCACCATGCCTGTTCTGCTCAGTCTCCAAACTGGAAACACATCTATTTTCCTTTCACACATATACAAAAAAAAATCTGATAGATTGGTATCTAAGAAGATAAAAAAGTGTTTCTCCAGAAGTGGGAAAATTATTTGGAATTACTTGTAACAGGACAGATCCACGCAGCCTTAAAGACTATTACGAAATTAATATAAACATATACTGTGCTTAAAATATTCTATGTATTAAACAACTACATTTTTTTTATTTTCTTCAAACAGGAAATTTTGCTAAAAGAGGTGGTAGGAAGAAAAAAAGAGAAAAATAAAAAAGGCAAAAAATAGAAATACAAAACAAAACCAGAGTTTTGAGTAGAAATAAAGTCAACAGACAATTGGCCATCCTTTATGGAAAAAAGTTATTTGTTTTCAACCAATTAATATCAGACTGGCTGCTGAAGTTAAGAATACACTTATAGAACAGTTATTTGTTCTGATATTTAATGGAAATGTCAAATGAGAGTGCAGCAGAAAAGGAAAAATCGCTCAATAAATCATAACACAAATCTTAAAGGGAAACGGGATAATCTGTTTAGCACAATCGAAGAATAATTACATCTGCCCTCGGACATCATGTAAGTAGTCAACCGGGAGGGCAGCCTCCCCCAGAAGGCGGTAAACATTGTAAAAGTCAGAGTTTCTAATAACTTTCCTGTAAGTGTGAAAAGGTCGCAACTCTAAACCGCCCTGTCATTCCTAAGGGAGGCAAGCTGTGGCACAGGCTCGTACCTCTTGTCCGGCTTGGCGCTGTGGCGCGGGCCCTGCGAGTGCCGGCTGCCCCTCAGGGCCGCCCGGCCGCCCTGGCTGCTGTTCCGCGCCCCGGGGGCGGCCGCGGCGCGGAGCCCGGCCCAGAGCTGCTCCTCGTTCCTGTGGAGTGGCACAGAGGTGCGGATGGCAGAGATGACGTGGCCGGGGTAGGCAGACAGCGAGTCCTCGTGGTGGGCGCTCTGGTGGGCCAGAGCCCGGTCCGAGGCCGGGAAGTGCCGGCCCGGCCGGCGGTAGCCGCGCTCCCGGTAATAGGCGGGGAGGCAGGGCCGCGTCTGCTCCATCACCCCCCCACTGCAGCTCCGCGAGCAGGCGGACCAGGGGCCCCAGCTGCCCCACAGGCCGGGCACTCCGGCACTGACGTCCTCAGGTGCATCTCCTTGCTCTTCTATCCTCTGCGGAACCTGCAGACACAACATACACACTTAGGAGTCAGAATTCACACTGGAATACGAAGAGAGCACGAACACCCCGGTGCTCAGCCATTCACTCTGCAGTCACAAGTGAAATGGAATGACTTAGGAAGTAACTTGTCTTATTCCCTGCCTGTCAAAGGACTGCCAGTGTAGGAGGAGGTCTCCTACAGCCATCAACCATTCAGACAAAAAGTTTGGGGTGTTTTTTTTGTTTGTTTGGGTTTTTGAGTTGGCTTTTTTGTTGTTGTTTTTCTTTTGGACTATCTGGATAGGAATAGATTTTCTTTGTTCTCAGCAATGGAAAACATTGCATGATGCAAACCTTGGAAATGTGTTATTACCAAAAGCAGGAAATAAGGTCATTTTTTGTAATGAAATTGGGTTAACAGACACTCACTGCTCTGCTGCACTCTGACGCTTCAACAATGGAGAGTGCTTGCACTCCGACAATGGAGAGTGGTTGCAATAATATTTCAGGAACTCCCATCTAATGTGGAACTTTTTATGAAGGCAATAATGTAAGAGGACAGGTTGATTTCCAACCAACCAAAAATGCTGCTATAGTTGACTCTTAAATTACCACTCTTGCCCCAGTCCCTACATGACCACTTCAAGATGATGCACTCAATCCTACATTCACAGAAATTCCCATCAAACTCAATAAAAGATGGGACAAATTGTTGGTCTCTGGTGTTCAGTGCCACTTAGTCCATACTCACCATTTAGCAGCACAAGGAAAGTGAAAGAAGCCCAAAGGGAGAGGATCCTTCTCATGAAAGAAGCTAGGAAGGATTAGGAAGGGCAGGGTCTCTCCACAAGGAGAGTTAACCCCTCAAACCAAATATTTTAAACATCCTGACCTTATGATTGGAAAGGTATCAGCACAGCCAGGAAGTTACAATCACCCATCCCCATCTCCCTGTGGACTCGTGCCCCAAGGTTTACCCATTCTTGGAGCTAGATATAGCCAGGATTTCTCAGTGTTTTGCACTGAGCAAAGTGCTCAAACTTGCGGTTTTTCTCTTGCTTCTCTTGACCAACTAGCTGAATCACAAGTTTCCAAAGCAGGTTTCCAATATCTGATTCTAACAATTATTAATATGCAGAACATTCTTTTAAATGAGCATCTTTTAAGTAGTTTATTAATTCTCTGAACAAGCTTTTTACCAACAAGCACACACACGCATCAAATCAGCTGGGAGACAAGAAAAGGCACTGTCAACAAACATGTTTGCCATACCTTTCCAGCCCTGTTCTAGCGCAGCTACCTCAAAATGAGTTTGGAAAGCCAGTCTTGTCTGTCTGTCTGTCACTTCTCCCCCCTTCACAGCATGAGAACCTAAACCCGTAACTTCCATTAATAATTTTGCCTCAACAGTATTGTATAATAGCAAAAGATTACCATCTACACACTTGGCCTCTCATCGCAGCCACCACCCGCCATGGTAACTGAGCTGTGCCCCACCTCTGCCAGGGAGCACGCATTCCTCATCAGCTGGCTGGAGACATGGCAGGCTGGGCTGGACCGTGGTTTGCAAACATGGATTGAATGCAGCATTACAATACAACAAGCCAAGCCAGCGCAGGGTTTGTGCTGCTGCTGTGTAATAGTCGGTTGTGGTCTACATAATCTGAAACATTTCCCCGCTCTGAGGCTGCTCTCACACTTTCATCACCAACCACAGAAAAAACTGCATTTAATTATAACTTCTGATTAATAAAAAGCATCTGCATTAGTGTGATATGTTACCCATTTCTTCCACATTATTTGAAAACAGGAGCAGATGTCTCTGTATTTAATGTCTTTTTTCCTGTGCATACCCCATTTGGCATCAGGCTTTAAAATCCAATAGCCTGTACAACCTAATACCGCATAATGTCAGACTTACAATATGCAGCAAGGTCTTTCTGGCTGCTACATTTGCTTTCATATCCAATAACAGAACACCACTGGCTCACACTTTGACCAACTAAACAAGCTATTCTTCAGTTTGTGATTTTTCCAGTGAATATTCACTGCCCATACTTACACTATGCATTAATGTGCTCTGCCTCAGATGTAAAATGGTAAGGGCTACACACAGAGACACTCTCCTGGTCTGAACTCAGTCTGCAGTAAAATTTACTTACTGTAAAACTAATAGTCCTTTGTTATCAGACAAGTAAGGTTTCACTTGTTTGGACTACTTCTTAATCATTTCTACAATGGTTTCAGTACACCTGTTTTTTTAAAATGCCAAAGACACTCATGCAGGCAACAATTAAAAACTATTAATCTGCAAGCAGTTCAAGTTGTCACTAGCATAAGAAATGTATCATTTTGCAGAAATAGAAACTGAATAGTGAAAAGTGTCAACCTGCTACAGAGAGAACCTTCTGGCTGCCAAACTTCATTGCAGCAAGAATTTGTTCAGATAAAATGATACTTCATGTGACTGAAGGCAATGTAAAGTAATTTCACACCCCTAAATCTTCATAGTCAAAAAGTTGTAGACATAGCACAAGGTTTAATCCAGCTAGTTAAGGAAGAACATAAAAATAAAACTTAAAAAAAAGTAACATTATAATGTCTTATACTGATAGACAAATTCATCAATACTACTTAGTTATAAGATAACAAAACTTTTCTTACTGTTTTCTTCCTTTGAGTAAGATATGGGCTACAGAGGAATCTTTAGAGGAGATGATGTGATTAACGGCATAATCTACTCAGTGAATTCTGCTATGAAAGACTGAATAAACTGAAGGTGCTTATTTTAAGGAATGAAAAACAGAGGGGGCAATAATGACACTTCCGAACAGTTTACATAAATAAATACAAAGAGCTGTTCCTTTTCTCTTTGCAGCAAACTGTTCTTGTCTATAGCCAATACACAAATAACCATGGATTTAGATTTAACCAAAGGTGATCCAAATTAAAGGAGGAAAACTACTTAGAGGGAAGGCAAACAAAGCATGGAAACATTGCCTGAGGAGATACTGGCAGCCCTGAGACCAATCCTAAAGCTCTACCAGGCAAAACAAGGTATCAATGACCCTTCCCCAGGGCAGAGGAGCTTAGTTACAGCACTCACAGGCCGGTTCCCATCCTTTGATCCCGTGATTTCCAGGTAACTTTGTAGCCAGTAAGAAATTCTGCCACAGCTCGATGATAGAGCCAAGAAATTACAGGTAGCTACAGGATTCCGCTGACGTATTTCAGAACATCTCAGACACACCACATACTCAGAGACCCTGACATGAGGTGCTTTCTTCTCTTGCTTTAAGAAATACCCATTAAAATCACACTTTCTGAAAGGAAGAGTCTGAGCCTGCACTGGGGAATAAGTGAAATGCAAACTGAACTTTTCTTGCCAAGTTAAGCCATGAGAGTAATTTCTTTAAGAGAATCACATAGCCTGTAAAAAGAGAGAGATCAACTAACCCATTTAATCTACTTTCCCATAGTTCATGATTGATTCCTTCTCTAGGTGACCTAGACTCATTCTAACTATAAATGCACCAAAGTGATTTTTATCTACTGCAAGTTAATCACAACCAAATATTTTGCTCTACAAACTCAATTTCTTTTCCCCTTTAATGTCCCTCTTTCCTTCTTTCCTACACATTTTTCAGTTATTTTGCAAGCCAAGGCTTGGAAGTGGACACAATACCATTCAGTACATGCAGCTGTACAATAAACAATGTAAAGAAAAGTAAGGCAAGTTTTCAGGTGTGCAAGCACTTGCAATTTCTACAATTGCATTACCTCCTATTAACTTGCTATCAAAAATTCCTTAAATGAGAAATTTTCTTCATAATGACTGTTATGTACCAAATATCTTCCAATCTGCCACCTTTTGACCCGTGAGTGGCAAATGGAATTGAGGCTGGATTTTCAGAAGGGTAGTTTAGGGGCCACCCCCTTCCTTTACTCATTAGCACCCTGCATCCCATTCTGTTCCTTTTCCCCAGTTTTCTTGTATTTTGTCACTTTTGTACACAGGAGCTGCACTAAATACAGGTTTTATTCTAAAAGAGTTTGTTGGGGGTTTTTTTTCCAAAAATATATGGAATTAAACATATTACTGGCAGAGATGACATAGATGACATTTTAAATAGAAAAACAGTTTAATTCATGTAATTCAGCAATCACTCTGATCCTGAATCAAAAATTCAGCAAAAATTAGGAGTACACAAGCTATAGAAATTCAATGCCAATTTCTAGTACTGCTTCTGTCAGAATTTAGAAATAAGATCCACATCTCAGGATTTCAGCAGCAGTTGTTGAAACTATACTATGCAAGAATGTCCCTGAAGAGGAAACATCACATGAACTGAAAGCCACAACTATTTAAAATGTAACTTGTTGTGCAGGAAGACAATGGCAGACAATGCAGTACTGATCTGACAAACAGTATTGTTTGTCAGTTTTAAATACTGTAAGACACTTCATCCTATTAAACTATAGCTTAAATACAAATTAACTGTTCAGAAAAGTAGGGGGGAAAATGGTTAGGTCAGAGGCCCATTTAACTCAGCACTGTGTTTCTGACTGAGGGGAGAAGCAAAACGCTAGGAAACAGTGGAAGAACCAGGACATATTCAGAGACATCCAGGGACCCTCTGCTTACAGCTAATCAGTAATTTAAGGGTCTCCTTCAGCTAAACACCACGTTCCAATTGTTTTTCATACCCACTACTGGACTTACTATCCATGAATACAATTAATACCTTCTTTAGCATATTTTTAATCTTGGCTTCCAAAAGATTCTACATTTTACATTGAAAAAGTGCTTCTCTTTGCTCTGGTCATACATGCAGACTGACAATTTCACTATGTGTCCCAAATTTTTCTTTGTGATAATGAAGAATGATCATTCTCTATTCTCCTTCACCATGCTATGATGTCTGATTTGCAATTGCTAACACAATCCAGTTCCAGGATCTCTTTCTGAAATTCAGCAGTCCTAATCTGTTCAGTTTCTTTTCATAAGGAATTTCTCATTCTCACCACCTTTTCCACTCCTACATTCTTACACGGGTGTGCAATGCTGCACACAGTACTCCAAATGTGAATTAATGATGGAATTTCAAAGTAATAATGATTATAATGCTTGGTGACAGTATATATCTTTTAGCCAGCTACATAATTAAGCAGTTATAGCCACAGCCAATGTTACTAGGTATTCTGTAGATATTAAGCATGCTATAGCAATCCAAATTCAAAACTAAAGAGGGATACAAGACAATGGCAAGCTTTAAATCTGGAGATATCTAAACCAAGTCAGACATTTCTGGTATTTTTTTACCATTTCAGTTTAGATACAATAATGTTATTAGATTTCATTGATTTAATTTTTAACATATTATCCAGTAATTCTTTTCTCTGGGTAAATGCCCAGAATGGAAATGGACTCACGAACAAATTAACTACATTATATTCCTAAATATGAAAGGGATATAACAGGCATAAATGTATGTTTCTCAAAGCTTTATGGTATTACTTTCCCCCAAAGGCAAAGAGATTGTATCCAGAAGAACATTTTATCACCTGCTCAGAAAAATGCTACCAGTGGTATTCACTGAGTTAACTCACATTGATATATTGGATGCAAAGTGAAATTAACAGAAGCCAGTATGTCTTACTTTCAGCTGCTACTACCCTCTTTGTCCTTTGCTTCCCAGAGCAAAGAGCCCCTGTAAATTCTGTTCATATTCCCCAAAACCCTTCAGGCTTTAGGTGTTTGTTCATTGTCTTTTCCATGGTCCTTCTTCTCATTACCCCACACATGATAACCCAGCTATGACACCACGCTGTCCCTATCATCATTAAAGGAGTATCAAGGCACTTGGAAAATGACTCCTTATTTTTTCCATTACTCCAGGGTTGCACTTTCTTTATTTTACAGTTCTGACTAATTAAAGATTTCATTAGGGCACAGCCTGTCACAAAGGATATGCATGCAGCTTTTACCACAGCTAGGCTCTGACTGAGGATTCAAAACACCAGTAAATGGTATATTGATACTATTTAAAATGCATATGTCATATTTGGGATGAGATAAACACAGCATTCTTCATGAACATTCACCTTTCGTGAATATAATTGATCAAGCCATAAAGTAAAAGCTTGACTTCACCTTCTTAAAATTTCAAGAGTGTAAAAACAAAACCAGTCAGACTCCTAGAAATGAGACCTGAACTGCTGCTCAGAGCAGAGCATGCCAAATTTTGAATGGGCTGAGGAAATGATAGTTTCGTTTTTAAAACCTGTTCAAGTGTAACATTATTGTACTTCCCTGCCAGTGTGGTGAATACATCTATGGAACTCTTTTAATTCTTTCACCAATCTAAGCATCTTAAAGGAATATTCTTCCAGTATTAGCTCAGCTGATTTCCAATAAAGTCCATACATATATAGCCATGACAATTTCCCAGCAGCAAGGCTTTGCAGTCCATTTTATATATGTTCATTTGAAACAACCGTATTTTTTATGCCTCTTATAAGAAACATGTGGAACGTTGGTGGTTTGATAAAAAACAATCTACCACACCCCCACGCCCACCCCCCCCACCCCAAACTTGCAGATAACTTCTTGGATCTCTCAAGGCTAGCAGAAAAGGAGCAGAGGCCAAACAAAACATCATGACACAATTTGTACATGTCTGCCTGGTTCGTGTGCTCAGCTATTTTAATCCTTCAGTGCATTTTGGAAGCCTTTAATCAGAGAAGTAGTAAACCATTTGAATTTTACAGTACGTGGTAAGTGTAAATATTACCAACTTAAACGATTTGGGTTTCCGTTCTTTGTATCAAATCTCTGTCTGAACATCTGTGTCTGTGAAGATTAAAGGGCTAAAAAGCCTGGAAATAGAAGACCTTTGTATTCACAAATCACTGAAGGGAGTTACAATGCCTGGACAGCTTCACTGCCCCTTCAACCAACTTTGACCACATCTGAAGAAACCTTAACATTATTTGAATAGTCTAGAAAGTAAACAGCTCTGTAAAAGGTTCAGAACAGTTTTTGTGCCAACAAAGCTTGAAGTTTCCCCCAAGTCTGGCTAATTTTTTCACACCAAGACCACCTCCATTGCACTCTAGGAGATTAGTGTTTTAAGGAAGAGGTTTCTTTTCACTCTTCTGTGAGACCATTAAGTGCTCTCAAGTAACAGACAGCTCGCTCCTGACTTCACTTCTACCACTTCTATATAACCACTCCTTATCCATGGTAGGATTGCTTCTCATTTACAGTAAGGGAAAGATGATAAGCATCAGGCCCTCACTATATCACAAATTAGGATTCTTTCTAAAACTATTCCCTCACCATTCACTATCATTTGTGGCCTAAGTCACTAACCTTATACTACCCTTGGCCTCTTCCAGGTCAGCCATCTACAGCTGTGGTGAAGTTGTTGCCATTCTAGCTATTTCTACACTTAGAAAAATTCTTTGTGATCCACATGTGGGAGAAAAACACATTTTATTCATTCTATAGTTGCCGTAACACCTCTCC
Organism: Eulacestoma nigropectus; assembly: GCA_013397775.1. Taxonomy (NCBI): domain Eukaryota; kingdom Metazoa; phylum Chordata; class Aves; order Passeriformes; genus Eulacestoma; species Eulacestoma nigropectus. Next base: position 1,082,998 of record VZTE01003320.1, on the reverse strand, counting down.
AGATCTCTCGGTGAGTCATCTACCTATCACTCCAAAAGCAGAGAGGACAAGCTGTCATAAAACAGAAAGCAACATTCCCTAACAGAACAACTCGTCTGTGAATCCAAAAAGCTTCTCATCTTTAGCATCCCTCTCATCCAAAGCTTGGCAGAACTAGCATGCAGAACTGCTCTGAAGGAAGATGAGAAACTTATCTATGACCCCGTAAGCTCACCTGCACTAGAATCCAACTGAAACTGTCATGTTTTCATCTTTTCTTCCAGAGAAACACAGGACTCCTGCTCTGAGCTTAAAGAAGCCAGTATTTTATAATTTAAAGATAAAAATAAAAGTTCAGAGGTCCATGATAAAGCAGGTTAAAAATAACATTTACCTTGATTTTTCAAAGAGTATATTCACATAAAATAATGTATCCTTATCCTGTATCCTTTCCCCAAACAAAAGTAAATTTTATTTCCTAAGCACTTTAATCCACAACATCAAGGACAGGGAATTAGTAACAACACAGAGATAGCAAGAAAATTCTTTCAGCTATTGTTCTAAATAGTCTGTTGCACTAAAAGGCTAACTTTAAAGGAAAAGTCTTGTCATGGACTAAGTCACCTCTCCTGTTTCCTAAGGATTGCTGCAATTAGAATAGCAACATCATTAGCTAGAAAGACTCTACTTTACCAAAGGTTATGAATGGAACAGATGTACATCTGTACAGTTAAAGTCAAGCATCTGTGCTGAAGACAAGCAGATACACTGAGCAGTGAAAAACTGCAAGAGAAATACAGACTCCCTTGCAGTTGGAAATGTTTTATAGAAGTGATGTGTATGAAAATACAGTCATAATGGACAGCAGTTATCCTATAAACAAAAACACTACTAGAAAAGAAAGGGTGACACCTGTAACCATTGGTTGCAAAGGAACAGCAGTTGCGTGCAAATCCACAGTGACTGAGCCGCTCCAATACAATCCAGCTTAGTTACACAGCCCAGCCAGCCAGACCCCAGTGACTTTGCAGTGGCTCTGTTAGCAAAAACTGAGTTCCAGCTCAGCAAATCCTGACAAGTTACACACTTCAGTCACTGCTGACCGTAGCGCACAGCTTCACCCTGCCTGGACTGCAAGGAAGAGCACGGCCTTCCCTTCCAAGCCTCTGCTTTGAAGCTTATGTAAAAGCAAGGGGGTGACCAGCTGTGGTGGAGGTCCCAGGGTGCTCCTTAAAACTGTTAGGCTTTAGTCCTGGTGCCTGGCCAAAAGCCAAGCTTAGATATTAACTACTTTGTCTTATTTCAATTTCCTCTAGTGTTTCAAGGATATAGCAGGCTTGCTTCATGCTTCACCCTGTACTCAGAGTGTGTTCAAGTAGCCAAACTCCTCAAACTGCTCACTATGACCAATTGAGAGATCTTGGCCACCTTTTCCTTCCCCCTGTTCCACTCTTTTCCCTCACCTCTTGCTCCTGATCCTGTTCCTTACTTCTCTTGACTTAGCAGTGATGACCCCTCCACAAGCGTATTTTAATCCAGCACAAGAGGGAGGGGAAAAAAGAGCCAAAAAAACCCCCAAACCAACAAACCCCAACACACATCCCAAAGCACATTAATCTCTAAACTCTATGGGGAGTATAGTCACATTCACTTGATAAATAGTTGCTTTTCATAGAAACATTGTGTGTCTGATAGAGATAACATCAAGTTTATTTCTTCTTTAATTTTGAGCCAGCAAAAAGAAATTACACTGAGCTCAAACAAGCTCAGAATTCTTTAACAATATTGTACTGCCCCAATGAAAAGCTTGTAAAAATAAATCCTGCCACTGCTTCCATACAGTAAAAATCAGTTTGTTAAGACACTCTACCTCCATTGAACTCAATACTCATCTACAACTGAGTGACAAAAAGATATGCATAAATTTGAAGCAATTCTGTTGCTTCAACACTCCTGTTTAGTGCCATAACAGAAGCAAGATGTTAAAACAAAGCAATATTCATGTCAGAAATTTTATCTGGACAGACTTTACTACTATTTACATTACCAGTTTTGCTAAAATGAATAAGGCATAAATATAACTACAGCTTACTTTCTTAACACAGAAACATATGAGTAGTCACAAATCCACCCAGAAGTGACTTCTGGAAAATTGAGAATACAGACTTCAATAGTTGTCTAGGAGAAAGACTGTTTAACCTTCAGTTCACCACAGTATGACACTCATCAGATAAGGTTAAATTTCAATAAAATAAGCACAGGGAGGGAGAACAGAGTGCTTGACTGCATGATGAGCAGCAGCAGGGCTGTTCATATGTCCAGTAGTGAGGACAAGGCAAGGTAATTGTTCAAATAGTAAGAAAGATTTTAGTTTATCGAGTTGCAGAGACCTTGGCTGATTTTAAAAGGCAAGTGGCAATTATTTTGTTTCACATAACAAAATTTCTGCTTTTATCCTATTATTGATGAGTATTTTGGCCTTACAGAGGAGTACGCTTGATATTAGAAATTGTATACTGTGCACAAGGAATAAATAAGTTTGATCATTAAAAAAAAGCTCCAAGAGACTTCCAGACAATGCTACAACTCTTGTCTTCAGCAAAAAACCATAAAAGTCTTTTGCATAAGAATTTTTATTTCTATCTGAGGAACATACCATATTTAATGTATTTATATTACTGTACAAATCTATGCCATTTACAGAGATAGGATTAACAGAGTAGTGCCCTAAGCTCAGATGTAGGAACACATAAAGATGGGATTTGTTTCCCATTTGATTTTGTCATTTCCCCATGTCTTAATTCCAATATGTGCACTTCCCTGCTACGGAAGTAATTTGGCTCATTCTTCTAGCTATTAGTCCCGTGCTGTTATGCCAGAAATAGATTTTTGTGTGTGCATCTGAGGAAGCAGCCTGTTGAGTTCTGCTCTTCCAGATTTTGTTGATGAAATTTGTCTTAAAATTTAAAAAACAAACAAAAAAAATGCTGCTTGATAAGATCAACTTCTTACCTCATGTTACGCTCCTAAACATGTCACTTAGTCAATAGCCAAATGGTTCTTTAAACAGTTCTAATACACTGAAGCTAAATAAAAAACTCCTACAAATAAGAGCGAACTATAGATTTTTGTTGAAAAATCTACATTGTGTGAGCCTGTGAAACTAGTGTGACTTTAAACATGGATTTTTAAAAATAGAAGAAATAAAAGATTAAAAACTACCAAGATTTTAAAAAACCCAAAAAACCAGAAAATAGTATCTCACAATGTTTTTAAGTGTACTCAGGTCCTGAAGAACAACATCTCGTCTGAACTGTAGGTTCTAGAGGTACTTACGACTGGATTTCCATCAACTGCTCTGGGGATTGTCCTGGGTTTTACCTGATTTTCCCAAAACTTTTAGTGTTAAAAAAAAAGCCTAGACTATTTGGAAATATTTTAATTAATTACTCAGCCAAATACCCAAATCCAGTTCTCTGGATTTTTTTCCCTGTCCATAGCCTTCAGAGGAAAAATAACCCTGTGCAGGGTGCACAAGACAGAATCCATACACCCTCTAATACTGCAGGTTCAAGCATCAGTCATGCTTAGCTTAATGCAAAATAAACACACAGTAAGAACTGGGGTATGGTCTAATGTTTCATTAGACTTCAGCTCTAGTTATTTGATTCCCCATACTGTACCCTCTGAATGTTCATATGAAAGTTAGCAAACACCACTTTCGTTATTCACTCTTTTGTTAAAACTGTTCTTTAAATCCTTCCCTCGTCCTCCTCCTCTCCCTGTCTTTCTTCCTGCACAACTGACCTCCTCTCACATAGAAAAAAACCTCATCAAACAGCAGAGACATCCATCCAGAAATACACAGGAGATGCCAGCAAATACATGCTGGGGTTACTGCAGGAAAAGAATGGAAAGAACTTCCAGAGCTACAAAGCTGAGAACTCACACTCAGAAACATGTCTGACTTGGCCTTCAGAGTTACTAACAGCCCTTCTTGTCTGGAGCTTATAGGTGGGGCAGAAGGTTTGTGAAAAGTGTAATAAGTACAGACTTCCAGTCTAAACAGTTTGGCATGAATAGAATCCGCTCCTGTAGGGTAAGAGCTGAGAATGACAGCCAGCCTTGGGGCCTCTGTGAGATCGTCACTAGGAAACTTGTGCCTTGCTTGTTCTCAGTAAAAGGGACGTCTCTAAGGTGGTTACCATGCCCTTAAGTCCCTTTAAGTAGTATAGAACACACTCCAGACCCGTGGCATTTCTCATTCAATTGAAAACAAAGAATCTGATTTTATCTAAATTAATTCCGGGGCTTCCCAGAATGAAGCAATTGTTTCTCTGAGTTACTCTATTTTAGTTAGTAGATTTATTCCCCCTAAGGCCATTTGGAAGCTGGACTGAAGCATCTCTCCACTGTCAGTGTTACAAAAGAATGTCTAATCAGACAGAGTACTGAAACCAGAGCAGCAGTGACCATCTCAACTGCACAACAAAAGAGAAAAGATGTGAGATAGGCAAAAATACTAAATTGTCCTGCAGTTTAGAATAGAGCCCTTGGACAGCTTGCTGCAAACTGGACTGTGCCAGTTTCAGACTGCATCATTTCTGACCTCATTTAACTTGTCTTACAAATAGGCTGCACAAGGAGTTAACAGGACTTCTGTGTTCTTCGGAGCTCTGACAATCAGCTTCAGGTTTCTAGTCCATACCTATGAGGCTATTGTCCAAATAACTTTTTACCCTAAAGACAGTGGCACATGCACATAAAAAAAAGGAAACACGGCAAACTTGCCTTTTATGTCCTTTTAACAGTATAGGGTTTTTTAAAAATACATGTCTTGCATTATTATTTAAAAATCTATAGTAAAAAGCAAACTTGTTTTTAAATGGTTATTTGATACCTTCAATAATTAATTGGTTGTGTTTGAATACCAATTAAGATACGCGAACAACATTGATATGAAGTGGCACTCCATAAAGAGACAGAATAGCATTCAAGGGGTCTTGCCTCAGGTATGTGGCAGAATCAGCAACACCTGCACATTGTTCCTGATAAACATTTGTCCAACACATTCACAGAGACCTACATCATGGAAATTCCAAATACTATCCAGTCAATATATTATATCCTTACCATGACAAGTTTTTTCTAACATAAAACTTAAGTTTCCTTTGCCTCAGTTTAAATCTATTTCTTCTCATTTGCTCCACCAAACAGAAAAAAACAGCCTTCCCATTAGTACTCAAAAGTATTTGAAGATTGTATCTGCCTCTAGCACCAGTCTTCCAATCTTGAGAATAAACAACATGAATTCATTCAAACTTCCCTCAGAGGTAAGATTTTAAAACCTCTTAAGGATAATCCCTGCTGCTCTCTGTTTCTCCCCAAATTGTCCACTACTTTCCTGAAAAGCAGTGCAAAAACCCAAGGATTCCAGCCAAGATCTCACTAATGCTGAGCAGGATGGAAAGTGTGCAGGCTGCAAGCCTTCTTAGAGATGCCAACGTCTAGGATGAGTGAGCCATCCACAAAAGCACAACATGAAATTCCAGCAAGTTTCCAGCTCCAATCTAGCAATTTGAATAGCAACAGAGTGGTTTGGGTCCAGCTTCTGTTTCAGACATTTCTATCACTGCAAGAGCTGCCTGTGAGCAACTGGGTGGTTCTCTACTCACTCCATGTCTGCTCTTGCTCACAGGAATTCTTTTTTCCATGTCTTACATGATGAAAACGCTCCAAAGCTTTAGTAACTATTTGTGACCTACAATACTCCATGCAATTACTCAGCTAATTAACCATGATGAGCCTCTTTCAACCAAGTATATATTTATTAAAAAAAAAATAAAAGAAAAAATAAAAATAAGAAACCAAAAAAAAAACCACTTGCACAAAACAGAAGCCATTTATTCCCAGAACTTTATTCAGATTGCATTGCTTTACACGTCTTACTTTAATATTTAAACATTAAAAAAATGGTACACAGTCTGAATGTTTCTAATGCTTACCTTTCTGTGTTCAATTGAAGGCTGTGGGATGACAAGCTGAAATCCCAGCACTGCTAGGGAACTGAGAAGTCTGAAAAGGCAAATAGTGAAACAGAACAGATAATTACTACTAATACAAATAACACATCTACAACCTATTACAGGGCTTCACACTGCCAGAAAATATTTAGACACTTGAATACCATTGCTAAGCAAAGCAGACTCACTAAACCATATGAAATGGTCTTATAAGATTCTGTTCACAGCAGGCTCATACCTGAATGCATGAACCGGGTTCATACATAGATTTGTCCAACTATACAGCAAAAGTGAACCAAATAGAATCCATTGATAGTATTTCACATAACTTCATGTTTAAATTAAAAAATTCCTGGCGGTGCATACTTTAACACCTCAGCGTTCAGTGTCAAACTGACATATGCTTTGCAAGTTTTCTGAAGTGCTAAGTAAGAATTCACCCGTCTGTGGACCACGTCTGCTTCTAGCTCTGGCTCCTCATTTTACAGATGAACACTCCACCTCCAGCACACAGGAAACAGAAAATTGCCTAACACTTGTGAAAATTGAATAACCTAATGGGCACAGAAGATGGAAAGTAGAGGACACAGCCCACTAGAGACTCAGGATAAGCAGCCAGGCATCACCCCAGTCCCCACATCTTCAGTCTGAAAGGAGTCATAATGGGAACCAAGCCCAAACAAACTGTTCTGTCAAGCCTCACCACTGTAGTGACTCCTAGGAGCCTGTTACAACTTAGGCACAGTTAGCTCAGTCTTTTGTTTGCTATAATTTCCAACAGAGACTGGTTTGTCTCCCTCTAACAAGCCCCGTCACCAGAAAACATGGACAGGTATGACAAATAGGATCAAGGCATCTTTATTTGTAGCAGGAGTTTGACTTTTCAGTCTATGGAGAGTATGTTTCAGACCCATTATAAGGGGAAAAGCGGCTAATCATTTGCTAAATTTCAATGCAGAAGTAAAACTGATGGATTTGGATAAAAAATACACATCTGCAAACTAATGGATCAGACAAAATCCAGCTGCATTTCCTATTCACAGCTCCTTCCTTTGCTACCTACCCAGTAACCCTTTAAATATCTCCTACTGTTTCAGGTATTTCTGAGACATAAAGAGAAAGTGGGTTTTTTAATACTAAGCATTTCATTACCACCAATACAAATATTCTTCTGCTAGGGAGAATGTTTATCTTGTGTTTTCTGTGTTTGCTCTTGCTAACATACTGCAAAAGGAACCATTAGGTAAGTATTGATTGCACATAGCATCCATGGCCTATCATCACCTCATCATCTATGCCTCTCTCTATCAAAGCAATAAACCAGTTAAAGGCTAGAAAAAGTCATTACTTCTTTACTGCCACATCAGTTTAGGAAAAAAAAAAAAGAAGCCCTTTAAAAAGTGTGTTAGAAGGAAGTATAGTATTTCACAAAGCTATCATTTGTGATAAAACAAAGTACAGTGGAGGTGGCTGAAATCAGAGCCAGTGTCAGATGCTATAAAGAAATCACAGTATGAGTGAAACATGCAGTTCAGAGCAGGGCCCAATCACACAGTGGTAGATAGAAGCCAAAGGCGCAAATGAATAAACTGATTTGCAAAACACACCTGAAATCAAAGGCAGAAATAGAACTCAGACCTCCAATCTGCAAAATTACAGCATCAAGTCTGTCTGCAGCTCACTTGCCTATCTCTTTTCCAAGTGCTTAAGTGATCTCCCAACTCTTCTCAATGAAAAATGACAAGCATCTAAGGAGGTGGAGTGCAGTATCTGACAGGCCCAGCCTACATCTTCTGCAAATTATATTTAACTTCCTTCTCAGAATCTTCCTACTCACCCCTGCTCCCTTATGGCTTCTGCTCCCTATAATCCCTCAGAGCATGTGAAAGAAAGTTCAGGCTTTCCGTAAGGAAATGAATGCTTTCATCCTCAACAGGACAGGATTTTTCTGATCAGTCTGACAGATTTCCATGTGTAAATTCTTCTGAAATCATGCACAAGATTGTGAGTTCTGAGCTGAATGAGAACTGTAATCTTCAAAGCAAATTACTTACCAGATTAAAGTTTTCAGTTCTAAAATGCAAACTTTTAGTATATGTGTGATTATTCTGTGCCAGGCTTTTCCTGACCATTCTTTAAGGAGGTTGCACTGCAATCACCATCTGTAGGTACATGGCTCAAGGACAATAAAGACAGGTTTTAAATTTGCTTCTGTATCTGCAATTGGATCTGTCAGAAACAATGGTATCGGGCTACTATTGCAAACACACAGGAAATTTGCCAGGAATACTTATGCTATCCTGAGGTAAGCCCCTAGCTTCAAATCAGTGTGTGGCAATTTAATTTTTTTAATGTTATTTCTCTCAGCAGCTTGCTTTGACCAACTCCTCTGGACCAGGCTTTTTTATTTGTCACGCGTGGCTAACTTTAGGTCTCCCAAGCTACAAAATAGGCTTCTCCAATTTCAGTGGGTTTGGTTCAGGTATTCTCACAGTGCAGAAAAAACCAAAAAGAACAAGTGCTCCTCAAAATAAGGCAAAACTTTTCTAGTGTACCTGAACAGGTGAGGTACCAATTGCAGCTGATTGATGGCTGTATAACTCAGGCCTCTAAGAACCTTGCTGGTACAGCCCCTGCTCTCACAGTTAAGGCACTATTTGGAGCCAAGCACCTAGTTTGAAGAAAAGTCAGACTTTAAACTGTCTCACTTAATTTTACTGGCAACACCAATTGCCAGTAATATAAAAACATAAAATATAAATATAAGCATAAACAACTGGGGAAGAGGGGGAGGCAAAAGCACAAAGTAAAGCAATATTAGGTCTATTGTAGGAGTAGCATGAAAAATTTTGCTATTTAACACCTCATTTAGGTACAACTCTCAGAGTTCTTCCTAGTCAGTGCAGTGAGTGTTAGCTCTGCATGAATGCAGCTAGAGGGTACCAAAGCAGATCTCTCACATGGTTGCTGTCCCTTAGTAGCTGCATTTTATGGAGGAATATTATGGCCAAATGTGGATTGTCCAGATACAGGTGAGAGCATTTTAGCCAAGTGATCAGTACTGACTAGTGCAGTATGGCTCTTGTCTCAAATTCCCGACTTCCTCCCAAATCTGCTGAACAGCCCAAATCTGGGAAAGCTTGGGAGGAGCTCTGCAGGTCATCTTTCAACAGGAAAAATAACACTGGTAGTGTCAGTAATGTGTGACAGATCCATTTTGATGGGAAATCTGCCCTGGCATATTAGGAGGGTGCCAAAATTGCAATTCAAAGATTGATGTCTCAAACTCAGGAGAACCCAGGTTGGAGCAGAGGTGTTAACAGTAACTCCATCCAAAAGACAGCACTCAGCTGTCATTCCTTGCAGGAGGTCAGCCTGTGTTTGTGTGGCATCAGGGCTGCCTGTCTGCTCTGAATCTGCTCGCCCAAGGACAGGGCAGAACCGGACAGACCAGCTTAGAAATAGCTGAATGTTTCCTTTGTTAGGAAAGCTGTTTGAAAGGTCTTTCCTATGTTTGCCCACTGGCAAACTGTTTCAGGAATGCATAAGACAAATCCCTGAATGAATTGCAGCACAGGTACTAAAACATGTGAATCAGTAATTTAAGACCACTGACTGTAATTGTGCAGCCTCATCAAAACACAGGAACTTTCCAATAATATAGACCATCACATTGGCATACACTAACAGATGCTCTAAGCATGAACAAACACTGAGAACTTTCTTCTTTCACTATCACCCAAGAATGTTATGTCTGGTATGCATATACTTGAGTATTTGGTCTTAGGACAAGATTTCTATTTACCCTCTTACGATACAGACACTTCTAACAGCAGAGCAAGAGACCACCAAATTGAAATTTACTGCAGTGTGTTAACAGCATATTAAATAAGATTTCAAATGTTTTATTGCACCACTTACCTCAAAGAAACTATTAAACTGTCTACCATGATCTTTTAATGCAAGGTATCTTGAAGTGAAAAATACCTCTTCACTGTGGTACAGCACAATGCCAGCCACACACAAATCCTACAGACAGAAAGGAGAAAAACAATTAACACTGCTTATTCAGTGTTTTCCATATAAAACTGCATGCAGACCTACATTAGTCATCTCTACTTCAATTCTTGGGACTTTACAGCAATTCAAACAGAATATCCAATATGCGTTACAGGAATAAACTGTACGCACACCATTTTTTGCAACAGGATTTCAACATTACCAAAGTGCTCTGCAGAAAGACTGTGGGATGCAAAATCTTGGTTTGATTCGCAATGAGGCAAATCTGATGTTAAACTTACTTGCCTTTTTAATTTACATTCCTGGTATGTCACTTGTATAACAATAAAGCAAACAACCTTATTTAAAGCCTTGTGTTAATAAAATTCATAGAACTGAAACTGGGTCACCAATTTCTAATGTACAGTAATATTATTAATACACTCTTCTTTTTGTGAGCAATGCAAGGATGATGCTGCTGTGAGTGCCCATACAGTTTGCAGAAAGAAAACCTGAAGAGCAGCGTTGTTTCCTCTATGACAGATGGAAAACCTACCCGCAATGAAGTTAAGTGCCTTGCCCACAGTCAAGGAGGAAATCTGGGGTTAAACAGCATTCTGAATATAAATTTAACTGATCATTATTTCTAAGTACTATCATTGCATCATGACTACTGTGAACACACAGAAAACCTACCAGCCCTTGGGAGGATTACCCAAGTACACTTTCATTTGTTTGTAAATGGTCTCAAATGTTCAGACATCTGGGAAGTTCTTATTTTAGTAAATTTGTAACCATATATTGGGCACCTAAAACGCACCAGAATTTTCAGGCAGGAAAGAGATCCTTGCAGTAAGGACATACAGTATAAATCAGGAGGGCTGGGGGGAGACTGGCAAGGAAGGAGGAAAAGAAGAAATAAAACATTATTAAAACTGAACCTAAATCCATACATTTCAAAACTTGGTCAACCGCTGTCTGTATCTTTCCATTTACAAGTAGTTACGTGTTGAAATGCAGTGGAGTGAAGAGAAACAAGAGAACATTGCTGTTCACAGATAAAGAGCTCTCAATTTCTGTCAGACAGCCAGATAATTGAAAACTGCCTAGAATGGGACAGGACTGACAAGAATGTAAGAAATGTGAGAAAGTTAGATAAAGTACAAATCCTGCTGCTAGGAAAATGCAGATTGTTTGCATGTAACTGGACAGGTTAAATATTCCCCATCCACTCCTAAAAATCAAAGAACAATAAATTTGGTTTCGGAAATCACAAAATACTTGTAACATCTTCAAAAGATAATTGACTAATGATTTCATTGTTTCGTTTCTTAAATTGAAGGCATTAAGAGTTGAGTACTTGGGAAAGTATCACAACAAAAGTTCTGTGTGTAACAGGTTTGAGTTAGTCCTGAGGAAGAAGCACTAAGGCTGAGCTAAACTTCATCCTCTCCTGCAGTTCCACAGTTGTCAGTAGATCTAAGAGGTTTTCTCAAACTTATTCATTGTTTTCACTACTTAACATCGTAAAATTGGCTTGTTGTAAAATGGGAAGCACTTCTGAAAACAGATTTTTAGTCTAGCTCTCCTGCAATGCTTCACACCATTTGAGATTTTAGCACATTCAGTAAAAGCTATATTCCTTTAAACGTTAGGCAAGTCCACACATCCAGCACCACTATCAGGCATTTAGACAGATCCCCTAACACAGGACTTAATAATTTGGAACTGAGAAGGAAACAAATATCTCACTGCCTACAACTTGACTCTTAATTACCAGGCATACTGAGGCAATAGTCGTTTATGTCACTTATTGAAGATGGAGAATCTGCCTGTAACATGGGTTGTAACTAACATGGTTTCAAGTTCTTATCATCTTGGGTTGTTTTCCAGATGTACTCTCTTTCAGATTTTTCACTCCTCAATAATCTTTTCATCCAACAACCTTGTATGGAGTGACACAGTCTCAAAAGAACACTGCTATGGGATACAAAAACACCGAAAAAGCAGTGTACACTCCACTAATCCCTTCTATAAACTGCACCTCATTTGAAAAGCAGAAACGATAATATGATCGATCTAGTTTTGCAAAGAAACAAGAGAAGGACCCTGAGTGTTTCTGGAGACTGTTCCTAAAAAGAGTGCTTAAAGTCAATGCATATGTTTTCAATTTTTTTCAGTTCATTTGTATCTTCATTGTCAATGGCAGGTTGCATTACTAACTCTACTTTCAACTGTATTTCAATGCCTTTTTCAAAACACCTCTTACCACAACTCACAGATGCATTTCTTTTGAAGTACCATTTGTAGCACATAATGTAAAAACTGCTAAATACTGAAGTGACTTAAGAGCTTGTTTTCCAAATTATTTAAGACCTTAGGTGCTTACAGCCTACTGAAAGGCATGTCATTTTGGCAGTGGTGTCTTTGATACGAAAACGTGCAAACGTGACAATCATTTTCTCTCCAGAAGATCCAGGGCAAAATGAATACCTGAAATGGCTACACAGTTAACACTGGGATTGAATAACATGAATTTGGCAGGGAAACTTTCAAAAGCCTGATGAGGTGTACTAGTGCTCGATAAGTTTTGCATTGTAAAAGTCAAACTGCCTTCCCAGAAGGGGCTGAAAAGCTCTACAGACCTATCTAGCAAAAGACTCTCTAGTAACCCTGCATACAGCAGAACAGATATTAATTTGTCAACTGGAACAATCCACATTCTTCTACTTCACAGAGTTAGCAAGACTCCACTGCATTAAAATATTTGACATTTTAGCAGTCTTCCCTATTTCCCTTCCAAGCTTGATGAAAACAAGATCAATCTGTGAAACTGGGTGGGGGGAAAAAAACGAACAAAAACACACTCCTCCCAGAAAACCAATCAAACAAACCAACCCACCTAACAGGACGGAAGAGAATACAAACCTCTCCAGAACCACAGGGTGACAATGAAAGGGAGCACTGTTTCATTGCATTTAATAAAATGTGCATTGAGTCACAGAAAATGATTAAAGGACCCTGCTTTAGTCTCCTCCCCTTTCACACTGCAATTGAGTGGTTTTAACACCTTCCAACTGCTGCTGCCGGTCTCAGCAGTTACCCTACCAAGCAATGAGCCAATTACAACCAATCCTTAATTAGCTATTTACTGACATTTACCCAGACTCTTTCTCTCAACATTAGAAAATAAAAATACTAAATTTAATGGAGATTTCAAAAAGCGGTGGAATATGGATAATGGCAGTAAAAAAAATAATCTAATAGGCTCATAGGCAATCACAGAAATTTGCTGATAAGGACAAAAAAAGATTTCTCAAAGAGTTAAATGACACAATACACAGAATTTTCTGGACAGACACCACAGACACTGTACAGAAAGTTAAGAAAAGAGGAAGAAAGTCCTTCTGGGAAGTCAAAGGTAAGATTTACCCTTCGGCTAACTAACTTCAAGAAATGTCTTCCTACTAAGAGGTTTGAAATTTTGCAGAAAGCCAATGTTATCCTAACCTCTTAATTATCATGGGACCGCTCACATGTGGTTTTTCATGTGACTGTACCCTTTGTGTATTGTAAGTGGAGGGTATTTCACTTCCATGAATTCCAATGTCATTTTAGCATCAATCTATACTTCTTGTAAGTCCTGTCAATGCACATATATCCATCTGCATCTATGTATTAACTGTAACAGAAAGTCCTGAACGTGTGTGTACAGTACCTACTTAAACAATCCAAGACCCTCTATTTTAACTTGCAACAGGAATGTGAGATTTATCATATAGAAACATATGCTAACTCATCTACATTCAGAAGTGCTCTGAGCTTTTAGCCTCTTTTAACTTGGTGACTTACATATATGTGGAGCCAACTTCAATTTCCTTCATTATTTATCTTTTTGGTCAGATTATGTATCTTGCCAGCCACTGACAATGGCAACTTGAAGTAGCTATGAAAGTTGAGCATTGTTCCAAAGTCATGTTTCCACTGATATGAAAAGTTCTCATTTTGTAATACTGGGGGGGGGTGTCAAAAATAAAGAATGTCTAGAAATACTTTAAATAGAATGTTACACCCTTTAAGACTGCCTTTGAATCTGTTGCCTTGCACATTGGTAAAGTATAGTGTATCTGTTAGTTTAGTTGTTCAAATCTATTAAATCATGTTCAGTGCAAGTCCTTTGGATTGCATCCAAAATTCACTACATTCACAAGACTTTGATAAAGCACTCACAGTGTGCCAGGTTTATCTAGCTACATAATTTGTGCATACATCCAACAGCTTGAACTGCAGCTGTTGACACCTACCACCAGAGTTTTAATCTCTTCAAATATTCATTAACTACATTAAAACATACACTTGTCTCTGAAAGCTGCTTAACAGACAAATGTAGCATTAGATCTGATGAAAAGTTCTGATCCTTACATGGAGCAAACATTTTATTAAAACAAAAATGGCAAGTTACTCCACCTAACCCTGCAGGTACCTTTCTTTTTTATTTTAAATGCTTTGAGAACTTTCAGATTCTCCTTCTGGGTGTGCCCAGCACTACTACAGTTCAAGAAAGCTCAATGCCTGTCTCCAATGTAAGCTTGATCAAGATCCAGTTTTAATTTCTTTGCCTAAAATCTCACACGCAGAGAGTCCAGTAAGTGTGCTGCACAAACAACAACATACCCCGAGCCATGCCCAAGCCTCTTACTCACAGACGTAACCAACTGTGTTTCAGGCGCAGCCTCTGGAGCCGCGGCTTTGGCTCAGGGCTCCGTGAGTCACCCCAAGGCCGGGCGGGACGGGAGGCAGGGGAGAGCGGCACTCCCGCGCCTCGGGCCGCGCCTCGCCCTCAGCAGCGCCCGCTCCGGGGAACGGCGCCGCCTCTCTGGAAACTGGGCTCCTACACGGGGGCACCCAACGCCCGGAATAAATCGTGGTGAGACTGAGAGCCATCCTGGAGTACTCAGGAATTTTGGTCCTGTTTCTAGAGCGTTAATTCTGCAAATGTTTCACTCCTTAGCGAACAATTTCAGCTCATTTATCTGGATTTCAGTGGAAGACCTGTGTAACCCAATAATGTGGCATCCAATCCTATAACATTTAATTGTTCTCTGAAAATCTAGGAGGCAAAGGTGACGGAATCCAACAGTGACCATTCACACAATTTCCCAAGATATCCATTCGCAAAACACAAATTTTGGCTTTTAAAAATATTTTTATGCTGGAGGGTGCCAGAATTCAAACAATTTGCTTCCATCTTTGTTGAAGAATATATAATTTAAGATCAAACAAGGGTTGTGACATTAATCTTGCAAGTCAAGTGGAGAAGCAGGAAAGTGCTTGCTTATAGGTCATGAGCTGCAGTCATATTTGAGTAGTAGAACTTGTTTCTTTTAATTTTTCTTAATCTTTGTTGACAAAACTGATTATATATTCGCTGAATGTGCACTAGTAATAAAAATATCTTAAAAGTGAAAGGATTGCAATAATGAGCCTAGTCTAAAACTTACTAAACTCAATAATTGGCTTAAATATGGACTTAAGACCATGGGTCTGATAATCAATTAAAGTATATTGTTGTGGTATGAAGTATGACATAGTTAGCTGATTGACACCCAGTTCAATTGCAAAGAAAACATGCTGGAATAGCAGTGTTAAATCGATTAGTAATTCTGACATTATTTACAATCACCAAATTCTGCGAAGGTAGTTTATATGGAGTTCAGACTTACCAAACTTTAAGAAAAGTCCAGAAAACACAAAATCAAGTGTCAGAAAAACTGAATTAATTGGGATTTTTTAAATAAATTAATAAATTTTTGAAATAATAACCCAGAGGAACGATACTTTCTCAAGGTTCAGGCTGCACCAAAATTGCCATTGTTAGTCTGATTTTATCCCCTTTTTTACCTTTTGAAAGTATTAGATAATTCTCACAAAAGCTTACTGCATTTAAAGTTCTCATGTGTAGTTTCCAGGCAGAGGACAATTATGTAAAACATAAAATGAATCACAAAAATGAGATCATATCACTCTCCAAATTGACAGAGAGATTTTTGAGATGTAACTGTGTGGAAACAATTGCAAACCTATCTTAAGTTCAAGATTTCAGATAGGCTATGCAATTTTGGCCAAATCTCTAGTGTGAGTTTTAAAACCGTGCTTAGCAACCATATGGTGGTTGGTTTTTTTACCTTCCCTTCTCTGTCTCAAGCGATACTGTAGGAATCTTGATACCAGCTTCTCACCATTCACTGATTTAAGGAATTCCAGCTCTTGTCATAGCTGTTCTGTATAACTCGTGCAGAACAAACTGGGAAGATCTTATACAAGACAAGTGTGCAGAGACTGAGCAGTTCTGTTCCCATACAAAAGACCTCACTCAATGTTCTAGTAGTATATTCTACTTGTGCTATGTAAATGTGGCTGAATATTCCCTTTGCCCACAGATCCACTAACAGTCATTGCACACACAACCATTAAGAGCTCCCTGTTCCACACTTAACCACCCCAGAGAATGTAAAGGTTCTAGCAGTTTCAGCATTTGAAAACCATAAAAGGTGCTTATCACAGCTCTACATATTAGAAACCATCACCTCTTCTAACAAAACACACTCAGTATATTTTAATAAATTTTCCTTTTCTTGTAAAGAACTTTTCTGCTACAATCTGAATCTTCTAAACCAAGAAGGGACTGAACATGTAAGAGGAAGGGGGAGATTACATGTTAAAGATCCTTTCCATTAAACAATCTTTCTTAAGCAACCATTCCATAGTCCTGATCCACATTTATCTGATTACTGATATAGAAAGATACGAAAAAACCCAAAACATTTAACAGCCTAAAAAGTCAGGTAGAAATACCTGAAATCTCTATAAGCATTGATACAAAATAGGTGAAGCCCTCATTGTTATGACAAGCAAGAGAAACAAATCTGTGTGAACACTGCTATGATTAAACATCAACTGTCTTGCCTACAAAATGAGCAGTAACAGCACAAATTTGTTTTCAACAAGTTCCTGTTCTAAATATTTTTTCTACCAAGTGTAAGTAGGTGGAATGGTGTTTTAGATTTGGTTCATGTACTGTTTTGAGACCCACTCCATTTTGTGGAAACTCAGGTAAAACTGTCTGTTGTGGCTGGTAGTTAGAATGCCCTGGACGGAAATAACTGAGAGAAGGACCATATATGAAATGTCAGTCTGCAAGTCTACTTATTTAGTAAAAGTCTTAACGACACTGATATTGCAAGGCATATAACTGCATTTCAGACCAACTAGGAATAACAGAAATTTCTTAGAGCCTCTTAGCCATACTGATTTCTTTACCCGTAAATATGTCAAAGAAAATTAACTTTTCTTATGCTCTTTTCAGGACTTGGTCAATGAAGGCCATTTTCAGAATCAAAGAAAAGCTTCTAACTTTCAACCTTTCTTAGTCTGTGTCTTTAAAACACAGGCTCCCAACAGCATTTAACTGGTGGTTCTGAGGACCTGCTGTCTTTTGCATGAAAACCAAAGACTCACCAGCCTCATCCAGAGAGTTGTAACACACCCTGTTTGAAAAGGTCATAGAAAACAAATATTTCAACAAAGCTAATTGAAGGCACATGTACAAGGAAAGTAAAACACAACATATTTCAGGAGTATAATCAGCTATTTCTTAGTAATGCAGCTGGGAGACACCGCTCTCATTATGTAAAAATCATGTCTATTACATAATTATTGTGAAGTTAGAAGATACCTTCCTTTTGCAAAGAGGAAACATGATTTTTCAGCCATCTGTTTAATAAGAATGTCAGTCTGGCAGACAGAAGTCTTTTTCATTTTTTTAAACTGCTTCCCATGAGAATGATGTTCAATAAACATTGTAAATACATGCCTAGGCATCAATATCCTCCACACAGTAAAAGAAAGGACAAAATATAGGAAGCTGTGCCCCAGAGAATAATTTTTATAGTATTAGGCAACATTCAACATCATATATAGGTGAAGAACAAGCATTCCTGTTGCTAATGTACCCTCTGAAAGAAATATTTCACTTACTGGTAAATAGATGTGTGTGTCATTAGCCTACCACAACTAACTCTCTGCATGGCTCCAACACAAATAGCAAAACTGATGTAAACTGCCCTTTCCATAAATTAGAGCTGATTCGCAGTTAACAGGATAGTAAAAGGAGTCAGCAATTGCTCTGTGAACTCACAGAAACATTTCTAACAATGTAAAAATCCTGAACTTCATAACTGTGATTTCCTAAAGAAGGAATTAAACAGTAGAGGAAGGCTTAAATATATCACAGTACTCATAAAAAAATTCTTAAAAATTAAAAAAAAATTGTCCCTGTCAAGCTATTACCTGAACACATACAATCTCAAAATATTAACTTTTACAACGTTCCTTCTGTTCTATTGGCATGATTTCTGAGGTGTTGGGGTACCAGTGTCAGAACACAAAATGGAGGACAGTATCTGATGTGGACTTGAAATCTTCTCTTGCTTATTCAGAAATAAAATATTTTCTTTGGAGTATCAGTGGGAATCATCTCTCTACATAAGTAATACCTCCAAATAACAATGCTTTCTGGGAATATTCCTACATTATCCAGAGCAGACAAGTGATAAAAGTGTACAGGGATGCTGCAAAAGTCAAACCAAACCACTTTTAAACCTGTTAGCCAACCTCTAACGGCTAAGCTAAGCCTTCTTAGTCCTTGAAAGAGATCACTTTGCATCCTCCAGTTACCAGAGAAAACACAGACTTGTCAAGATTGACTAGGTATTTCTCTTCTGGGTAGCTATTCATATCCACCATCATCAGAGATGTTTAATTTTCTAAAGTTAAACTCTGTGCAGAGGAACAGCTACTAACTGGAACATGTATCTATAAATACAACACAGGCATCTATTGAAATTAGCATTAATATCCTTGGGATTCAATTTTCAACTTCAGCTACAGTGACTCCAAGGGCTTCTGTAGCATTAATCTCGGTGTACTTAACTACACATGAGATAAAAACGATTTCTAGGGAACTTCAGAGATTTCTCTACCTGTTATGTAGCTCTCTGCTTTGGATTAGGCATTGTAAAGAAAGACTGGCATTCCCTCAAGACTGAATGGGTCTTTGACACAGAAGAACAAGGGGGAAGAAAACCCAAACAATCCCAAACCAAACCTATTTGTTAGTACAGGTAAAAGCAAGGCAATTCGGTGTCAGTTTATTAGTACATATACCTAGAAATAAAATACATTTATAAATGGATATGCCAGGCCACAACCCAACAAGTCTCTCTCCCTGGCAGTCTGGCAGCAAAGGAACAATATCTTGGTAGTCCAAGGACTATCCTCTGTTTCAGTGCAGGGCTGCACTGCAAACCACTGGCTCCTGTACTTTGTCTAATGGAGATTAATGTGGGCACACATCCCAGAAAAACTCATCAAATCCTTTTCTACACAAGTTTTCAAGAACAAGTGTTTTAACATACATTTCAATACTGCCAAAACTGGAAGGAAAAACACCACGGGTACCCACTGACACACATTTTGTACTAACAAATGTCCATGAAAAAGTGACCAAGGCTCTCGTAATAGACTCTAAACATGATGAAAGTCCTCTTCCCTTCAGTCCTCTTCTGCAGTCAGCAAACTGCTTTATTTTGGCAAAAAAAGGAGATTTCTCTTTTCCATCATGCAATTCCTACATGACTTGGGCTTCATGTCAGTCAGTGACCAGCACTGCTCAGGTGACAGCAGTGTTGCAACCCAGTTGTTATGGAAAAGCTGAGCAACAGCTTGAAGGTGCTGTACTGTACTGGGGCATGGAGGGGCAGAGGTGCACCATCTCAAACATTCAAACAACAC
Source organism: Eulacestoma nigropectus (assembly GCA_013397775.1). Lineage (NCBI taxonomy): Eukaryota > Metazoa > Chordata > Aves > Passeriformes > Eulacestoma > Eulacestoma nigropectus. The sequence continues at coordinate 1,063,145 of VZTE01003320.1, read as the reverse complement.
CTTGTCCTCTAGCACTTGGGATAATCTGGGCACTAAACACTTGCTAAATAGTTTCAGTACATGAGAGCAACACAAGGCTTCAACTGACCAGAGGCCAGACACAAGGATGTAGAACTTCTCCGGTACCCATGCGGGAATATATTTTAGGGACCACTGAAAAATAAGTGACACATGTCCAAAATAAACAGTTCCGAGATTATTATGGAATTCTGGTAACTGCTGAACATGCCTTTGCTCAATAAAGCATAAAAATATCAACTATTCATCTGTTCTGAAGGAAATGTCATATACCTAATAGCAAGACTTTGATGCTTTATTTTTTAGGAGGAAGTACCGAAAACTGCTAGATCACAGACAGAAAAACAGCTCACCATGTAGCTTACACATTTTCATTGTGCATTTCGGAGTCTAGGCTCCTGAAACATCTTGAAACGAATGAGTTGTGCAAGATTGCTTAAATTACTTTGTTACTAAATAATAGTATAAGAATTATGAGATTCTAATTTACTTCTCATTAAAATTCTCTCTGATGTGAGGCTCCCCACATACTGGTACAGAAATGCAACAATGGAATTTGAAAATTTATTGTTTTCTTTTATGTTTCTACATAATGATGAATAATAGGTCTAATGAGAGGTCTTGCAAGAGCACTGTGAAATTAAGTATTTTTTTCATAATTTTGAAATAGAATACCAGGGAACTTCAACCCAACATGAAACAATAAACTATCAATGGATCTCTGACAGCCAGCTAGAAGAATGGCAGTAAGTTATCTTCTACATCTTTTGCAAATATTAAATTCTGCATGCAACTAAATACAGGGATAACTCAGAGAACACACTGAAGAACTGTTTCAAGGAGGTCTATTTAGCTTTCATCCACAATAAAATTTAGATGAGGTCTCCAGCACAACAACATAGACATTCAATATGTTTATCTGCTGAGCTTGATATATATAGAATCTTACAAATAGTTCAGTTCCAAAACTGGACTGGCAACCAAGATAGTAGCATCAGATGCCAATTGTGCTGCCAAGCCTTTACCACTTAAAGGGGTACGTTTGCAGAGGTGCATCTCTTTTCTATGGGAAGAAGATGTTAATGGAGAAAAAAGGGAAAACACTAAGTTACTAAGCTTTAATTAGTAAAGATGACAAACAACACTATCATTGTGTCTTTTCAAGAAAGAGAAATTAAGATTCAGCATGATTAGTGACAGCGGAAGAAATGTAAAATCCCTGTGTTCAGAAATCCAGAAACTATTTACATTCTCAGTTCTACCCCCAGACTGATGCCACTGAACATAATTTTCCTGAAGTCCTTATTTGGTTCAGGTTCCAGAAATATCCTAAAGCTTGTATCAATCATACCTCCATGTGGTGAACCCTTCACCCTCCTGCATTTTAAAACTGAACTGCAAGATCCTTTAAGTGTTGGGAGAGGGAGCTGTTTATTCTTATCCTGTCAGTTTGAAAGGGGTTTTAGACATCCTACAAATCTTGTCTTGCTGCTATGCCTCGTGCTCTGGTGGTCTAGATGACAGTTAGTATTTCAGTCCATTTAATGTAAACTGCATGAACTGTTACACTCCTACGGGAGATACCAGTCCTTGACACAAAAACACAAAGATAATCATACATGCAAGGAATCTTGGGCTATCATTCACTGAGCAGGGAAGTTGAAACCTTTCACCAGTTGCAGATAAAAATCTCACAATTAGGAAATTTATGGTTTAGAAGATGCCATCCAGTGGCCTGTGAAGAATGAGCTTATGGTTGACAGATCCTAACCTTGCAGAATCACCAACAGCCCTTGTCACCCTTGCTAATAGCATTATTCAAAAAACCTAAACAAGTCAAGAAGATGCCTTTCTGACTTCCAGTCATCCTTTCCAGGTCAGGTTCTAGTCTTGAGTTTTTCTCAGCCTATAAGTAAACTCAATACTGCTTCCAATAGAGGTTTGCTTGGCAGTAGGAGTAAGACGTGATTGTAGTCTGACTTTGAAAGAACTGAATCAACTTTGCTACTTGAAAAGTCATTCATCAGATCTAATGCACACAAGAACCCACTCTTATTTCTGCAAAAGGCAGAAGGGTTGAAGAGATAAAACTGTAAGAAATATCATACTTCCCTATAATTCCTGCATGGGCTTGCAAAGAAAGGTAGGTTAAAGAAAACCCCTTTTTAACGAAACAGTGGAAACCAGTAGCACAGTTAGTCACAGCATAGTAAAGAGGTGACTCCATCCTGACTCCCCATTTAGCCATACACTGCTTTATTCAGAATAAGGTAGCCCCAACATACTTGCAACACAGCAGTTTCAGCAAAATTCTTATACTTAGTTTTGTGAGACCCTGCACTCACAGCTTAACGACATACCTGGATTAGGAGGATACCTAGAGTGGGAAGTGTGACTACCATGATACAGGTCTACCCACTGACAGCATATACAGCCTTCGGGCTGTACATTTCAGTTTAAGGTACTATTTTCTGTCTATATATAACAAAAGTTGTAACACATAAGCATCTTTGCTTACTATCTCTGTTAATCAGATGTAGCTTTGTACTTCATAGTGGTAGTTTCAGAACTGGCAGCTGTGCAAGTCACAATGAAGTCATTTCTCTCTTCTGACCACAACTGTGGTCTGTGCCAAATCTAATTCAGTGTATCAAAGTCATCTACAATCCAGAAATCTCTGCCACTATTATACCATGTTTAAGGACTTCTGTAACCATTCCTGCTCAAGAAAACCTATTCAAGTGGCTGGGACTTGGCCTAAGCAAAGTGAACAGGGCCCTTATTGCATCAGGTAAAAAGAAATCAAAGGTCATCTCTTGGCAGTAGAGCCTGATCTTATTTGTGCTTGAGGACAGGTTATTACAGCACACTGACCCTCACCTGACGTCACTTAATGCTTCAGGCAAAATACCCATGTGTCTGCAAACTGAAAAATGGGACTTAAAATGTGAATGTGAGACTTCTTGAATCTGCAAGACAACAAGAACAGCCTATTACAAAACAGTGGCAAAGGAAACCAAGTAACTCCTCCAACACTGTGAACTTCATTTGCTGCTTTATATAATTCATATGCCAGAGGTGATAGAGTGATCTTTAATAAAAGGGTGACCAAGTTTCATATGTTGTCTTTTGGATTTGGGTTTTTTTTAATCAGAGTCTACTGCTGTTGCACAAACTGCTTAAAGTCAGACAGTCTTATATAGTGACTTTTAATCTTCTACTTGAGTACTCACTGTTGGAGATAGGTGAAGGCTTGCTGAAAGGAATGCAACTCGAATGGAATCACTCTGGGCACTGCTTCACACTGTGCTCCCTGCTCTAACATAATATCTGTATGGTCTGAGGAAACAGGCATTTTGCAAAGCCCAGAGTTTTGAATAGCCCTTCTAATACAACTTTAAGAAAACAGCAAAACAAAAAGCAGAAAGAAACCCCACCTTTCTGAATCTTCAAATGCCAGGAAGATACATTTGGAAACAGTTTCTCCCCCTCTTCCCATTTCAAAGCAGTAGAAACAATCACAACTAAATCACAAGCACTACAGTTCAAAAGAAATCAGAACATGACAGTTTCTCTCCAATTTTAACAGTATGAAAGCAGCAAAGATATTTTTGCCCTTTCATGCCCTCATGATTCAAAACTGCATAAGGATGTTTTTCTTGTTTAAAATAATTCTTAATTATTATTATTTAAATTTTAAACATGCTCACAACTATCACTCTGCATTCAGCCGTGGCGTGATGAATTTGGCCAGCAAAAAATACAGGCAGAAGGCACAGCTTTATGACAACTGATTAATTACAGCAGCATTGTGAGTGCCTACATAATAAATCTGAACCTGATCCTGCAAAACTGTAAACATTACTATGGGAAGAAACAAAAGTACTGCAATTGCCTTAATCTGAACAAATCTCTGAACTGGAGGGGGGAAGTAAGAAAGAAAGAAAAAAAGAGACAATCTTTTTGGTGTGCAATATGTACTAATGAGTACAAGCAATGCCTGAAGAAGAAAAGGAGTATAAGAAATTACATTTTTAATGGTTGCTTATCACTACAAAAAAATCAAAACTGACATCCTGCCTTAACCCCTGTGTTTCAACACATGAACAGTATTTCCTGGGCCAACAAAACCAAACAATACTAACAGTTAATGATTAACCCACTCCATTCTTTTAAATCCTTATTCTTATGCTGGTTTAGTAAAGTGCTTCAATTCCACAGAGAGACCCTGAAAATTTGCAAGGAGATTTGCCCACTATTCCCCACTCACTTCCCCAGTGAATGTAGCTCCATGGAACTACAAGAAAATGAGACAGAGCTTTCATTTCTGCCAGATTAAGTAATTGCATCTATTCCATACAATTTATCACTCTTCTGGGCAGCTTGTGTCATGGGATGACATTTTATTGTAATTATGCAGGGTGGGATTGGACAGGCTCTTGCTTCTCTTTGCCAATCTGATAAGCAAAAATATTTCTTTTTTTTTACTTTCGTAGAAACTACATGTTTTAGATAAAAATAACCAAACAAAAATACAAGTATAATATACAAGCAACTAATGGTTTGATGTTACCAAGTCAGGACTACAGCAATCACCTTTACTGTGGAAAAAAAATCCAGGACATTTGAATACTTTCCAAGTCAACATTTACTCTCAGATTAGTGCCAATAGTTTTGCTGAATTTGCCATTTAGAGATAGGTTTGTCCTTCCATGCACTTGTCTGCAGCTAATCCAAAGGGAGTATCAGGGGAATCCGCTTGATTCAGGATTACAGATTTTAGTCATACAATATTCAAGTATCCAAGTGACGTTTTTCTCCTGGGGGAATAGTATCCATGCTCACATATATCCAAGTGCTGATCCAGCAAGGCCAAGCGCAACAGATGTTTTTCACCAAGAAGCAGGTTTCATGAAGAAGGGCTTTTAAAAAGGGCTTCTTTATCCATCCTTTTCCCAAAACCAGAGCAAAGAAAACACATTCCAACTCGGATATCATGACTCACATAGAAGGCAACAAGCAGGAAACCACAGTACTTCTATCAGTGTTACAGACAGTATCCTCAGGCTCCCAACAAACACTTCGCTTTGGGAAGCCTTCTCCTCCTGTTCTCTTATCTCACCAGACCATGCAGTCCCAAAGGACAGACCTTGCCCCACCTCTTGGGCAAGCCAGGCCCGAGGTGTCGCATCAGCCCTGCTTGTTCATCGACAGACTAGGAGAGTCTGCTAACTACCAGGTTTCTCTGCTAAACTTCATTTTGATGCAAGAAGAGGTCAATACAATCCAGTCAAAGATAAAGTTCAGAAGTTGAAAGTTCAGAAGTTGGAACTTCTGTTGTCACGGCAGTTATCTCTTGAATTTAAAAAAAGGGATTATTCTTTTATTAATATTAGTATTTTAAGAAGCTTGGGTTTAGGAAAAAAGCACAAGTAAGCGAAGTTAAATCAACAAAAATTACATTCAAAACAGGGCAGTTTTCTGTATTTCTCTCTACACTTAATCACATATGGCTATATATAACTCATCAGTTTATAGCAGTCTTATAGGAAGGGAAACAAAGGATCAGTTATGAACAAGCAGGTCCTCTGCAAAGGGATGAATTTTATCTACCAAGTCCTGTAATTTAAATATTTTTCTGGTAGCCAGAGAGTCTTCCAAAGGCTCCAGTTCCTGGATCCAACTATACAACAAGTATAACTTGTTAAGTTTAAGAACAAGTTACTAACTCTTGTACTGTCAAAGAAAACACTGGAAACTCATGGTTGAAACCAGTGGTCTTGTTTTCTAATGACAAGAGCACATCATGTGGGAGTGGCCTGATCCGAAAGACACTGAAGTTACTGATAAACTTTTCCTTGACTTTACTGGCCCTTAGACCAGAGCTTTAAATAAAAGAGATGGTGGCTCTTGCACTTAACTGAGAAAAAAATCTACAGAACTGATGGAAAAAAAGGAATTTTTTTAAAATAAATTTTTCCATATAAGGAGACTGGAATCTTCCTGTGAAGGGAAATTCCAAAACCAGGACCAAAATAAATACTGAAGTGGGATGCCAAGTAGCAGCAGCACAGGACTGATGTGAAATAGCCAACAAGCAAGGCCTTAAGCTGTGATTTGCAGAAACACAGTAATAAACCTATGAGACACATATTACATAATTTGGGTTCATTCATGTACAATAAATATTTTTATTCAAATTACTTTTTTTTTTTAGCATCTTTGCCTGCAGACTATCTCCAGGAAATTTAACGGTTGACCAACATCCTGTAATTATCATACCTAGTTCAGAGATAAAGGAACAAGTTCAGAGATAAAGCCAGATGCCAATGGCCTCGGTGAGCAGCACAGAGCAGCCAGTGGGAGTGTTGAAACCAGAAGCCCACGTTCCAGGAACTCACACATCCATCACCTCAGCAGCCCACAAGGCTACTTGCCCTCACAAGGACCAGACTGAGATCCTATCTGCATTTCTAGTGCAAGAACAGTTCCTGTGGAGAAGCCCCACATTTAACGCTTGGTACAACCATTTAAAAAATATGTAACAGATGTCTGTACATGGTGTTGACAAGTGCTGACTGTTTAACAGCAACCAAAATTATGAACACTGACCCATCTCTGGGAATGCCATAACCCTGCAGAGGTTACACAAATTTGATGTGTGACATGACATTGAAGTCCCCAAGAGAAAAATGGGTGGGACAGAACATTCCAGGAGGAGAAAACTGAGTTGGTTTAAATTACAGAATTTGAATCTGTTATTGTCACTAACACAAAGAACAAAAATTCAAATTAAGAAAAAAAATTAATCAGGCAACACTAAAGCACATGGTTTCAGTTCTGCTCCCTTTATACAAAGTAAGATATGAAGCAAAATCAGTGTCCATCAGATCATTCTGTTAATCAGTCTTTCATCAATCTTATATCTGCTTAACATCCCTCTCATAATCTTCTAAATGAAGTACTAAACCATGCATTCCTCCTAAAAATCTAAAATACATGATCAGAATTATCTAGTGTAAAGTTCTAACTATCCTGAACAAAACCAAAGCTATTTCAATGCAAAACACTGTTACTTAACCTCCTATACATTGACAATGCAACCACGTTCATTGGTCACATATTGAACCTTTAGCTTTACAATTACCCAAGTCGTGGTCCAAACTGCATTTAGATCAGGTAGAGCTGCTGTCTGAAAATAAAGGAACTAATAACTGAATTGTATATGTACCTACTCAAGGGAACAAGACTCATAGAATCTGTTCTTCAACTAGCACTGTCACCACTGGAAGCATTTCACAATTGAAAACGCTTTCTCTATCAACTCCGTAGTAAAAGGGCTACTATCAAGGTCCAAACTCTTTAAGAAGTTGATTTGACACCGTAAGTTTTCTTTTACTTTTTTTTCCTACTTGCAAAAAATAACAACCTTCCAAACCTGAAGCCTGTTACGATAACATAACACTACAGGGGATACAGCTAAAATTGCTTATGCATGGTTGACTTTGGATTTTTAAGTTGGGTTTTTTAAGTGCTTAACCGTCAAACCTTACTTCTCTCATACAGAATTTAAAGCCCACAGAAATGTCTGCAATGGCTGCACTTCACCGTAGATGATAAACATGATTTTCAAAGTAAAAAACAAAATCCCAAGTACCACTAAGTATCTGACCAGCACTTCACCTCTGTTTATACTACAGCTGCCACTGTGAACAGTCTGAATATCACACATCTGATGTCACATGACAGAGAACTGAGACTGCAGTGGGGAAACCCAGCTTTTCTTGTGCCACTGTCCACACAGAATCACACACTAAGGCCAATATGAGTCTTCAAGATGATCCTGCTTTTTTGCCTTCATTTCATTTCATGCCTGTTTTCAGCCTTCATTTAATGTACATCTGCCTAGCACAGTTACTCAGTTTGTTATACAGCAAAACCAAAGATTTTGTACTGAGATCATAAAACTCATCACTGCCTGGGAGCAACCTAATCCATTTTCTACCATTAAATCTGCTGGAGCTCTGAAGGAACCTGCTGTATGAAATGCATAAAGACAGAAATCTTGCACTATACAACATTTCCAAGTGTTTCTGAGAGTTAGTCAGGAGTCAAAAGTTGGTCCTCCAATTACAATGGAGCTGTTTCAGGTTAAAGTCATCACCAGCACAACCTGGGATTATCCCTGCTCCTAAATAAAACCTGACAAGTTATGTTCAGGGCACAGTTATGATAAATAATCCATATTTCCTACCTATACTCACTTTGAAGAACTCCCTATGACAATCCACGCCAGCTGGCCTCATATTTCTAACTTGGCTAAAAATGCCTCACTTTGCCTTTCAACAAGAAAAGTGCTGCAGTCTCTCCTCCTAGTCTACTTAACTCCATTCTCCCACTAGATTCCCTGGAAATGGAGTTCCCTGGTGAAGGAAAAGAAAGCATCAAGAATTACAGGTGTCTAATGAATTTCAGCAGTATCCAGTTTCATTTTAAACCCTTGATGATACTGAATAGGTGAAAATCACATCAACAAGTAGATTACTACTAAGTTTACACCAGAAAGAGGTCCGAGTTGGCAAGCTATAGCTCAGTAGATCAACTTTCTACGAGTGCATTGGCAGTTCCACAAACAGCAATAAACTGAGACAGATTTGGGCTATTTTCAGTTCCCGCTCTTGCCACAGAAGACAGGAAAAACATGCACAGCAGACTGACAGAATACTAAGAGCCCATCAGGCAACTATTTAGTCCATAACCTTATACCCTTGTATTGAGCTAGTAACCACTAGTGCCTTGGACAGTGGTTTCTGATTAAAAAAATAAATCACACTGATTCATCAACAGGTGACACATGGAGTTACAAATATTTCTATTACTTTTGATGGCTATTCACAATGTTGATGCACCAATTTATCTGTCATCTCTACTAGCAGACATCATGATGCCCTTATGAAATACTGCAAAAAAGCTCAGTTTAGTGATCCCTTGATCCAAAAAAATTGAAAAAAATGAAAAAAATACAGAAAAGAGAAATTACACTGGCAAGAGATACAGAAGAAAGGTGACAAAAAAGCTAAGAATTCTTTAACTTGAAATAAAGAACAGCTGAGGTAGACAGATAATGAAAGAACACAGCTCTGAAAGAGCATAGAGATAGTGTGCAGAAACCAAGCATAATTCATTTTATAAGGTCCATACAGCATCAGACAGAAAATTTACAAGAAGCAAAAAGAAGTAGTTTTCACACACAACATAGTAACCTGTAGAATTCACTGCTGTCAGCCTCTCTAAACTGTTCATGTATCTAGAATCCGGAAAAAAATCATTTGGATTAATTAATGTCAAGTGTGCCAAGGGCTATAAAACACACAGGTGTGGACACACAGTTGCAAAAATGTAAAGCCGCAGCTGGAGAAGAAAAGGTATTTAAAGATTCTCCTGTGCTACAGCACATACCCTGTAGCCTGACAACTGAGCACAAACAGCTCGAGTGTTGGTAGAATTAAAGGAGAGATGGTAACAAAGCCAGAGGCAGGAAAGCGTGAAAAGAAACACCGAACGCCAAACACGGTTCATGCTTTGCACACTGTGCTTAGTTAGACCAAAAGATCTGGCCCAAAGCAAGAACAATTGCAACACGCATTCTTCGTGAGGCGAGTTATCCACTTCTTTCCCTCTCCCGTACAAACTGCTGGATTCGGCTCAGACTACGTGCAGCTACGGCTTCTGATGGGACACCGGGGCAAAATGAAGCAGCTCCTTACACTGCCTCTGGATGCAGCTCCTGGAAACCGAGCGTGCGAGGAGAGCAGCTTTGAAATGGCTACTTACACAGCCAAAACACGCGGCGCAGGAATCCCGCGGAGCGAAGCAGAGCAGAGCCGAACGCGCTCCCGCAGCCGGGGCACAGCGAGAGCCCGCGGGCCGCGGCTCCGAGCGCACACCCGGCGCGGAGCAGCTCCTCAGCGCGGCCTCGGGCTCCGCCACGGCCGAGCG